>JAWDGP010002514.1:0-102500 GCA_033675545.1 Elysia crispata
ATGGCCGCCAGTTAATTCCAATTTAGTAATCTCTATAATCAGCATAAATCCAATATGGCCGCCGGTGAATTCTATTTTGGCAATCTCTATAAGTAGCTTATTTACCAATATTTTATCTTGGTACTTATCATAAATCCAATTTCATTTTGGTAATCTATATAAATACAATAAATCCAATATAGCCGCCGGTGAATTCTATTTTGGCCATCTCTATAATTAGCATAATGCCAATTTGGCCGCCAGTAAATTTATTTAGGCCATCTCTATAATTAGCATAAATCCAATAGGGGCGCCGGTTAATTTTATCTTGGTAATATCTATAATAAGCATAATTTTAATGTGGCCGGCAGTTGATTCTATTTTGGCAATCTCTATAATTAGCATAATTTTAATATGGCCGCCAGTTATTTCTATTTAGGCAATGTGTATATTTAGTATAATCCAATATGGCCGCCAGTTAATTCCAATTTAGTAATCTCTATAATCAGCATAAATCTAATATGGCCGCCAGTGAATTCTATTTTGGCAATCTCTATAAGTAGCTTATTTACCAATATTTTATCTTGGTACTTATCATAAATCCAATTTCATTTTGGTAATCCAGTATGGCCGTGGTTAATTCCGATTTGGAAGTCTCTTTAATTAGCATATTTCTAATATGGCCGCCGGTTAATTCCAATTTGGTAATCTCTATAATTAGCATAATTCCAATTTTACTCCGGTCTGAAATTCGATTACATTTTGATAATATGGTATTATTTTGATGATTTATAGGGATCATTTCGATTCTACAGCATGTCTATTTTATTAGTATAGAGAAAGAAAAAATGGAAATCTTTCTACCGTTTTGAATTTTTTTTTTAAATTTCGAATTCTATTCTAATGTAATAATATTTAATTATGCTTGATTTGTAGAGATAGAGATAAAGAGGATTTTGTCACTCCGATTTAATTATTCAATATTGATTCACCATCTTTGTGGCAGTTGGCTGTTCATGTTTCCAACACATACCACCCACGCATTATCAATTCGGTAATAAGGGTTTATGTTTCTATTACTGTAAAATGGAGTTCAATATTTCTTTTGTATAAAAATGACGGATCTTAAACTCTGTGCAAATTGCAATGATTTGAAATCACTTGATGAATACCATAAACACATACGAAAACCTATTAAAAACAGGACATTTATCAAAAACAACAAAGACAGATAAAAAAAAGAGTGTTATCTGAGTTTATTCAGAGAAATCCAAATTATAAAAATATAAAAAGGAATCATTATAATACACATTGTTTTCTAAAATAATTAAAAAGACACATAACAGTCTTTTAAAAATAACGTCAGTGAAACTTATGTATATAACATAAACGAATATGACATTTTCATTAAAAGAGATAATACATATAAGGGCATTGCCTGTTAAATGAACTTTAATTTGTTTGACTTTCAGCTCACATTGCATTACAAAAAAATACAATTGATAATTCACATAAGATTTTTTCAAAAACATTCATTGATTAGGTTTTTACTCCAGTCAACATAGTTTCCATGTTCTCTTTAAAAGCGTTATCAAGACAAATAGTAACTGGATGATAAGAAAGCTTTGAGGATTCAAACAAGGTCCCACGTTTTACTTCTGAAAAGGAATCACAAAAAAGAAAGATTAATATGGGGGGTGAAACCTTAGCCAAATAAAGACTAGGAAAAAAGACGAGGCAACAAACGTTTGTGTCTTTTGTTAATCCAAAACTAGGTCGACCGTTTCCACAAGAACCACCACCTTGACATTCACAATGTAAAAAAACACGTCCTCTCTATGTTTTGAGAACGATGTTGTTTTGACTGTGAAGGAGTTGCTCTAGATAGCTATTAACAAATGTCATCGTAACAGTGTGCTGATTAACCAGCCGATCGGGTGAGCAATATTCAACTGAAAAGGCTTGTATTATAGGCGTCTCGACTAAAATCGACAATGTATACTGAAACTTGAGTTTCTTTAGAAATGGTTATAAGTTTTGTAACATTTAAAACTAGAGGCTTATATAAAAAAATATTTAAAACAAAAATAAATATATATATATATATATATATATATATATATATATATATTGTCATTGTATGCTTATGCTGTCTGTCTGTCTGTCTGTCTGTCTGTCTCTCTCTCTCTCTCTCTCTCTCTCTCTCTCTCTCTCTCTCTCTCTATTTCTCTTTCTCGTTCTAACCCTCTTTGAAATTTGAAGGAAAAATAAAGCCAGAAAATACATCGCTACATGGCGACTTACATAAAGATACATGAGCTTAAGTAAAGATAGCACTGTACAAAGTTTTTTAACTAAAAATATAGGAAGAGAGTGTGCGGTGTCTGACAAGGATGTGTGCTTGCTCCAGACCTTTTCTCTCTCTACAGTGAAATGATTTGAGACGCATAGAAGGATACCCAGGAATTAAAATAGGAGGGCACAAAGTAAGCAACATGAGATACGCTGATGACGCTGTATTAATTGCAGAAAATAAAGAAGACTTGCCACAATTATTAGACATCACTGAAGAAGAAAGCAGAAGGAAAGGATATGGATTAAAGAGCAAAAATACAGAAGTAATGGTCGTCAATCGAAACAATGAGTGTGCACAGATCAATTCTTTAGTGGCCAAAGGTAATTCCTTCAGGAATCAATGCAAATACTTGGGCACTTGAATGTGAAGAGATGGACACAACAACTGTGAAATCGCATCAAAAAAGGCACTGGAGTGTTTTACTGAACCCATCCTTATGTATGGATGTTAGGCTTGGACAATTTAAAAAACAACTACAAAATTAACTGGAGGAAACAGAAATGTGGTTCCTAAAGAGAATGCTATGAATCTTATTTATGGACTTCAAAGAAATCAAACTAAAGTGTGGTACTAGGAGCTGGCATATATATGCTCATAAATACCATATTTAATCTACAGGCAGTATTTTTTGGCCATGTGATGAGAAAAAAGAAACTGAAACATTTTTGAGAACTGGATTGATTTTAAAGGAAAAGGCAGCAGGGGAAAGAAGCGAGAGAAGATGTAGCATGGATTAAAAAAGCGGCTAAATGTAAAATGAGTGACAGATGCACTAACAGCATCAAGGTATAGAGATGCGCAGAAGGTCATGATTGCCTAATCTAAAGAGCAGGGCACCTAATTCATTGATATACCGGGTATTTTCCATGAATCATCTAAGGATTTGTGTCTAGCTACAAAAAAAAAAAAAAACAAAAAAAAGATGTATCTAATAAACGTAGTTGTAAGCAATATAAACATATATTGTCTCTGTTGTTTGAACGTAGATGAATACCACATATGTTGAGCGCTGTTCTACATAAAATTATGTATAGACAACCACTGCCATAAGTACAGCAAAGATTGCAAATATAACATCTCACTCCAGTTCTATAACATTTTCAAAGCTGGAAAGTTCAAAGGACTCAAATCACACATAGTGAAAAAAAAAACATAATACGAAGGAATGTATTCACAGACAACACCTTGCAGACAAGTCTCACTTGTACATAAGGTGTAAGCTGACTACCTTTGATTGGTCTACAAACGTAGCCCAAAATTTGTCTTGACCTGCAAAGACAAAGAAGGAACAAATGATTTTTTCCCTCTCTTTATTTTTTGAGAAAATCCAAAAAAAAAAAATGATTTTTGTGAAAGATGAAGTTTGTTTTAAGCTGAGAGGATAAGAAAAGAGATGACATGAAAGATTGAAAAACCTGTCTGTCCTACTGGAGAAAACGAAGAAAAACGCACACAAAAAAAATAATAATAATGCAATGATGTCACAAAGCTGCTTGAATATATATATATATATATATATATATATATATATATATATATATATATATATATATATATATTCTCTCTCTCTCTCTCTCTCTCTCTCTCGTTCTAATGCTCTTTGAAATTTGAAGTAAAAAAAAAAACCAGAAAATACATCACTACATGGCGACTTACATAAAGATACATGTAAGTAAATAAATATAATACTGTACTCACAGACAACACTTTGCAGACATGAAATTTGGTTGAAAAGAAAGACATGAATTTTAGAAGGTAAACATGTTAGTCTCACTTGTACATGAGGTGTTAGCTGACTACCTTTGATTGATCTACAAACGTAGCCCAAAATTTGTCTTGACCTGCAAAGACTTAAAGCAAGAAGAAATGATTTTTTCCCTCTCTTAATTTTTTGAGAAAATCCAAAAGAAAAATGAATTTTGTGAAAGATGAAGTTTGTTTTAAGCTGAGAGGATAAGAAAAGAGATGACATGAAAGATTGAAAAACCTGTCTGTCCTACTGAAGAAAACGAAGAAAAACACACACACACAAAAAATAATAATAATGCCATGATGTCACAAGGCTGCTTGAATTGAACCAACAGAAGGTCTCAGCACTTTTTCTATGACATCAAAAGCAATGATCACATGAATTTAAAGTAGTTTAAAATTCTTGAGAAAAGAAGATCAACTTACACATCAAGGGCAAAACTAGGTGTTGCGTCACTCTTCAAAACTCAGTAGATGGTAAGGATTCTCTCTCAAAAGCACATTGTCTCAAGTTGCTTAGTCTGTGGCTGCTGATCTTCTCAAAATGAAGAAGAGGTTGAAGATCTCTGTCAGATTATCACTGAAGATGTTGAGAGGAACATATAATTATGAATAGAAAGGAACGAGTTACACATAGAAAGGATAGGGAAGAAAAGAAGGGGATATATATATATATATATATATATATATATATATATATATATATATATATATATATATATATATATACAGAGAGAGAGAGAGAGGGAGAGAGAGAGAGAGAGAGAGAGAGAGAGAGAGAGAGAGAGAGAGAGAGAGAGAGAGAGAGAGAGAGAGAGAGAGAGAATTTATATACTTTTGTAATAGTTTTAAAGTGGCTTTATAAACTGAGGATTTTCTTTTCTAATGCTGAAACTGGTTTTAATGAAGCAAGTTTTTCTCGGTGTAATGACGAGTTATAAATTTGTATATTAGAAGAGAGAGAGAGAGAGAGAGAGAGAGAGAGAGAGAGAGAGAGAGAGAGAGAGAGAGAGAGAGAGAGAGAGAGAGAGAGAGAGAGAGTAGATATGGTATCCTGAAAAAAAAAACGAAACACCTAGCTGTACTCACTATTATCATATGAAGAAATAAGAATGATCTTTCGTTGGAAATAACGGTGAGCTGTGGGTGTAAAGATAGAGAGAAGAAATTTTTTTATACAAATTAATGATAAAATAAACACCAATATCATGGATAGTTTGAACTACAATACAAATCTCAATATTGGAATTGAAATGTATAAAAATTTATATTAATAATAATAATAATAAAAAATACATTATACTAGATAATATATCGTCTAGTTTTATACTTTCGCACAGGTTGGTACTCAATGATGGAAAAATATCGTACTCAGCGTAGAATTATATTTTTACCATTTCTTTTGCACGTCCAACCTTCAACAAAAGTTTGTCTGTCCAAGGACAGAATTTGTGGGGGATCACATGAATGTAAAATGTATACAGAATTCCCTAAATTTACGGACAATTCTCTTTCCTGTACAGTGGAACCCATGTTTAACATCTCGAATAGCGAAAACCATTGCTATAACGACAGAGCTAAATAATTGCAAAATTGACACCGCTTCCCAACCTGTAAAAACTGGAAAGAAAGCACCAAAACTTTAAATAGAAAAAAATCCTTAGCATTTTGCCCTGCCTGCATTGTAACAGTACAAGCGAACAAGCAATGCAGGCTTTCCTGTCTTTTCTCCACAGTCCGCATGTATATAAAAATATGTATTCATTTCCATAAGAGGCAGAATAGAAAAAAACAAAGGAAAGTGTAATTACTTCTTGGGTGAGGCCATGCCCTTGATGGTTCAAATACTACACTGTGATGGCCAGGAAGGGCGGAGACTGGTCTCGGCCTCTGGATCTTCAACCGAATCTTGGCTTGACAATCTAGTTTGAGGGACCTGTGAAAGTGATGAAGAGTATGTAGTTATGTATCTATAGATAGAGTTGAATGCTACAAAGTTCATTTAGTGTATAGCATCAAGCCACATGGTAGGCAGTGGCCAACATCTAAAGAAAAATAACTTTGGCTTATAAAATCTGAAACCTCAAAATAAATGATTGATTGGAAAATCTAGATCTAGAGTAAATTATAATATTTGTCCTATGAACTGCAAAATGTTTCAGATCAGTACTCTGACAATGTCTTTCAATAAGGCTTTTGGTGCCCTCATGCCAAATTTTCCATTCTGTTATAGATCTAGAATCTAGATCTAGATCTACTCCAAGAGGCAGGGAAGGATTTAAAAATCTAGGCTTAGGATAACTCACCCCTTATCTTTAACCAACCACTAAAATCTAAAATCAGATCGTCTAGATCTGGATATAAGACCTATCTATATTTAACTCTAAATCTCATTAGCACAATTGATGGGACTTACCTTTAGCATGGGCGCTGACCCGTCGAGGAGCTGGTGTGATTGGACGGGGAGTGCTTGCACACAAAGAGAATGCTTTTATATTTTAGGTACTTCAGTATTAGTTCTTTCACTGACTCACTCGATCTTTTCACAAATAGACTGTGAGTGCCACTGAAAATGATTTAAGGGCTGCCTCAAACTCTTCATACGTTTTGAACACACGTCCTTTCTCCATTTTGAACATTGGTGGAAAGGAAGTGAAATCTGAGTCAAACACGAATTTTGTGACGTCACATGGATTTCCGTGTCCGTTTAGACCAGTACCAATTATCTAGGAGGCCTGTTCATAGGTTATGTAATATTATTCAGATGGGCCGGTCTGCGGGGTGCTAGCAATGTGCTCTCTCTCTCTCTCTCTCTCTCTCTCTCTCTCTCTCTCTCTCTCTCTCTCTCTCTCTCTCTCTTTCTTTCTCTCTCTCATCTTTAGATTAATCCGACTCTTAACCCCCGTCTCTCTCTCTCTCTCTCTCTCTCTCTCTCTCTCTCTCTCTCTCTCTCTCTCTCTCTCTCTCATCTTTAGCTTAATACGACTCTTAACCCTCGTCTCTCTCTCTCTCTCTCTCTCTCTCTCTCTCTCTCTCTCTCTCTCTCTCTCTCCCTCCCTCCCTCTTCATCATAACTTCTAAGTACATGTAGGCTATACATTCAAATACTTAGAAACTCAAATGCACATGTACACCTTTTCGAGATTTGATAATACAGTGGTACGGTACATCAAATACCGGCACTCGAGTGACACACTAAGAACACGTACATCAGATAATGAGGAGAGTTTTTAATTGTATCAAGTCAGAAGAAGCAAATGAAGAGAGAGGGAAAGAGGGAGAGAGAGAGAGAGAGAGAGAGAGAGAGAGAGAGAGAGAGAGAGAGGGGAGGGGGACAGAGATTATAATTTTGTAAAATTCGACCAAGGAACAAAAACAAACATAGTAGGTACGTAGAATCTTAGAGCAAGAGATAAAATAATGAATGAGAGAGAGAGAGAGAGAGAGAGAGAGAGAGAGAGAGAGAGAGAGAGAGAGAGAGAGAGAGAGAGAGAGAGAGAGAGAGAGAGAGAGAGAATGGGTGAAAGAGATGCAGACAGCCAGAGGTCTATTTGTGTGGAAAAGGGGGGTGCTAGATATGGTAATAGGTGCTAGCCATGTGCGCTTTATATCTGGCCTTCTCTCTTTCTTTCATCTCTCTAGCTCAATCCGACTCTTAACCCTTCCGGGCCTCTCTCTCTCTCTCTCTCTCACACACACACTCTCCCTTCTCATCATAATTTCTATTACATTCAAATATTTACACTTTGAAACTCAGATCCACATGTACACCTTTTCGAGACTTGATAACACAGTGTTACAGTAGGCTACATTAAATAAAGGCACTGGAGTAACATGTCAAGAGCAAAACAAGGAATGACAGAATGTGAAAGACAAAAAAAGATATGGTGATACTTAGAGTGAAAGAGATACAGACAGAAGTCTATGTGTATGTGGGAGGGGGAGGGGGTGATCAGAATGATGGGCAGTACTAACCTGTTCCTGTGTAAAAATTAAGGACAACTTCTAGCTGATCCCATTGATTCACAGTTTTACAGGGGAAATTTGGGTGTGTTACCAATTTAAAAATGTTATAGTTTTCAAATTGAATTACAGTCACTCCTGCATCTGCATCTCTAAGTCTAATATGGAAGTATATAACATATTCATGCATGCAACCACCGCGACTGAAGCTGGCAAGTGCTTGCTCTGTTCTATCTGCATTACAAGCACTGGGTCCATAGAGGAGCAAACTTTCTTGAAGAGCTTCCTTAACAGTGTCACAGTTAAACTTATTTTTTTACTATGAATGTATCCAGTTCGTCAATTTCTCTGACTTTGTTTTCACTGAGAGCTTTTTTTAGGTAGGGCGAGGAGTTTTTGGATGAGCATGTGATATGGATGGTGAAGGTATCTCACCAAAGTTAATAGGAGGATGCATAGAGATTATAAATATTATCTTCCTCTTCGAATGTGAGGAGTATCAGAGAGCCAGTGTCGACTGCATACTCCAATATGTTCAGTCACTTTCTCAACTTTGTTAGGGAGACTCGAAACCCATTTATGACATTCAGTTGGGTCCTTCGGAAAACCATAATTATAAAATAACCGTTTCACTTTCTTTCCCCTTCTGACTGGCATAGCCGCTCTTACAGTTTGTAACAGTGCACTTTCTTCCCCTAAACAATAAACAGTTAAGGAAATTGATTATGACACCGATACACCATATAATGAAATATGAAACTTAAGGTTAAAGTATTGAGGGCACTTTGAGTATCAGAGATTTTAGTTAAAAGGCTTTTAAAAAAACTTTGGCTCCCACTTTAGCACACCTTCTCTCTATAAAGTGATATCGCAGAGACCATAAAGGGAAAAACTAATTAAACTTAAAGCATATTTAGATGAACTTAACATGTATAATTGTTTATCAGTCTATATATATATATATATATATATATATATATATATATATTTATTTATTTATATTACATTGTAAATGATGTTTGGTGCCACGGGTCATACTCTATCAGTGTGCACACATTTAGAGGAAAATCTACACCAAATCACGAAAAAGCATTCTTGGAATGTTCCACATTGAAAGCATCTGTTAGAACAAGGTGCAATCCAAGGGCGAATAACAAAGAATAAGATAAGAAATATAATCCAAGAAAGAATGAATGTAATCCAATAACAAAATGGCAGGAGAGTACAGTGAAAACACAGTGTGTACTGCTAAGCATGCTCTAATCAACTGTTCAAACCTCGCGCAGGTGGCTGATAGCTAGCCAGATGATGGCCCATCTGAATAATGTTACGTAACCTTGTGAACAGGCCTCCTAGACAGATGGTACTGCTATAGACACATTGTTTGTATATTTTGAACCACGTGATGGACAATAATAGCACAGCCTCCATGATTTCTTAAAACCACGTGATAGCTATAAAAAGATTTTGCGGGTGCCTATTAGTCGTTTTCTCTTGTCAAGCTGTGTTTACACTTACAAGTAGTAGTTCGTACATTAACTTTTTCTTTTTTTTTTCTTGAGGGGGGTGGGGATAGATCTCTTTGCATTCCTGAAGCGGGAACTTGCTTACAGCAGGATTTTTCTCCTGGAACTAAAATTCCCGTTATAGTCATGTTTTATTTATTTTGAGCACATCACTAGAGTGGTCTCGCTTATTGAATCTGTATAGCTTATCACTGTCTGCCTCTGGCCTTACACTTCGTTTCCTTCTGTTTTGTCTCCTCTTCTCTGATGTTGGCAATTAATGTCTAGTGGTCAGTCAGCCCCAATTGCTGCAGAGAAAGAGACAATTGTGCGCGACGGTCTAAAAGAGGTGACAATAGAGAAGTTTTACAGTACTGGAGGTATCTGAGAGACGAGCAGACTTCTCGCTCGGATTGAGAAAACGTGGCATTACCTAAACTAGCTGTGATAAAGACAGGGTTAGCTTTCTTTACAGAAAAAAAAGTAGGAGACGACGTAGAAAGTTGTCAACTTGATAATTATTAAACCCTAAAACAATTTTGGCTGGTTTTAATAGAAAGGAGGGAAAACAGACACGGGCTAATTCTTCTTCACACAACCCCCCCCCCCCCCCCCCCGTGAGGAGGCTGCACAACCACTGGACGAGCCACAGCATTCCTGTCCCACAACTCATCTTCCCGGATCTGACGGCACGTGCCCCCAGGTGCGCACGTCGGGGCCTCAATTATAAGTGCGGCAACCGAACTTCTCCGCAGATACCCCTGTTTCCTGCATACAACAACTGAAAGGGGTTAGTTAGAAATCAATGGTTTATTTGGCGGAAAGTCTAAAACTGTCCTTACCCACAGGTCTGGAGGTGAGAAGAAAACTGGACGCTGCTATTTGACTTCCCTCCAACAGTGAACGGACAGAAGTGCTTTAGGCAGAACTATCCCGTCCATCGTGAATTAAACGCAGTGGAAAATGAGGCTACGGGGAAAATACGTGTAGTACGATGTACTAATTGACATAGAAGAGAAGAGTAGCATAAAGAAACGCGCACTCGAAGATAAAGACTTTCTTAGAACTTCTTTTTTAAGGGAGAAGAGCACTTCAGTACAAAGTTTAAAATAATTCTTCCAGTCAAGGAACTCGACAAATCATTATGTTTTATAAAGTCATTTCAAGGTGGAGACCATAATGATTGATTATGGAACATTTAAAAAAAAAAAAACCTATGGAAATCAAAATAACTTTCTTAAATTATTTTTAGTCAGATCAAGGTGCCTTGCCCTGCCACAGTGAAAAAGTATTCAACAAACCTTAGGTTTAGACAAAAACTATTTTCATTGAGCTGAAAATAAGAAAGGAATTGTTGAACAGATTTATTGCTTTTATCATCATACCTTGTCAATATCACCAATGTAATTAGATGTATTCAAGCTAGAACATTGATTTGAGATGCCTGTATGATTGTGTGCTTTCCCTATGACGTAATGACGAACGTACTCTTTTACTACATTTCTAGGGCATATTTATAGTCTTTGTGTGATAATCAAGGCTGTAGGTATGTTATGTAAGCACACATCGATAATTATAAAGTACAGTGTGTTTTTGGTGCACTATATTGGTGTGTGCTCAAGGAAAATTCTGGACGAGCGATTTTTTGGTGTGAACGCAGGATTACCGGGGGTGGGGGTGGGGGTGGGGGCAGGACAGAGCCACACTATTCGCTATTCGATTCAGACTGCCTTTACCTCTAATCTAAGGAGGCAAAGTATACTCAGGGGAAGCTGATGCCATAGTGCTGCGCTTACCTCTCTCTCTCTCTCTCTCTCTCTCTCTCTCTCTCTCTCTCTCTCTCTCTCTCTCTCTCTCTCTCTCTCTCTCTCTCTCTCTCTCTCTCTCTCTCTCTCTCTCTCTCTCTCTCTCTCTCTCTCTCTCTCTTTCCTTTTCTGTTTCTGTTTCTCGCTTCCTAGCTTCCAATGGCTTCAGAGATACACAGAGTGAAATGGGCAAATTTCTTTCTTCTGTTGTTAAAGTCAGGCTCATTTTTATCTTTGAAGGAGTGAAACATGATAAAACAAAAAATATTATCGGCGATACAGTGTTAATAATGCCCATGCTTGTGAAGACAGTTTTTTCATCATCATCATCATCACCATCATCATCATTATCACCATCATCATCATCATCATTATCATCACCATAATCAATGTAATGATCGTCTTCATCCTAAAAATCAGTATCTTTTTCGTCGTTCTCTCCACTCCTGGCCCTTTCTTTACTTCCATAGACTTTACACTAGAGTCTGGATAAATACCTCAGGACCAAAAAAGTTAGTTGACTGTAGGCAAAAGTTGGCTTTAAATATCGCAATTTAATTTGTAAAGAAATACAAAATAGTGCTGGCAAACAAAGTTGACTTGAAGCAAAAGTTTCCCTTAGGTGTTGAATGTATATGGACTCCTCTGTACTTTTAGTAATACTTTCTCGTTAGCCAGACTTTCCTCTTTTTATTCAACTGATTTTCATCTTTGAATCATTTTCTCACTCCTGTAACTCCATTGCGCCCCTATGGTTCCAAGTAAAAAAAAGCAGTTGGAATTCTTTTGTAATAAGTTAAAATTATGAATGCGGTTTTGTGTCAAGGTGGTTTGTGCACCACAAAAGCTGGGCTTGATCAGTTATATAAAAATGGAAAAGCAGAAAATCTTAAAGATCAGATTCGATATAGAAAATTAGTGATGGGGCAAGAGGACTTAGACTGACAGGTACTGCTGCAAATCTTTACCAGACTTTGCTTGGAAAGATATGCAATGAACCCCCCCTCTAAAAGAGGGGGGTTCATTAGGCAAAAGACAATCATTCAAAATTAAAGTTCTGATGATGATTATTAAATACAATGCATTTACGGTGAAAATAAATTTGACAGAAACTGTTGCTTGATGTTGTTGTTAGGTTCAAGGTTTATTTAGTAAAACAAACAGAAAACGCTGCAAGGTACAAACAGTATAGATACTTTCATTAGCGAAGTGTACAGGTAGGTAGTCAACAAAAAAGTGACACTGATACAGGTACATAGTATGTCTGGCAAAAGAGGTAGTGAGACCGAGAGGTAAGCAGAGTGGGAAAAACCATAGGTGCGGCTTAAAAAAACATATGCACGGAACAGAAACCTTCACAATTTAAAAGAAACGAAAATTTCTGTTTATACTTTATAATTTTTTAAAGTTGCAGGCTCAAATTGTTTTCATTTAACAAAATATTGATATTTTCAGGCTTGCTAATTCCTTTACATGAATTGGTTCTCAATTTATATTTTGAAAACTGTAATGTATTTTGTCTGTTATGTAATACTTTCTTTTACAGTCATTCAGTTTCAGCTTTAATGTAAGCGTGTATTGAACCTCAGTTTATCATGGGAGTTTTCTACAACTATTATTTTTTTTACTTCTATCATTGACTTACAATGCAGTTTTGAAATAGAAACAGTGATCAAATTATCAAATAGATAGCATAATCAGGTTCAGCATCTAAAAAACCATAAACTCCGAAAGTTTCATTTCTCTAGTACGAAAACTGTGTTTTTTATGATATAATTTCTACAATATGATTCGCTTTTTTTACCAATTTTCTTCCAAGGCGCAAAATTTGGCGCTATGCCAATTTTGGTTTTCTCTATCTTTTCAAAATGGCTTTCTAGGTTGCTGACAAAAATTGAGTCAACTAAATACAACATTGTGTATTAGCAAACTAAGTATTGAAACAATCTGAAGAATATGTGTTTTTTACGATGGTCCAAAAGTGCCTCATCTAGAGTATTTGCTTGTAATTTTGATATGCCACAAGTGTTTTTGGCCATATTTCATGACCAATAAATTCTTTTGTTTACTTTCTATCTCCGTGAAATTTCGTATGTGTATAGTCATTGTCTTGGACTTTGTAAATATGTCCTTTTTTGTTTCATAAGATTTAACAAATGACTTTTATATGTCCTTAAAAACAACCCGATGCACGCAATTTGTTTTGTGTCGTTATGCGCAAAATTGAAACAGCTGTAAAACTTTTATTTACCAACGGATTTTGATGAAATTTGTTGGAAATTTCATATTTTAACAAGATCTTTACAGTACAATTGGGTATATTCAAATTTGCTGGGGTAGAAAAATCACTTTGTGGTACCTAATGATAGTAATTGATATTTTAGTTCATTTAATTGCATAGCTTATATAGAAAACAACAATTTTGTACTATTTTTCTTCAAATTAGCATAACAGACCACTAGGTTTACTATGGTTCCTCCATGCAGTGATTAGACTATGACGTTCTGTTTGGTTCTTGATTCAATAATTGACTTTGAAATGTTTAAGAAACAAAAAAAAAAAATTATTAGAATGATAAAAGCCAATGAGCTATAAGCTAGTGTGTCGTCAATTAGTGCCTTGATTTGCTTTTATGGTGGCAAGGGATATTTCACTTTATCGAATTACAAACTTTATCAAGAAAATATATTTTCATATCCCTTTTTTATATTTAAAAAAGCTCAAAGGACACAATTTCACTTCACATTTCCGTTTCGGATACTTCACATACGAGGCGGCGCTGAACCGGTGACTCCTCCTCATAGTGTGGACTGCTCGACATGAAAGACGTGTCTTGCAGGGCCCTCCTTTCTTGACTATTTTGGATGTATTTTTTCTTGGCTGTGTTCCCTTGTGTTGGATTCTTTATATGTTTTGCTTTGACTGTCCATTCTTCCGATTTATCATCTTGACTTGCATCTCTCGCGCTTCATATTTCATGGATATGTTGGTACTGAATTTATTTTTATCGTGAACACTTTATTCGCAACCTAGCTTTGTTAGTGGCTTTTCTAGGAGCAGCCTGGCACTTACAATATCATGCTCATTAATCTTGTTCTTTCCTTTGTGACACTTAAACCGTCCTATTTCATTCGGACATGTTTATCATCTGCTATAATATACTCCACATTTCAATCCGTTTAAGCCTCACGCGGGAAAGAAACAGCAAGTCAAAAAACAAAACTAAGAAAAAATAAAATAAATTAAAGGGGCAATCATTAGTCCCCACACTAACACAGAACGCAGCCATCCATCTATAGCTCAGTAGTACGTTCAATGGAGTCAGTCTACAGAGTTCTGGTAGCCATGAGTCCAAGCCGGTTGCACAAGAGGCGGAGGAGCAATGTCAGGCCCAATAATCAATAAACACAAAGAGGCTATTTCGAAGTCGGGGAGTAAGAGAAGCCCTGTCCCGCTCAACCACAAAGAGCACTCTCTACCTTAGAATGTCAGACTGAGGCCAAGAGCCAGCACACTTGTTGCTCTGGCGACGTACGCGATTTTCTAACGCAAATCAAATAGAGGAGGCTATGAGTATGAAAACAATACAATTCTTCTAGAAACAAAAAATCGACTTATTGTAAATAAGCCCAAATCTCACCAAAGACAACCACTGCTGAGCACTACCTAAACTTCTAGCTCTTAAAATTCTTACTTGTATTAACCCAGTGGTTTGCCTTCTCTAGATCTAAATTTGAAACCAATATACATTTGAGGCATACATATTGTTATCGTTCGTCCTAGATGTTTGTGCGTCCAATGGCAAGTGTGATGTTTCCGGATTCAATGGTTGTCTTTGGTGAGATTTGGGCTTTCCCAGTCATGATTGCAAGTCACTCAGGGAGGCTTAGTAAATACCTTCGTCATGAAACTCTCTTTTTAGGGAGCGTAGTGGCGTATTGGTATAAGCTATGTCCTTTTTGAGTAGCAAGGCGATGGGTGCCGAATGCAGATAAAACGGGAGAGGGTGTAGAGATGCAATTAGGGGATAAGAAAGACTCAAGCTCAGACTCAAAGAAGGAGGGAGATGCTGAGTGATGGATACAGAGAGCGATGCAGAGAGAGGGGAAAAAAAGAAAAAGATGCAGAAGGAGAGTTATAGACAGGGAGAATAAAAGGAATAGAGATGTAGACGAGCAATGCAAGGGAAAAGAAATAGAGAGAGAAGGAGATCATTCTTACGAAACCCCCGTTCTCTCTCTCTTTTTATTCGTCTTAGATTATACCGTATCTTTTATTTTCCTGCTTTCTGTTCTATCTTTAATTATCATAAAGAACTTTCCTTTCTACAACGCCCAGGTGTAAGATTCTACACGACATGACAATACAGTAAAGGCGAAAGAATAGGACAAAAACTATCATCATTAACAAGAAAAAAAAGAATCATAAAAATATTTGAAACGAAATACGGTTTAAATAGTATTGCGTTAAAAAGTTTCTACATGAGCCATTTGGATACTTTTGGGGCACTGCTTTTGAAAATGTAGTTTATTTTAAAAAATTTAACAATTAATTATCAACTTTGATTAGTATCATTTTATTCCCCACGGCAGAGAATTTCAACGCGTTTCCGGCTAGCCTCGTCCAAAATCATTGTACAATTATCAAAACTAGAACTGGCCAAGCTTTCGATTAACCGTTCGATTGTATAAATTGAATTCAATTTTGCGGTTACAATGATTGTTAATCAGCAAAACGAAAGGAAGTTGTTCAGTAGATCCTTACGTCTAACCGCCGCTTTAGCCACCCCATATGGAATGCCAAACAACACAAATAAGGCAATCCTAATGCACAAACTCGCAGAAAAGTGGGCTCTTCAAACCACTGCACAAGAGAAAGAACATATCCACCTGATCGATGGCAGTACGTTCTATCAAGCCTTACTTGGCTTACCTGAAACATTGGGCGAATTAGCCCATAAAATCTGTTGTGCTCTTCCTAAAGTTTCCAAGATTCACGTTCTTGCACACAATTACAAAGATGACTATCAAATCCTTTGAGTGTGAACACATTAAAGGGTTCTTCAAAATTGCCAAAGGAATGGAAGTCTTTCTTAATGAATGAAAAGAACAAGAAGCATTTCACACTTTTCCTACTTGCTGCGTGACAAAAGAATTCTTACGCTTTGCTACTACATGACAGAGAACTCTATTTTGCGTGTCATCATCAGTGTTTTTTGCTTTAGCCTTGATGGACACGCAGCAGATTCTTGATCTTTACCGGATCTTGCATCCAGCTACGAGGAAGCAGACTCTGTATTAATCCTACATAGCATGCATGGCAGTGATAGTACTAGCACACAAAATACATCATTCGCTCACCAAATATAGCTGTGTTCCTGCTAGTCATTGCGTACTGCAAAAAACTTACACACGGCTTATACTTTGATGCAGGGGCTGGAAAAAAAAACGAAGACTTATACTCATTCAGTGAGTGAAAAAAATAGAAAAGCACACACAAGAGTGTGAACTGAGGGTCCACTGTTGGCGATGTGACCAGTTCTCTGAAGACTCTCTGTTATCTAGGTCTCCATTGAGTTTCTTCCTACTGGGGGGACATCTTTTACAAGCACAGTCAAGCTCCGCCATGATTTGGTTCGGCATAGGTATATGGAGAAAGGACAGGGCCTGTTGTCAAGTTGTGATGGTTAGGATATCATATTGTTGCCATCAGGCATAGAAGCTTTAAAGATGCCCTTACATCCAGCTAATTATCAAGCGCTGATCCGGAAGCAAGCCGACATCATTTGTCTACAATTCGAAACCCATGGCAGGAAAAGAGATGACGATGGAATACTGTCTATGGAAAGGTGAAAAGAACTGGTTGCTCAGCAACTAGCTGATGTTTTATTAAGAACTGAAAGCAACAACGAGCAGGGCAGTGGCGATGAGGAGTTCCCAGTCTTACTCTGAGAGCAAAGATGAGAGCAGTGAAGAGGACGAAAATTTAGTTTAGTCAAGCTTTTTAGAGGGCTGAAAATGACAAGTGCAATCCTGCCATCTTATTAAGCCCATGTATTTGAATACACACTTCCTTAGGGCGTTAATACTCCCTGAAAATGTGTTAGTGCTTTATAAAGGGACCATTGATCACTGCCCGACATAATTAACTGAGTGATCTGTGTTTAAAATTTGTACCGGTACTTTTTATTATTGTTTTTAATTATTTTCTTGTACACAATTATCTTTAAAGAGGATAATTTAGAAGTAAGCACCCTGATGCTACGCAAAGTATTATTAAAAAACAACAACATTTGCTTGGTGTAAACTCTGAAGAAAAAAAAACGCATACATTACATTTTTAATTGATCATTTTTCCCTTCGGTCCATTATTCTCTAGTTTCCTAGTTATAATGGTTTTAAGTGTGCAATATTTAATATTTCTCATCCAATTTTCTTTCTTACAGTACTATTTGCAAGTGAAACTTGTATTTTAATAACCATTATCAACCGTACAGTAATCTGAAATATTTATGCCTATTGTAACATTTTCATTAAAAAAAAAAATACATGTATATGTAATGTAATTATGTAGTGTCATCGTACTTTGTCGCCAACTGCCAATGAGCATAATTTCTCTTTTTTTTTGCTCTTTGCTATAATCAGGGTTTGAAATAGTTCTTTTCACCAAATTTTATTTGGAAAACACTTTTTAAACAATAAATTAAAAAAAATATAATGCTCGTGCTTTATTTTATAATCAAGTTTAATATTTATGCCATTGCATTCAATGATATCCTGCCAGGGGCTATAACTCCGCATTGTGCCAACATTTTTTTTTGCTCTTTTTTCTGTTGTAAGGAGGGGGGTTCCAGTGGTCCATACACTAAAACATATTAAGGGAATAAAATGCGGAAGTAGAGTGAAAGTGATGTTGAATGAGAAAGTGAAAGAGCGAGAGTAGGTACTTTGAGAGAGCTGTTGAATTTACATGTAC
Organism: Elysia crispata; assembly: GCA_033675545.1. Classification (NCBI taxonomy): domain Eukaryota; kingdom Metazoa; phylum Mollusca; class Gastropoda; family Plakobranchidae; genus Elysia; species Elysia crispata. The sequence continues at coordinate 18,333 of JAWDGP010002514.1, forward strand.
CCGGTATTGAAGGAATCCTGTAGATTTTGAAAAGAGCAGTAAAAAAAAAACAGTGATAGGCTCCACGCAAAGGTAAAAAATTTGAAATATAACTGTCTATATTATCGTGATTGGAAAAAGTGGCGTCACTTTGTGGTTGTGAGGACCTCTGCACACTACTTGGCATTTAATTTCCTAAAGGAAGGGATTAGTGTGGAAGATGTGGACGTTTGATATGCGACATTAACAAAAGCGTTGTATGATAAGGACAAGTCAAAAACCCAAATCTTTTCATTTGGAGAAATTTATACCACTCTGATTGACAAAGCAAAGCGGAACACAAGGCACGTGTACTTGACGCCTTTCTGTGAAAAACGTTTTCAGAAAAGATTTTATGGAATGTTTAAATTCAAACTTTTGGGTAAAGCTGTTTGAACAAAGGATTTAATACAATTCCTGTATAGTCTGAATTAGTTATGAGAACTCAGTACGTTATTCTGTCAGAGCTGTAAGGCGGAGACGCCTGAAAACGGGCTGCTGAGACATGTAACTTAAAGCTACAAAAACTGCATCTTTAAAACGAAATACACTGCAGTTGAAGTCATTTACGTGTTCATTTTTTTTTTTTTTTTTTAAGATATAGATCTTTCATGTTACTATCAGTTTCATATGTATTGATTTTTGCAATATGGGTAATATCCTCTCTCTTGTTGTAACGCATTGTACTATAAGTTGATCTATTCATATCCTCACCCTTTTTTGGTGCGTAACTTTTGGGTAGCGGATCGACTAGATCTATGTACATTATCTTATTTGGTTGCATAGCGTTTGTATTTCAAGCCTAAGAACTTAGTTTTGTTTATTGAACACAGCCCGCACTTGTATGGTCAAGATTCTTCTGGAATCTCCGACTTAGTTCTAGCATAGTAATGATCTCGTCACCCCTTGTTTACCTTTGTTTTGATTGGTTGCCAATTGCTAATGACGTGTACCGAGAATGTTCTCTTATGATTTATGTAATTCCTTTTCTGGATGATTCGACGAGATTTTGTATAAATAAGAATCCAAATTAAATTTAGTCAGTCAACAACATTGAGTCTACAGTGGGTCAACATCATAGAGTTTATTGTGAGTCGACATTGAGTCTACAGTGAATGATTAATGAGTCAACCTACAGATATTGTACAGTCTAGCTCTTGTGTTGGATTAAACAGTTTGCAATTGTTACTTGCGGACTTCGGACTTATTTTCTACAGACGAGTCGTGTGATTGTCTGTGTATATTTTTAATACCCCTAGACAAACAGAGCCTAACAATCACCATCATCATCACAAATCTGTTTCACTTGTCAACAGTGTATATGAAAAAATGCATCAACATTTCGACATTGAATCTTTCATGCAAGTTTCTCGCCATCATCTCGAGATCGCTGAGTTATGAAGCATAGACAGAAAGAATAGGTACGCGCACTGTTATAGGGCAATTCTTCTCATTCAACGGATGTGACTTTACTATTTTCAAGTAATAAACCGTACGTTTCATCCATGTTCAAATGGACCGCTATATCATCAAAGTTTTCAGCTACTGATGCAGAACAGCAAAGGCAGCCTCTGTGGGTTTTTTGTTTGCTTTTTAGTTTTTCTGATTTTACAATGATCTTATGAAAAAAAAAAAGGTCCACTGCAAACCTGTTAAGTCGCAACATGTCCGATTATATATAAATAAATAAATAAATAAATAAATATATATATATATATATATATATATATATATATATAAATAGATCTATACATTTCAGTTAAAAGAAAGAAACAAACAAAATATTGGTGAACCGAAAGCAGGAATCAAGTAAACACACCGATTATTAGAAAATTTTATGGCATAGTGGAACACAGCCATCATATTTTACTTCTGGGGCGGCACGAATTGAGCGAACAGTGCCGGAAAGTTGCTCGGCTGTCCCTTGAGGCTCAAGCCGCCGTCCACTGCAAGACATTGACCATGAACCATCCTAGCAGCATCGCTTGCCAAGAACACGATGACCTCTGCCTGCTCCTCTGGTTTGCTGACCTGACCCTGCAAGGGTTGCTCCTGGTTTGTGAGCTGCTGAACAACACCCACAAGGGCTTGCATTGAGGGGTCTAACTCTCTCACCAAACGCGTAGGTGTGAAAGTTGGGTTGATTGCGTTGATGCGTATCCCTGAAGCAGTTAGAAAACAATGAAAATTGTTACAGGAGAATTTAAACTGACATCTTAATCAAATGTTTTAGATTTGGCTAAGTATATCAATGACAAAATGTGACACTTCAGCAAACACCAAGATTAACGCTATTCCTTAAGAAGACTCTGAGAAAGACTTGATGAAAGTTTAGCTGTAGTGACGCTGTTTGTTTGGGAAATACGGATTTAGAATCAAGTATGAATTTGATAAATTAACTCTATTCTCATGTTAAGAGAAAATAGGAATTTTCAATATCCCCGCCTTAAGTCTTTACTTGCAGACAGAACAACAGCTTCTGTAATGCGGAACCTAAATCGTTCAAAGTACAGTTGCTGCTTGAAATGCACAGAGGTGAGTAAATTCAGGACGATAAAATAAACATTAATAAAACGCGCAAACGGGAAAAGATAAACTTCTACCTTCGCAGCCGTATGATGAGCGTTTATAAAGAATTTTTTACAAAAGTTCAGGAATATCTTATTTTCTGTACTCTTTTCTATCCAACTTTCCTGAAAGTGTTTATGGAGTCTATTTTGTTTTTTACAATTTGATTAATAATATATGTTGACAACTCACCATCCTCTCACGCATCGTTTTCTTTGTTCTCCTTGGAATTTCTCTTTGTTTGCTACATTGTATATGAATTCTTTGTTGAATCCCATTTATTATAAAAATAATAATTTTCCGAAATAAAACAACAATGTTTCCTTTCTTGATATGCAACATTGTATTTAAATGAGTCTTTTTCCTACTCTTTTAAAAGTAATATTGTACTTTTTTTTTTCGATTTTAACCCATCTTCTTTTTCGTGTCTCTTAGCGTTATTTTCTCCTTCCTCTTTCAAAATTTTACCAAATCACCTCTACATTCTAAATAAGAGTGTTATCTTCTCATTACATGTAATTATTTCCCTTTGCACATACAATCATGTACTTTCTTGGCTCAACTAAAGACAAAGTCACGGAACTCATATTAAGACAAATAACCCCCTTTTTCTCCTATAAAATTATAATATGATCCATATTAATTCCACAACATAAGTCCGACCAAATAATTAAATTTATGTTACATCAGATCCGTGCTTACTTGCTACATCATAGCTTCAAAAGACGATGTTGGGGAAATACATGATATAAAGAAGAAGAAGAAAAAAAGATCAGTGTTTAATTGTTACATCATGTCTTCAAAAGACGATAGTGGGAAAGAACCAATCAGCTAACCTACGTGTATCTTACCTTTGGGACCTAGCTGCAGGGCGAGACATCTGACGACATGGTCCAGGGAGGCTTTACTGATGAGATAATTTTGGGGTTGGACTGAGGCCATTGTGGATCCCAGAGAAGAAACACAGACTACATTGCCCCTGGTCTTCTCTAGGTGCGGCACTGCAACTTGAATCAGTTCGATCACGGAGCCAACGTTCACTTTCATGGACGTGTCGAAACATTCCTGTGTCCAGGTTTCCAATGACGCATTCCCTTTGTTAACCGTGATCCCGTGGTTCGCCACAACAACATCCAGACGACCAAATGCTTCCACCGTCTTTTCCACTGTATTTTTTATCACAGCGGAGTCGCTAATGTCACCACCCACAGAGATAACTTTTATTTTAAAACCAGCGATTTCGCCAGCTTTCACACACCCCCCGACGGCTTTTTGAAGTCGCTCAGGATTTCGACCAGTCACCGTCACGTTACAACCTTTGCTGGCAAATAGGAGGGCGGTGGCAAGGCCAATACCTGAGCTTGATCCTGTGACAATCACGGTCTTTCCTTTCAGAGAAGACATAATTATTTCCTTGCTCCGGGTTTTTATCGTTGGCGGAAACCTGATTGAAATGAAAAAATGAAATAAAAATAATATACCTACGTGTAAGTTTATTGGAACACTAACGATTCTCTTTGAGTAAGCCATCACCAAAATTATGACCTACGAGGGCAGGCTGATAATTAAGTTCCGTTTGCTAATAACTAGGTCAATTTTCGTCACATCGACCTAAACTTTTATACATATCCTCTCGAACCATTTTTCTAGACTAAACTATAACAACAAGTTTGTGTGACGTCATTCGTGCTCATAATGCAGTGACGCGCAACACATTATGTGGTAGCCATGTTTATGAGACAATGGCGACTTCCAATGACCTTCTCATCAAACAGCGCTCTGTTATCGAGTTTTTGGCAGCTGAGGGATGTTCTGCTGCAAACTTCATGCAAGAATGAAGACAGTTTATGGTGAAATGTGCATTTCAGACTGTGCAGTTCGCAAATGGGTGAGAATTTTTAAAGGGGAAGACCCCAGAGAGACAATTCTGCGTGATCGAAAGCGTTCGGGTAGGCCCCTTTCCGCATCGGACACGGCTCATCGAGAGAAAGTTGACTGCATGATTAGAGCTAATCGAAGGGTCAAACAAAAGGAAATTGCAGATGAAGTAGGCATTTCGAAAGAACGAGTGCACCATATCGCCACAACTGTACTGGGTTACCGAAAAGTCTCTGCCCGTTGGGTCCCAAGACAGCTCACTGTAGAGATGAAAGCGCAGAGAAAGAACATGTGTACTCAACTCTTAGAGCGTTACAATGCAGAAGGAGAAGCATTTCTGCAACGCATTGTGACTGGAGACGAATCCTGGGTCCACCACTACGATCCAGAATGTAAAGCCCAATCGATGGAGTATAGGCACAAAACTTCTCCAAGTCCAAGGAAGTTCAAGGTTGTTGCCTCTGCAAGAAAGGTCTTGTTCACCGTTTTCTGGGACATGGAGGGAGTGGTCCACATGGAATTTCTGGAGCAAGGGCAAACTGTGAACTCTGAGCGATATATTTCAACACTCCGAGCTCTCAAACTCCGACTCAGACGTATTCGGCATGATAAGGACTCAATCCTGCAACACGACAATGCGCGCCCGCACACCAGTCGCCAAACTCAGGACGCCTTAAGGCAGCTGGAACTTACGACCCTACCTCACCCTGCATACAGCTCCGATTTTGCCCCCTCTGACTATTATTTGTTTCCCCAACTCAAGAAGTACCTGAAGGGCCATCACTATGACAATGATGAGGAAGTTATCGCAGATGTTCGCAGGTGGTGCCGTGGACAGCCGTCTGAATTCTTCGCTGACGGCGTGAGCCAACTAGTGAAACGTTGGAGGCGGTGTGTTGATCGCGACGGTGACTACATCGAAAAATAGAGTGCTAAGTATGTAGCTGAGATATTAAGCTTTCGTTTGACGTATTGTTTATGTATATGCTGTGAAAAATTAAAAAGTTATGATTAAACGGAACTTAATTATCAGCCTGCCCTCGTAGTTTAAAGAATTTGAAGGCATTGTCAAGAGCACATAAATCTAGAAACAAAGGCACCTAAGTGCTTTGTGCTTTAAGTCTTTCAAGGTTGGGTATTTTTTTTTTAAATAATATCATAATATTCTAAAATAAATTTTGCTACAGAACTTAAAATTTGTTTATACCTGGGAGAATCAGTCGAAGAATCGAGGCCGAAAAAAATTTCCCTTTAACTGCCAGTGGGTATGAAAGATCTAATCTCTGAATAGATTAGACCAGCACGTAGCACCAGAGCCTGTGCGACGGTTAAAATAAATCTCTCTGTTTTTCAGGTTATTTAAACAACCATTATAAAAAAAAACCCAGAAAACAGAAAAAAAGTTACATGGATCGTCTGATATTATGAACAGTTCTAAACAATCTTCGAAGAATTTAAGCCAAACTTTATGAGCTCATCGTACATGTTGCACCACGCAGTGAATGTTTGTAAACGCTCGATGAAGGCAAAAATGTCCTGATCTCACACCTCTTATACACCTGTAATCTTTTGTTTAGACCCAGGAGATGGGCGAAATAGCGTGCATTTTTCTCCCATTGTTTAAAAGCTTATTATTATCCTTGGGTTTGACATAATTATTCAAGTGACCACCGACTGCCTGCATGAAAATTTAATAGTCTCATGTGAGTCCCTTATGTCTTCAAGTCATAACGTTAGCGGTTTAAGTTTTTAAAAAATTTTCCCTCCATTGCTGTTTGAATAGCGTTACTGTGACATACAATTACTGACAGCTGTGTGGAATGCGGCAAACTCTATAAAGTATAGTATGCAACTTTCATTATAACATTCTCAAAGAATCTAGTTAAACAGCACACAGCATTAGCCAAGCCAAACTATACCGAACCGGTCTAGGCCTATGCAGTTTGGATTGAGGTGGCATACACCGCTGCACTATCGTGGAGTTTCACGGCGGATACGATATATCGTTTCTCAAGCCATTGCAAACATTTTGTCTTAGTAAAAATTATCGCAGTTCATTTTCGCAAGGCGCTGCCCCCGGCCACTAGTGTAGCACTAACAATGGATCTTGTAATGTTGTGGCTCTTAAATAGAATGTCGTACAGAAGAAGACAAACGGCATAGAATTATATGAGGTCGTCTTTTTTTTAAAATAGATAATAAATTAAAACAAAAAAAAAACCCCCCCCCCCCAAAAAAAAAAAAAAAAAAAAAAAAAAACTTATTTGGGAAATACAAAGAATGACGACGAAAAATTCTTTAATTATACAATAATGCTCGATGTATCATTTAAGGAGCTGCAAAATATGCTCCAGGACAGGATTTGCCTTTCTTTTAAAATTTAAATATCGAGAGGCAAATTCAGTGAAAAATAATAGACATGAAATGATCACTCCTTGTGTTCTTTAATAACCAGGAGCATAGAAAACATTTATTTATCTTTCAATTAAAGTTAAGGAAGCCAAGGTACAAGGTGTTCGAAGGCGCCGATAACCTCAGGCATAATTTGCACACGATAACGATATTCTAGGTCAAATGCATTTAAGTCAGCATAGAAATATAGCAAGAAAGCTATGGAATTAGAACTACATTACTACTTGATTTTAAGCACATCAAAGGCTCGGCATTTCTGTCAATGATAAAGAATAAGCAAATAAATATAAAAATAATGTGATATAATATAATATTTGCTACATATTGACATTAAGTAAGAAAGAATGAAACGAATTGTACTTACGTGTCCCAAGTTTTGAATACAAATCGTAGCGTTCTGAGATTTAACAGAAATTTTATATTCAGATCTTGAGGTCCCGTTTTTTAACCCACTTTTCTAATCATGACGATGCATCTGTCTCACTCCCTCCCCGCCCCTTTCTCTCTCTCTCTCTCTCTCTCTCTCTCTCTCTCTCTCTCTCTCTCTCTCTCTCTCTCTCTCTCTCTCTCTCTCTCTCTCTCTCTCTCTCTCCCCCCCCCCCCCCCCCCCTTTCCGCGCAGTTTGATAACCCGGCTTTTACACAGTTACTAATTTTTCCTAACGTCATGTTTGCTTTAACTACATTTTGCTCTACTTTGTTGCAAGATAAGGGTTAAAAAATAGACTGAAAAACTGTCAAACAACATTGAAATCACCACCATGGTGAACTTTCGTTTGTCAAAAATCATAATTACTATGACACCACTGCTGCTGCTGCTGCTGCTGCTGCTACTACTACTACTACTACTACTACTACTACTGCTACTACTACTACTACTACTACTACTACTACTACTACTACTACTACTACTACTACTACTACTACTACTACTACTACTACTTCAAAACCAAAACTTCTAGGCGGTTTTGATCTTGTGATACACGATCGACTTTCGGTCTGGTATTTATATAATGTACAGTGTCACCAACTGCGTTTGATTTATATAAGGCGTTCTTGACTCAAATTCCCTCATTAAACAATCCCAAACTATGAATTGTCATATGTCTTGTAAAAAATCTTAATGAAGCGTGGTTTTAATATGTTATTCTCCTTGAGTTAAAAGTGCATATGGGTGGTTAATGGCCTTTTAAGAAAACGTTGTGAAGCGCTTTGCTCACTTTCATCTTGCCTGTTATAAAACTAGTCGGTGTTGGATGAGGTCACGGGCCTAAGAATCAAAGGAATAAAGTTATGATTGCGGTGGGAATCAATATCATAAAAGGCAATTTCGATTTCTTTCTCCGCCATCTTTGAAAAAACAACTCAATGTACAGTTATGAAGTTAACTAAATTTTGATCTGCCAAGAATATATATAACCATGTTGTTTTTACTTGAATGAAGTGAAAATCTGAAAAAAAAAAAAAATGAGAATTTAAATGAAATTTAACCTTCTCCAGCGATGGAAAACATGCCGTTCTGTATAAGAAAATTAGTAGTGATTCGCTTTATTAATATTTCCAGAAAAAACTGGCATCGTCGCGTATTCTTCCAGAGCGGCGGTTGCGAACGTCAGCACCACTTCTACTTCTTTTGCACGCGTTTCGCACCTTTATATTGTTCTATATCTAGGGTAACGTCTAAATCCACTACATGTAATTGTCAAGAAAGAACCATAGAAACATTCAAGTTAAGCCACTTCTCTATTTGCCTCTCGCAACTTGTTTGCATGAGTTATACAGATATATGCAGATTGTGAATAGGTCTACAAAGCAGAGTAACCCGATAAGTTTTTAAACAATCCGGTGCCTTAAATTTTTTTTGTCTTTAATATTGTCTGAACAATAAATTGCACATTTCTACTTTGTTTTAGAGATCACTTTTTTAACACATCAGGTCGAGCGCTACAGTGTATCAGATCTGTAATGGGTCATCAGCACCACATTATGGTCTCTGTAGAGTTATTAACTGAAAAGAGAAGTGCTTAAAAGATTGCACCCAATTTTAGTTTACATTTTTTGCTTGAGATCTCTCCTTCATTTAAAGAATGTCTTGATGACAACGTGAGACGGATTCCAATGTTTCTAGGTTCTATATATTTTAAAATTGTTCTATGAGTGGCTCTGGAGGAGATAGGCCTATAGATTGTAAAGTTTGCTTTTCTTTAATGTACTTGTATGACTGGAGGATAAATAAATAAATAAATATATATATATATATATATATATATATATATATATATATATATATATATATATAAAATTTTATATATGTTGTGGTAAAATTTGTTGTAAACTTTGCTTTTCTTCAGTGCAGTTGTGGAGCTCTGGAAGATTTAGGCCTATCATTTTTCCTATATTATTGATCCTATCTACAGCTATCGAAGATAAGACATGCTTAACACAGTAAAGAGACACTCAAAATTATTTATCTACGAAACTGTTGATTGTGCCATTCAGTTAATTTCGAATGTTTTTTTTAGACGATATTTTTGGCAAGGCTGAGAAAATATACGCTCTCTTTAAAATTATATTTTAGTCAAAAAATGCGGCGATAAAGTCACGTTTCACTACCTGTTATCGTAATGATACCGCATGATTTCATAAGCCACTTGAAAATGCCACTGAGCCCAAGATAAATACCCACGAAATCCCCGCGCAAGCTTAATACAATCAAATTTTCCGTGTTAAATTTTGTTTTTCTTTCTAGTACGTGGGTACCCAAGCGAACATTTTGATAAAACGTTTGCGCATGAACCTGAATAAAAAAGGGCAAAAGTAAGAAAAACCTTATATATGTTAAATGAACAAGAAAAGAAATTGAACGTACACTTTGATATTGATTTGAAATTCGATGAAAGGCCATGAAATGCTCCAGAATCACACATCAATTCTATTCCTTAACTTAAGATAATCGCGATGCGCAAGTGGAACATTCACCCAGTTGTTTCGTATGGTTTTCAAATTCTTCTTTGGTAAAGATTAAAATAAAAAACTTCCCTCAAACTTAATTGCAAGATTTCTTTTTTTTTTTTTATTTTCCCTTTTAATTTTATTTTGACAAGCACACCCAACGAGTTTAATTCATATATCATAAAGATTGAGATTCGATGGTTTGATGATACATAAATGGTGTCAATAAAGTTCTCTTGTCTGTGAAACTAAATCTCCCCCCCCCCCCCCCTTTCCCCGTTTTTTCCCTTATAATCTTGAAACATAAAAGTGTCAAACAGTGAGCGGTTAAATAAAAGGGAAAAAAAAATTAAAAGTCATTTCGGGTAAAATATTTTGGTACAGGTCTAGTCCGGATTAGTCTGAATAAAAAATTGTCATAGAAACAGAGGCCATCTTGAAATTAAAATTCATGCCAATAATCTTGAAGGCTAAGAACTTTTGTTTTGTTTTCGTTTTAAGACTAATCAACTTGAAATTTGGCATATTTGTAAAGCAACGTTGTATAAAAATCATGCAGAACCTTTTTTGTTTTTTAGTTTTTACCATATTTTAGTTAGAACAAATTATGAAATTTGATGATTTAATCCTATAGATATATATTGTATGATTTATATATTGTGTGTATGTGCAATTTTTTTTTAACGTAATGGATCACAACTAACTCAATTTTAAATTTACCCCCAAAGGCTACTGTTCGATTTTTAAAACTTTATGTAACGATAATTCATGCCAAATTTCTTAAAATATATTGACCAGTCGAAAGGTTATTAAACAAAAAACTGACAAAAATGTCATTTGGGAAAAAAGCAATTTTGCAAAAAGATTTAAGAAAAAATTGTTGAACGATCAATGATATTTTCTATCTCATTCTCTCACACAATTTTGACCTTCTGATTAGCATTACATATGTATTATTATATAGTGCAAACAGTGAAAATAAAGATACCTTACTAGAGGAGAAAATTCATAACTTCAGACTCGCTTTAATCATCATATATAATATATTTTAAAAAAATACAAGCATTTGAAATCATCATAACCAAACAGAATAATGAAGCAATATACAAGCAACTTATATTATAGCAATATAAGTGATAACAACGCATTTGATATTTTATTTGGATTGATTGGGGAAAACGCGCGAAGATACACATCTTTTCTTCATTTCTCAAAAGATGGTTCACTAATGTAATCATAATAAAATTAGCTGCTTGGGCAACAAATGAAATTTAAAAAAATCATGCTTGATGGGAAAACAAACGTGTGGAATTTTGATCGAAAAAGGTGAATTTTGTTTTAAAGGGAGTACACTCCACTACAAAATCAATAACAAAATTGTCATACACATTGATACGATTGTATCATGAATAAACTTGCAGCCAATCCACTTCGCTCACATTTCTTCAGCCCATCTTCACCAAACACCCAATAGAAATGAACAACTTTAATACGTTAAATAGAAACAGTTCTAAAACTGACACAATCATACATGATTTATGGTCCAAAACAAAGCAAAAGAAAAGAAACAAATTTCCATTTACTTTTGGGGCTGCATGAATTCTGCAAATAGTTGGGGAAAGTTAGCGGGCTGACCCTTGAGGACCAGACCGCCATCCACTGCAATAGACTGACCATGGACCATCCGGGCAGCATCGCTGGCCAAGAACAGGATGACCTCGGCCTGCTCCTCGGGTCCGCTAACCTGGCCCTGCAAAGGTTGCTCTCTCTCAGTCACTAAACCAATAATGTCGATAAAAGCCTGCATCGATTGTTCCACGCTTCGAGTCAGGCGAGAGGGGACATAGGTAGGGCATATGGAGTTGATACGAATACCTGTTGTAAGTATTTAAAAAATGCAGATAATATGAAAATAAAATAAAGAAAGAAAACGAAGGCCATTTGGCGTTTAACCACAGAATCACATATTAAGTCTTCCTAAATTTTTTGTATTTTACATTACAACTTTGAAAGTGCTTGTGGCAGAATGCAATTAAAAAATGCAATACCATTATAAATTGATCACTTTCATGCTGAAGAATGCAATGTAATGTATACAAGTTTACTTTTATACAGCAGTTGCATTTATATGAACTTGATTTATCACTATTTCCAGTAATTTCATATGTGTCACTTTGACAAGCATTTCATGTTGGTTTCCTTAAAAGCTCCTCATCAATCTGAATTAATCTCTACTTAAAACATTTGAAAACTTTTCAAAACGCACTCGATCGTTCTAGACATCTGAGATTTCTGCAATGTAACCTGGTTTACCTTTCGGTCCCAGCTGCAGAGCAAGACAGCGCACCATATGATCTAGAGCGGCCTTGCTGATCTGGTAGTTCATCGACTGGCTGACAGGCGCCAGGGACACCAGGGAAGAGACACACACAACATTGCCTCTGGTCTTCTCGAGATGGGGCGCTGCGTGCTGGATCAGTTCAATAACAGATCGCACGTTGGTGTCCATGCTTTTATCAAAGAACTCTTGAGTCCAGTCTGCTAATAGCTCATTTGTTTTGCTCAAAGCGATTCCGTGGTTAGATACAAGAACGTCTAGACCGCCGAATGCTTTCACAGTCTGCTCTACAGTATTCTTTATTACAGTGGAGTCCCCAATATCGCCCTGGACAGAGATAATCTTGCTCCTGTGGCCAGCCTTCTGCGCGGAGTCCTCACAAGCCTTGACGGCGTCCTGGAGGCGCGCAGCATCCCTGCCACACACGGTCACATTGGATCCTTTGCTGGCGAACAGAACAGCGGTGGCCAGGCCGATACCTGAGCTAGAGCCTGTCACAATTACTGACTTTCCCAGTAGAGATGACATTTTTGTTCGTTGTTTTCAGCGACGTTCTGCAGATAATTGAAATAGTGTATCGATATGAAAGATTCTGTAGGTGAACTTAGCTCACTCCCCATCAGCTTACATGATTGACCCATGAAATAGAGATAATTATAGTGTATTCATTAATTCATTGAAGGGCATTTTCAAGAGGTATAAAACGCAATAGGAGTTTGCGAAGATTTCCAATTCGTGATTCCTCTAAATTTTGGGGGGTATTTTATAAAAAGCTTATAATTATAAGCCTCAAAGGCCTAAAAATTGATAAATAATTTCAATTTAGCTCCTTGTAAAATTTCACTTTTTTTCCTGATCAATCTAAACCAACCGTGACTAAAGTCCTTATTGCGGTACTTAGGAAGAACAAAAACACAGCAACACGGTGAAAATTCTCTATCAATCGATTTAAAAGGACAAAAAAAAAAAATATTTCCCCTACAATTTACAAATTTCAAATCGATTCATGGCCGCTCAAAACCTTAAGTCTCATGTTAATAGACGAGCTAGACCGCTGTGTGCATTAGGAAAATAGGCAGTTCAACTTTTACCAAAAAAAACTATTGATATCTAAGAAATATACACATTTAACATTAACAGATCCATACACGCTAATTTCTATTCTACAGTCACTGTACCCTGTCAAAACTACCATTTTTCACTGCTAAAGCCACCAAGATACATGAAACGGATTCTAACCACTAAGTGAATTTCACATTGGTGCTTACCTAATGCGATGTCGCTTTACAGAGCCTTATACATTCTTCGAACATAGTTATATTATCTATTTGAAAACTATCGAAAAAACTTCGATTATCCCATAGATATCAAGGCAGTTAGCTTTACAAAGTTCAACATCGACAACGCTCCTGTCATTTTTGAAAGTCCCAGGCGGAGTAATCGATTAGGGGGACGAAAGCTTGGAGGTTAACCAAGTTTGGCGAGTTTTCATCTCTTGAAATACAATGCAATTTGAGTGATCTGCACTTGTGTGACGTCCCTTTCTATTCAAATTTGTTGAAAGTCACTGAGTAAAAAAACAAGCAGACGATAAAAAGAAGAAAGACAATTATATAACTTTAAAATTCTACCAATAAAAAACAAACAAACAAACAATAACAAATTAAAGTGTAAATTTAAACCTAATCACGTACCAATAATTCAGGAGAAGGAGCTGCCGAATGTGAAGACGCTGAATTGGAACTTGGGTATCTCGTGTAGGGACAATAATTTATAGGGCAGCAATCAGAACGAACAGAACTTAGGCCGACTTTTTTTTTAAAGGGAAAATTGCAATGAAAGCGTATTACAATGACTTCGCGAGAAGATGTTCTGAGTTTGCTACCTCTGACCGATGCAGTCAATGGAAATACTTTTAACATGTTTTTCTGTGGTTTCTTGGTTCAAGCGCTGGACTAAAAGATGTCACTCATCCTTTGTGTTAAAAGAAATAGACAGAATATAGAGCGAGAGAGAGAGAGAGAGATAAAGGAAAGGAAAAGATATATATATATATATGCACACACACAGAATGATTCATAGACAATGGGAAAGAGAGACGCAAGCAGAAAAAAAATAAGACAGAGGAGATAAACGTCGAGAAAGAGAGAGAGAAACAAATAAAAGGCTAAATAGATAGATACATTGATTAATTTCAGAAAAAAAGAGTGAGTCAGACAGAAAGAGAGAGAGAAAGAGAGAGAGAGAGAGAGAGAGAGAGAGAGAGAGAGAGAGAGAGAGAGAGAGAGAGAGAGAGAGAGAGAGAGAGAGAGAGAGAGAGAGAGAGAGAGAGAGAGAGAGAGAGAGTGTGAAAACAAGGAAAGGTTTTGATACTGTTTACTTCTTTTGGAAATGTATGTCAAATCCCTATGCGCATGGAAAATGCTATGAATTGATATACCGTATAAAAATTATACAGCTTTTGCTGGTAATCTTGTCTCTTCTAAAATATAGGCATTTATATCAGGTGTCTATGTAATATGCAGATTAAACTAAAAGACCGGTGAAATAGACAAAGTAATTATTAAAAACATAGCTAAAACAAAGCGCCTAGGAATGCCATCTCTGCAAATTCCAGATTATTAAACCAGTTCTGGATCAAGAACCGAATTAGTCTTAGACTTCCTACCTAAAAGAGGAATTATCCTCCTTCTCCTCCTACTACTACTACTGCTACTACTACTACTACTACTACTACTACTACTACTACTACTACTACTACTACTACTACTACTGCTACTGCTGCTGCTGCTGCTGCTGCTGCTGCTGCTGCTGCTGCTACTACTACTACTACTACTACTACTACTATAATTCTTTCGCCCGAAGCAGAATGTGGTTCTTAAGTTTGTTTCAAAGGCTCTTCTTTCCAAAGATATTAATTAAGTTTCGCAGCATTGCCCTAGTTCTCCGTTGCTTTCTGATATGTTGAACGCACATGGAGTGAAAAATCAGTTGAATCTAAACCTACATTTAATTTCACACCAATTCGTTAATTTTCCTTACAGATCACTAATATTCAAAACAAGATTATGCCAAGACATCATATCTTATCAATACAACAAGGACATTATTGCTGCTAAGGGATGACAAAGTAAAGATTGTTTTGAATCTGTCACTAAGCATTATTAGAGGTAAGTGTCGTCATATTTTCTCTCCCTATTGACAAACTCGATATGGAGACTGAAGACATTTCGCCATCCCTACTCATTTCCTTATTAAAAGAAGATGCATATTTTCTTGATGCATTTCGTAAGCACATACATTTCCCTACACACCATTACACTTTCTGACATCTCGGAAAAAAGCTGACTTCATGATGGCAAACTTTTTAAAAGGTTCAAAATAGAGTTTGTATATGAACTGATGAATAAAACTAATATCAGTTATTTCCAGATTTCGTTAAGAATAAAAATTGCCATGTCATGCATTTTCTAGATTTCTCTGAACCGCTCTCTGAGCCTCGTTACAGTTCTACCATGAACTTTCGCCGCATTGAGGGTGAAAAGCCAGCTTCAAGCTGTCAATACTATCAGTATCATGTCTAGCACATTTACTGAAATAGGCCACAGAACTATCCATTGTTTTCAGGGATCTGGGGGCGAAGAATAATATTATTATTTGGGCCGCCTATTTCGGGTTCGAACTAAAGTAGCATTTTTGTCACAATTATTGAGAACAGTGAGAATGTTGACTCGGTGAGTCACATAGTAAGAAACTTTAAGTTACAGCTAAACCCGGCGACCGATTTGTAAGTTGAACCTTACACATGTACCATTCATGAACATTTCAAGTTATGCAAAGTTCTGTACGCATAGCTCAATTAAATTATAATGAAAAAACCCGGAAACCACCGTAGAAATTACCTAGTTTTTAGAATGATCAAACGACCACCAAGCTTAGGGAAAACATTCACACTTGGATGATGTATACAAATATAATACTAACACAACATCATATTCCTTTCCTGCTGTCAATATTTGTGGCTTGAAACCTTTGGGATCAAAACACACGACGTTAAGCCCTCCTAAACCCTAACATAAATCAGAACGTGAATAAAATGCCGGATAATACACACTGTATATCCAAAATATCTGATGTGACATGTGACTAGAAACTAACAGCGCTTACTATTTAACCAACAACAACAACAACAACACATTAAAACAACTAAATCAAAATGGATTTTCTTTTCGTTTCAATTTAATGCAGAACTTTTGTAATCTTTGCCCACAGCAATTGAACTTAATGAGGCCTGGCTCAAACCACTTTTAAATATAAACGTTTCATAAAATTGTTTTTATAGGTGTTTTTTCGCTGTAAAATTTAATGCAACAGGAGGCGCAACTATGAAAGTATGACGTATCATCATTTTTCGAGTATCTTCACCAGCTATTTTGGAAATTGGAATTTGGAAAATAGTTTTATCTCCATCAAAAATATTAAATTCCCGTTGTAATGTCAGTCTGAATCAAACATTCTTTCCGTTTCAATGCTCCTATCATTTCGGTGCTAATCTGTGTAATGCTTGTGCCGCTAAAGTAAACAAGGTGCAAAGTCTGTAACTGCAAGAGAAAGTAAGCTAACGATGATTCTGTGTTCCGTTGTGTTCAAAACACTTTCGACTAATATGAGAATGAGAGGAGAAATAATATGAAAACAGAATCTAAGATAACGTTGACAGAACTGACCTTGGAAATTATTAAAGGGGCCGAATGCTCGTCGCTGTAAGGCAAACCGCGGTCTAGATTTAAATCTAGGGCGGGAGGCTAATACCATTCACAGGCTTCGGGGTAAATTGTGTAATGCACTGTCATTGGCCTGAGCCATGCACCTCCTACAACTGCTGGCTAGAAGATTCAAAAGCTTCAAGGCCAAATACTGACGCCGTTATAACACGAGTAAATCAGCCCAAAGTGTTAACAAACAAACTTTTACATTATACATGTATGCGTTACGTTGACCTACTTCAATGTTTTAAGCAGAGTAGAGTTACGTTTGGTTTTAATTGAGGGCAGTTTTTAAGTTAGAAGCCGGCCTTCAACTAATCATCACCCAATGAGAGCAAGACTTCCCCAACACCCTATAGTATTATACCGTTTCTAAACACCAAGGACCGTGGTGTAAGGGGGGGAGGGGTGGGGAGGTCTGACAGTGCTCAGATTCATGTGTATAACCTGTTCAGTGATTGCAACGCTCAACGGAAACCTAGATCTATGTATTATGATTGTCATAACTTGATGGACAATCGATCTTCGCTACAGCCTCGGGTCACAGTAATGGATTTGAGAAAGTCCAGAAGCATCATGCGGTTGAGTGAACCATGGGTGAGGAAAATCATTTCACAATCATTTTATTTTCTGCATGATTTAAGGGTAAAACTGCTCTCTTCTTCCATGTTTTGCACATGAGGGGAAAAACCACGAAGGACAAAGGATGAGTAGTATTGCAGTTTCTGACAGTGATTGAATGAGTGTAACTCAGTAACGGTGAGTAAAAGTCGGATTTTATTGCAAGATAAGGAAAAAAAGATAGAAGATCGTAATACAATTGGCAGCTTCTAGAAATTCCAATCATATAAACTTAAATAAAAAATATGAAATTATTGAGAGTCTGAGAAAAATAGAAAAGGAAAATAGGAATATAAGTATATCATTAAAAAAAACAACAACAGGCAACAAACCAAGAAAGGCCGCTGCAATAATAGAAAAAACGAGCAAATTCACTTGTCTTCATCAATATGCAATGATCTTGAGCTAAGCCGATGGAACGGAAACAAGTACATGTTCATGTACTTTTCTTCGTTGCTTCTTCGTCTCTACTATCTTCTACGTCTTCTCAATTTCTTTTTTTCTACAATCTTATGTATTCTGCACAGTCTATTTATATTTATCCTGTTGCTTTAGTGTGTAAAAAAGAACCAAGAGTGTAAATTAACTACGTGGATTATTCAAATCAACTTGAAATACTTTCCACAATTAAAAAATTTCCCATGCAGTAATCTGAGGCAAAATAAACTCTAGTCGGATTATATCTCACAAACCAATGAAACTTTCTGTGATAGAATATATTATAAATGGACACGAATACATTACTCACAAACAAATTTATTTATGCGACGTGCACACTCCGAAGAAAAAAAAACAAGGCTCAGTTGATGAGGGCGAAAAAAAAAAGCAGGCAACAACATAAAATTCTCCAACAGTACTCATCAAGGCAACCATACTAGACACTTGCTAGACTTCTTTACTGAGGAATATTAGCTAGTGGAAGCATCTAAAAATGGTCAGGTTCTAAAAAGGTAGACTTCCGCGCTGAGAAGCCTCATGCTTCATATCATGAGCCAGTAGTGATAAGCTTCGAACTCAGAATGCAAATGAATCATTGTCAATATATATGCAATCTATTTCATTACATTTATTATGGTGGAGAAAAATACATGTACTTGTATGTGCATTTGTCCTCCGTGCTAGTGATAAAAATCCCCTAAGTCCTGGACCTGATGCAGGTTCTCCAATACAGAGACCACAAGGGAAGCCTGCAACATTGTCGCATGTGCCAAGTTTGTATCAGATGTAGTCGACCAGCAATCTCAGTTTATTGTAATATTTTGAGTAATTTCTTTTACGCCTACTTTGAAATAAAATGTTTGCGTGAACTTCATTGTGTTTTACTCGTATTACTAATATAGAACAGGTTTATAATAATATTTAAAGCAAGAAAAAAAATCTTGATTGGTGCGAAGCATGAACTATAAACAAGCAAAAAACTCAAAGAAAGAAATAGAAAGCTGTAGAAATGTGGTTCCCCCTAAAAAATAAAAGAGAATAAGATGAATCTCAGTGTCAGCAAAGACTTAGCTATCGTATGAACAAATCGGTTGGAGACACAAACACAGCAAGCTTGCTCACAAGCAATATGACAACACAGTTTGGTGATGGCATGAGATGGGGGAAGAAACAGCAAAATATATGTACTAGGGTACAATCTTGAATGCCAAAAGAAAATCTTTGAAAAGGCAGACAAAAGGAAAAGATACTGAAAAATCTTATGAGTTATGTGGGGGCCAAAGGTAGAAAAAATGCTCCCACGATGGTGTGTGGGAGGCTGTGCTGCAACTGTTAAGCTGCCAAAATCAGCCAAGTTAAGGGGTAACAAACTTGTTAAAAGCCAAGGGACATAACTTTAAATTTAGACTCTTACCGGTACAGTAAATTGCAAGAGCTTCCCTTCATATTAGTAAATTTTATAAACTCGAGCTCAAACACGGTAGGTTCTGTTCCAACAGGGGTGATTTTCTCTATTTAGACATTTTAATTCTTCAACATCCACATAACTACTCAGTGACTGCTCCACCTTGCAAAAATCGTATGGGCAGCCGTTCTGCTACTAGTAAAAGGTGGTCAAAATATGATCTTACAGTTTTGGTATCATTTCTCACCACTATGTAACTTAATTTACCATGGATCAATTTTATCTTGCCTCTCACCTTTTTCCCACAGGACAAAGAGCATCATGCTTCTCAGTGGTCAAAGAAAAAATAATGCCACCAATGTAGCAAATAACACAACCGATGCTGATTCGAATTTCTGACAAAATTATCATGATCTTTTTGTGGAATAGAGATAAGCACCAAACCCTCTTCTTAGTCAAAGGTGAGCAAGGACATTCTAAAAATAATGATGATAAATTTACCAAAAACAAAAAAAAGTGATTTTACTGACAAAAGCTAGTTATGAATTAAAAAACATATGTGAGCTCAGCACAGTAATATATATGCAATACCATCCTCTTTAACCTTTTATTCAACTATTTGGTGTCGATAAAAATTCCCAAATTTAAAATCTTTAATAAGCTTAATCTACTCTGAGGTCTTCTGGTTTTACTGAGTTTGATAACAATTTTAATGATCTCAATCCCTTCTCAGGCCCAGACTTCATTTCATATTTAATTTCTTTCAACAATATTATCAAGTTTCCTCAAGAATTTTACTCGGCGTACTTTTTTTTTCTAAATTACAAAATAACGTTTGCTGACATGGCCAGAAAAGTTGCGGTGAAACGTTTCAGATGTAAATGTTGTTACTGCTAATTTTCGAAGGCTATAAATGGACATTATGTTAGTCAAAATGGTGATTGATCAAACTCGGAAGTGTTATAAATCTCAAAAGACTGAATTTATACAGTGTAGTTCAGTTAACTACAAAACATTGGGCACTGAGTTGTTTCTTAAGTAAAACTTCAAGAAAGAAAACACATCAACCAGTGTAATGGTTGATGTCGAGCACTGCACTTTAACCTCATTTCTTCATTTTACCTTTGTCTATATGACGATAAACCATAAACTTATATCTGTTCAATAGGAATATTGCTTACATCAAATTGTATGAATTCTTTGACTAAAACATTAACATTTGATTAAGACATTAGTTCCATAACTTGTGTTGACCATTCCTTGTACAAAACTAAGTTAGATCTATATTGGAAAATTATAAGAATCTTCTCATCAAAACTGCAAAGTCTGTGCTAAAATAAAGGATTTTTAATCATCTTTTTAATCAACAAAAAAGAAAAGTTTTAAATCTCCTCATTGACATTAGGAAAGCGTTGGACTCAAAAGAATGGTCTTTCATGAAAAGCCTTTGAAGTTTTTTTAAAATTTGGGTGAAGATGTAAATAATCTTTTAAACTCCCACAGTTTATCAAGAATCATTTGAACAAGACCGTTTCCAACCGGTTCAACATATGAAGAGACTGTCCACAACGACCAAATATTGCCTTACATATTTCTTATTATACGAAAAATGTTGGCTTATATGATTTGCAAAGCTGTACACATCAAGGGGTACACGATGAATTGTACAGAAATAAAAATATCACAATATGCAGATAATGCCACATTACTTCTTGATGGGTCAAAAGAATCATTCAAAAATTGGATTAGTATACTTAATGAATATAAAGCGTACATTACTCCAATTTAAAAATGAACATTGAGATGACAAAAGTGATATAGTTGAAGTGCCCAAGGCCATCTAAAATAAGATATTTGTATCATCTAGAATTTGAATGGAAGCCCAAATATTTGCAATCTTGGTACATGTATACAGTTCACCACAGATCTAAAGAACATAACAAAAATAAACATGAAACAATAAATTGATAAAATATCAAATGATATGAAAAAATGATGCAAAAGAAGGTGAACATCATTTTGTTTGAAAATGTTTGATTATCTGAAAGAAAATGTTAATCAAATTCATATTTTTCATAAGAGAAAGAAAATAAAGTGCCAGGTAGCAGCAGCCCAACCAGAGAAAAAAGCACGGCTGTTGCTGCCTGATTTCCCTCTTTTTACGACAAAACAATATTAATTAAAAAAAAAATTAAAAAATTGATAAAAACAACAAAAAACAAACTATTGAGCATCATGAGGGAGACAGCTTTCATAATACTAATAGTAAAATGACCATATTCTGAAGAATTTTTAAAATGCAGCCCTGCCAATGATACCCAGTTTGTCTCACAATGTCAAAATGCATTTTCGCAAGACACTTTCTCAACATTTAAGGATTTTGCAAAAACGAGTATCCAAAAAACTTAAAAGAAGTTTCCAGCTTACTTTACAAAAAAGACATAAGAATCGTGAGTAGGTATCTTATCAATAATATGTTTATTCAAAATGATTTTACATATCTCAAGTTACAGTAATGAAATTTTTTGAATTGTAATGTAATTCAGAACATCTTTCTCTCAAATAATGTTTATATGGAAATAAAACAAACAAAAATCATTTTATAAAACTTCGAGCAAACTAACAATGTTTTTTTTTTATGTACACAAAGATACAGATAATACGGAGATGATAGTTGTCTTATAAGTTCTACAGAAGTTTCACAAATCATATCACAAAAATACTGCATGATAATTTTTCTTGGATACCAAATATAAATGTTTTCCTCAGCATCATCATCATCACCACCTTCCTGTTTTAAAAGGAAGGTATCATCCTCATCTTTAAACATGCTCCATATTTTTTACTTCATTATCATTATCTTGATAAGGTGATATGATCATGATAAAAACGATCAAAATTTTACTGTAGTTATGTTCAAATAAGTTACTATTTCTACACTTCCTAAAACGTTTTACTATTACTATTATCATTATTATTATTACTAAGTAGTAGTAGTAGCAGCAGCAGCAGCAGCAGCAGCAGTAGTAGTAGTAGTAGTTGAGTAGTAGTAGTAGTAGTAGTAGTAGTAGTAGTAGTAGTAGTAGTAGTAGTAGTGGTAGTGGTAGTGGTAGTGGTAGTGGTAGTGGCAGTAGTAGTAGTAGTAGTAGTAGTAGTAGTAGTAGAAGTAACGTTGTAATTACATGTATAATTTTACCATCACCATTATTTTTATTAAATACTTTTCCAATTCCTATCTGTCTTTCATATGACGTATTAAAAAAATAATGAAAGTAACAAGATTGAAATCAATTCATTGATCCCTGAACCTTTCTAGCACACATCTGCAAACACATTAGAATGTACCATTGTCGTATTGTTATAAAATTAAGACCTCGGACTTAATATAGATGCATTCAACAATATACTTCGTTCAGACTTCTCCTCCCTATTTAGTGTTAATCAGTTTGAGAATGACAACAACCCTGTATTTACTTTTAAAGTAAGAGAAGTGCAGTTCAAAAGGTGACTTATTTTATTGGTGTGTGTGTGTGTGTGTGTGTGTGTGGGGAGGGGGGAGGGGAATGATTTCAAGAGTGTCTAGTATGTGTTTCTAAACGTTTGCAGCTTTCGTTTTTTTTTTTTTTTAATACATGTACCTGAGAACATAATAAAAGGAATCCATAGAACAGCAAAATCATATGCTCTCATTATTACATGTATATAGTTATTGTCCAATGTTGTGTTAAAAATTGATACATGTATACAAACTTGTTTTAATATTATACCAGAGGAGAAAATCAGAATTGTAAGGGTGATAATAATGATGATGATGATATGACTAAGAGTAACAGGGTACTGGTAATGAAATAATGAAAGCAATAAAAAAAAAAATAGACATAGAAAAATACAAGTAACAATTAAATTTTATCATCAGTCAAAATATTGTTTATATATATATATATATATCTATATATTTGTACAAAAACGTTAAACAAGTCTTCATTCCCCATCAGCTGTTTAGAGTCTTGTTCAAGTACTGCACAAATAAGTTGGCGATTTTGCTTGTATCTGACACTGGGTGTGATTTGCTGTATGTAATAAACTGCCTTCGATGGCGCTGCATTTCAGCCAAATTAATGGGTCTGATAAAGTTCAGAGGTTCCTTGGCATCAGGCACTTTTATTTGATCTCCTGGTATGCTTGTTTTCTGGGCATTTAAAATAACATTTACCACATCCTGGGTAGACTTGTCTAGCTGATAGAGGAAATTGGTTGAAGCCAGAGGTTGCGATTGAGTAGATTGATTTGGAGGTGCTGCCTTTTGCTCAAAAAGTGCCTGTCCTATATCCTGTAGATTTAACGGTGCCTCCTGCAGGACTGTAAATAGTGGCTTGTCCCAGCGACTGTTTGGAGATGGGCACTCAAAGCGCTGAATAAGTTCAGTCATTAGATCATCCGAATAGCGAAGATGTTCTTCTCTTGAAGAATTCCAAGATTTTGAGGTATCCTCGTCAGTTATGCAATAAATCACACAATGAGGGGTTCTGCAAGACTTTGTAACACAGTATAATTCATAACGAAAGCCCTTAATGTAATTCATTGAGTCTAATATCACAACGTCTTCCTTTGTGAGAAGCCTTTGAACATGAGACTTTAAATTTCCCCTGCTTTCCCTCTCTTTGTGAGAGTCACTGTAAATTTCATTTCTGTTTGTTCCATCTGGATGATCTTCCACAATATGAACATTGCCAGAGGTTTTTGTTTTCAGGTATTCAGCTAGTTGTTCAGCTCTTCTTGTTTTCCCACTTGCAGGGAATCCACACATCATAACAAGAGGCATGATGTAGTTTGATCTGAGACAAAATAGATAAAAAAAAGAAATTTAACAAAGGCAAAAAGTTTAAAATATTATTTTCTATTTCAGGGTATTATTTTTCTATTTCAACGTCTATTTTCAATTCTTGACTTTACTACATAAATTTAAGCACAGATTCCTTGTATTATTTGGGGAATTCCTATTGCTAAAAAGAGCAGCCTTGGAACATTCAAGGGCAATAATCATATTAAATAAATGCATAATCGATTTACTTCATTTTTTGTTGTTGCAGTCACTATAGACATCAGAGATACATAAAATGAAAATAGAAAATAAAGGAGAATCAAAAGTAGACTTTTGTTGTTTCAATCAACTTTTTACAATCTTACTCTTTGTTATCCTCTTTAATTATTGGCTTTTTTGGGAGTACTCCTTTACTACTTGTCAGCTTTTTGCTTTTCGATTATGAACTGACTGACTGAGCAAGAAATTGGCCCAGATAGGTTTATCTGTCATCAGACCCCCACCATGTTTTGCATAGATGGGATGGACAGAGTCTGTTAACAATTGCCCTCTTTGAAGTCAAAGCGGCAGGGAGACCTAGCAGAAGCTGGATGCACCGCACTGGACTATAGTACAGTAAAGAGAGGCGCCACTCCATACTAGTTCGACGAAAAGATGAAAGTAATCGACCAGGAAACAAAGAGAGAATAGACAGGGCAAAACAGATGCGTTGAGCAATTCATGACATTGAGGGATCCATGTTCGACGTCACTGTCCTCCAATAAACATCTGTGCAAATGCACTTTTTCAACTTGATGAACATGAATTCAGAAATATGGAAGAAAAAGCATGTTCTTCGAAGAATTCAAAGTAAAAAAAAGTAAATAATCTTAGATCATGTCTAGATGTTGAGTGAAAGAGGCAGGCACAATTTAATGCATACACTATATGATAACACTGCCGCAAACAATATTTTTGTTGAAGTTAAGTTTTTAGGCTGCAGCTGCATCAAATGTAAGGGTGAAGTGAAAACTGATGGGGCTCTGTTTGACTCAAAAATTAAGTATCATAAAGGGCAACCAAGAGACAAACAAATTTGGCTTCCTGGAAATAGTTGAGAGCTCCTCAAATGGGCTTTGTTTTGGTCTACAAACTCTTGTAAAAACTTTTAGCCTTAGTAGAACCAGGCACAAGAAATTTTTTCAGACAGCTGGGTCTCATATTGCAAATTAAATTTTTATGGTTATGAATATTTAGTGTCCTTCTTAAAGCCAATTTAAAAAAACTATCATTCAAAGAAATGCCCATGCAGAAGCACATGCAAATAAGATACGGGGCACATCTGCTCATTTTAGGTACGTTAACATTTATGAAAAATTTATGGGATAAAAGGAGAAACTCTGAAAGTCATTTTTGTGAGATTTTATCAATGTATTGGTGCAGCGTAAGAGCCCCCTACAACTACAGTCACAATGCATTGACCAATCATTCAGGAATGGATAAAAATGGAGGACTTCGAGGACATCGACTTGTCCACTGTACAAGAGAAGGAACGTGAAAAAGAACTAACTTGAGACAAAGTTTTCAGCACACCTCTGTATATAAGTCCCTATATGCTGCATACATGCCCAGGCTTGAAGGAGCAAGTGATGACACCTTCGAATGATACACAGGTCTAAACTCATACAATACCCCTCCTTTGTTTAGTCTGGAAAAGAATCTAGATCACTGTTTATACATTAATTTTTTCTCCAGTCATGGTTATGCTTGATATGAGGATTCACACTAAACCTCTTTCCCCACAAAAATTTAAGCCCCTAATTTTCTTAATAGTCTCCCTAAAAAAATGTGCGAAATAGGGAGGGGGTGCTTTATCTATGCCAAGTTTGCACTGCACTTGTAATGGCAACTGGTATTTTTTTTACCTGTACACCCAACTTGCATTGGCATTTAAAATGATGTTTTTCTGTTAGATTTCAATGTGCTGAGTACGAATTTGAAGGTTTTATTCGCTGCAAATAAATAGTTTTTGAAATACATATGTAAATGACTTTTTTTTTTTGATTATTTCTTCTTCCTTAACCTATTCAAGCGTATTGATTTGCTCGAGGTAGGTGTGCAACATCTTACAATTACCCATGCGCATGCGAAATTAAAGGCACGTCTTTTGTCTCATTTCATGTCATTACTCATTTGGCTCAACAGCTGATGTGTTTTGATCTTGATCGTGATTTTCTTCATGGCTGCTTGTGATAAGTGTTCTTTTGATTATTTCCAAGTTATTGCTGAATTTTATAATAACGACGCTAAGTCATAATCGTTTTTAGTGATACGGAGATGTTCGAAGTAGCAGAGACGGAGTAAAGATGAGCTGTATTTATTATTATTATTATTTCTTTAACTGTGTGCTGTTTCTTGTCTTTCCAGTTCATCTTCACCTTGATTTGATCGTATTATTAAATGAAAGTCGCTTCACTTTTGTCGGGGGGGGGGGGGGGGGTTTAAGATAGGGTGTCCCCCCTCATTATTTATTTATTTATTTTGTTAACAGTCCATAAAATTGCGCCTTTATAAAGTTACGTAATCGCGACAACTTATAATACGATCACGGTCAAGGTCGACCGGAAAGACAGGAAACAGCACTCTGGTGAGTGTGGGTGTACAGGTAAAAATTTAGCCCCTCTCCCACTCTCTTCTAGTAATCAAATCGAACAGTGGTTATTTTCGTCTTGAAACTAAAAGGTCTATGCTAGGATTATCTCCGTTCAACCTAGAGAGCTAATCTAGATCTAGATCTACTTACTTCTAGATTTCTAGTTGATTCAGTAACCTACCTTTTCAGAGCGAAGTGGTCTAGAAATTTAGATCTGAATTTTAGCAAGATTTAGATCTAGATCTAAAACGAACGTATAATCTATTTCAATGCGATTATAATCAATCTAAGCCTGTGATTTTTTTGAACGAATCCAAAGCAATTAGATCCGGATATAGATTTTTATCTAATGTTAAATCGTGATGGAAGCAGACTTGTAGCATTAGGGCAGTTTTTCCTTTCGTTTCTAGACTTCCTGGGTCGTAACCAATAGTACATAGAATGTAACTTCTTATTGAGTTCTTCTTCTGCACATGCGTATACAAACATTCCTCAGTAAACAAAACTGTGACAACCGACGATATGGCGCATCTTCAAATAAAAGAAGGAGAATACACATCAACTGTTTATGGCTTTGTATGTCTTTAAAACCTAGTGATACCTATATGATATTTTTTTTATTTAATCGAAGTTTAAAATAGAATTTGACATAACGTTATTGAGTACCCTGAAAAATTAAGGACATGGATATCGATCTAGAATCTAGATCTAGATCTAGATCTATTAGAAACTTGAATCCAAATCTATTCAACAGAGTGACTTTGTGGAGAAAAAAGGAACAAAAAAATTATGCAATCTGCACCCTTCAAACTATAATTGAACAAGCTCTAGAAGTACAGAAAGAGGTATATCTGTACTTCATTGAATACACCAAGACATTTGGTAAAGTGCAGCCTGATGATATAATCACACAACTAACACAGTTGAAGATAGATGGAAAGGATCTACAAATGATCAAAAACATGTACTAGAAACAAGCAGCAGCAATGTGAGTTGATGAAGAAACTAGCTCATTTAGAAAAAAAGTAAAGCGTGGTGTCAGACCAGGATGTTAGTTTTCCCCAGACCTTTTTTCTCTCTGCAGTGAAATGGTTATGCGAAACTTAGAAAGGTACCCAAGAATTAAAAACATTTAAGAAATGGTGTTCATTCGAAACAATGATTGTACACAGATCAATATCTTTATCAACGGAAATAAACCCAAGCAAAGGGATCAATTCAAATAATTGTATACTTAATATCCGCAATGGACACAATGGCACTGAAATTGTAGCAAGAATAGAGAAAGCAAAAATGAGTTTTTAGAGAATGAAATGAATATTAACAAATAACCACATCTCTATTCACCCAAAAAGAAGAGCCCTGGAATGCTATATTGAAACCATTCTGATGTATCAATGTGAAGACAGGACAATTTCAAAATAGTTACAAAAGAAACTGGAGGCAGCAGAAATGTGTTTCCTACAGAGAATGACTCGAATCTGATGGACTGCAAAGAAATAAAAAAAATTAGTGTTATGAGAAACCGACACAACATGATTTCTCATAAATAGAATACATAAATGCCATGTGTGATGAGATCAGAGAAACTAGAACATTTTGTGACAACTAGAATGGTTGAAGGGAAATGCAGCACGTAAAAACAGCATGAAAGGCGTTGGATATACTAACAAAGTGCCCAAAATAGGATGAGGGACAGATGGACTGAAAGTGACAAGGGATAAGGATGCATGGAACTTCATGATCACCTACACTAAAGAGCATGGCACCTTATGATTAATGCAGTCAATATGATCAAGATCTAGATTTAGATTGATGATAAGATGTAAATTTACAGATGGTCAATGTCCATTGTAATGTGTCTTGTCTACCAAATCTCTCCAAAATCACATCATTCCTGTCTCTTGATCAATCCCTCTCTCTCTCTCTCTCTCTCTCTCTCTCTCTCTCTCTCTCTCTCTCTCTCTCTCTCTCTCTCTCTATCTCTCTCTCTCTCTCTCTCTCTCTCTCTCTCTCTCTCTCTCTCTCTCTCTCTCTCTCTCTCTCTCTCTCTCTCTCTCTCTCTCTCTCTCTCCCTCCCTCTATCTTTCTCTCTCTCTCTCTATATATATATATATTATATATATATATATATTATATATATATATATATATATATATATTATATATATATATATATATATATATATATATATATTTATATATATGTATTAATATTTGCAGATCTTCTTAATTTCTTACCTTTATGAAATCGAGCTAAAAATCTCACTTTATGTATTGCTCAAACACAGGATGGACATAACTTAGTGTTTCATTCCAGTCCGTCTTTTAAGACTGTTGACTTATGTTCATTCCACCTCAGGCAAGAGTATGACAATTAGTACAGTGTATGGTGATAATAAGATGCACCTTGAGTTACTGAAGCCTTTTGTCTGGGATCATGCAATTTATTTTCTCTAAATATTTTTATCTTGACACATATTGATTAATTTGACCTCTTAACTTAATCCAATGATATTTTTCTACCTCATTCTTTGCACACCTGGAGATAACTGGACACCTCATAATAATGATGGAGAAGAGCCATACGGCATACTCAAAGTTAGATTCTGGATCTTGTCAGCAAATAGAAATAACCTTAAAAGTTGAACTTACTGATGCTGATCCTGAGAAAAATTTCCATCCCTTTTGCCTTAAGGTTTTTTGATTAAAAATGATTAAGATTTTGATGTCTTTTGTTGAAATTACTAGTGAACTGCCATTTTGGAAGTGCCAAGCCCTTCTCCAAGATTATTTTATTCCTTTCTTTAATCTTGGATGCCTAGTTACTTCATTTTCATTCAGATCAATGAGTACAAGTGTGCTCAGAATCAGGTGGTTTTGATCTGAAGATCAAGCCCATAATAGGTGTGCATGGGAAAATTTTTTATTCATTGAGTGTACTTTTGCATAGTTGTGATCTTCAAGTACATGAATTTTGCTCATCTTTTTTTCAACTAAACCCGTTTATTGAAGGTTCATAAATGCTGGGAATGAAACTACAAATTTTGCTGAGATCCTTCCAAAATGGAAGATCCCACTGCAACAAATGCATGTATATGTTTCCCTCAACAAAATCAAGAAGAAAAGTTTTCACTCCCAAAATTTAGCTACCAGTTGAGTTCGGGGAGATGGAGTAAATTGCATTTTTAAATCTATAAATCTATAATATATATTTAAGTGTAAATGTAGAAAGTGAAATTCAAATTGAAAATGAATCCTTATCTTTCTCTGTACCTCAGATTAAAGACCAAAGATTTCAAGAGGCAATTCAAATTTTGAACCACCAGCTTCAAGGAGAGACAAAGGTAACTCTCTCAGATTCATACCATGAATGCACTATTTCATATTCCAAAAAATTGCTTGTTGTCTTAAAATTTTTTTTTCAGTTTCTTTGTTTTATAATAAGTATCTCATATGGTAAAATCATATACCATCCATGTCCAAATACAAAGTTAGCTCACATTAAAAGAAAAGTCACAATCAAACTTCATTTATGCTGAATTGGTAAGGAAAAGAAAGACAAGAGAAGGCCTCCAAAAAATCCTTATTTGGGCCCTGTTTTTTTTTTTTTTTTCAGAATAAGATTTGTGAATTGATATTTTAGACTATGCTTTGTTTAATGTTAATTTTATAATCTCAGTATATCTTGATGGAAAGTAAGATGTTTATACATTTTTATGTGTTTATTCATGTCCCTTTTGTTTTAAACAGCAAGTGACATGATGTTTGGAAAATAATACATGCATGTATTGAACATCTCTGTCTTTTGAGAAATGCATTAACTTAAATTAGTTTGAGTTCCTGTATATGTACATTTTCAAGAAACAAAGTAATGATGGAAAGCATAACATTCATATCTCATATTTATTCGCCATAATTCACAGTTTCATACATTTGCTCAGTTGATGTAGGTAATTTTGCGTTTATAACTTGTTTTTATTTCAAAGCAATTGATTTACAAGTATTATTTTCTTCTTCCACTTTTTAATAGACAAGAGCAGCTTTGTCCTTGCTTGCCTACTGTTACTATCAAGTGCAAGATTTTGTGAATGCTTCAGATTGTTATGAACAGCTTGCATCACTCCACCCAGAAGTGGAGGAGTATAAACTCCACTATGCTCAGTCCCTTCATAAAGCTTGTCTTTACCAAGAGGCTATGAAAGTTGCCTGCCAGATTGATAATCCAAACTACCAAGGCCAGGTAAGACTGTGCACTGAATCATGGATTTCAGGAAATACAAGCAAATTGCTTGCTTTTCCTGTACTTTAAACAAGACAAAAGCAGTTTACTCAAAAACCAAAAAGATGTTAATAAAGATTAAATGTGTTAGTATGTATGTCTTTTATTTTAACCTCACTTAACTTTATATCTGGGTCTGGTGTTAATTAAGGCACTCACAAATTATGAAAATCAAGAAGCTGTAGCACTTTTTGACTCAATAAAGAACATAAGGCAAACCTTTAGCTTTTCTTGTTTAATTTAACAATTAACATTTCATCTGACTTTGTCAAGGTCTTGATCAGAAGTGAGGGCTCTTCGTCTCCTCAGCGCCTTTGTGGTGAGCTCTCCTCAAAACCCCACATGTAAACATTCAACACGGGTTAATCTTTAATACTGTCCATTCTACTATAGTCCAAATGCAAACTATATCTCTTTGCCATAACTGGTTGCAGATCACAAAACTTCAAGCAGCCATCAAGTATGGAGAGGAAGATTTGCCAGCAGCAAAGGTAACTATCCTGCAGTACGATTGATTCAAAGCTTTTTGCGTTGTTTATATGTGTAAATACTTAACAATTAGTGTACATTACAAAAAATGAACTGTGTGGAAAATATGAAAGGTTACAGTGATAATGCAAGTTTAAGAGTTGGTCCATATAATTATAGCAAACAGTATAATTGGCCATAGACTTTCTCAACTCTTTGTTTCTTGTCATTATAACTTTTTGTGAAACATACTTGGACTTCAGATTCAGCAGACTCAAATAAATTTAGTGGGTTGCATGTATTTTTTTTACAACAATTTTGTTCACTAAGGTTTGCGCGCTACATAGCTTTTTAAAACCCTGCTAAGTGGTGCTTTGGTTTTTTGCTGAATATACCCCAATTAGCTACCAGCAGAGGGCAGGTTGGTAATAAAACGCCTAAAAAGCAAGGCACTGCGAATGTTGCGAATGAAAAACCTTTTAAGACTATAATGAGCTAGTGAGCATGTATTGTGTTTCTTGAGATTTACACTATTATTGTCTTATGATTTTGCATTGCAGTATCTCTGGTCATAGTTTTTCCAAATGTACTGTTCCAGGATTCATTTTAGAGTGCAAGTTTTCACCAATACAAAGTATTTTATTTATCATATAGAAAGAATGTTCTTTAAAATATACATCATTGTCCATGTCTTGTTTGGAGTAATTCTAGAATCCATGGCCATAATTATTGTGATACTCTTGTTTCAAAATGAATATTTCATAGCTGGAACTATATTGTTACTTCAAATTCATTTCATTTGATTAATGAAATATGATGTAATACCCCAGAAAACTTAGGCTGAAGTGATTTTAAAATTTTTTTTTTAATTAATATTTAGAAACATTGTCCTGTCCGTCATACTTTCTGACAGTTGACATCATGACCTGATTAGGCTACTGAAGTGGCGAGCAAACTAAAGAGTCACTGCTTAATAACAAAGCCTAATGTGTAAAGTTACTAACTGGATCATTTATGTACACTCAAGGCTTTCAAATCTGGCTTTATGACCCTCATTTTGTAAATTGGTTTTCACCAATGACTATATGATTGAATACACTTCTTGTCAAGCTAAAGGTTTAAAAAGAAATTGTTAAAGCCAAATCCTTAACTTAAGAATAATTTTATGACAGGTAAAAATTAAGAAAACATAAGCTGGAAGAATATATTTTGAAATTCATATTTAACTTGTTTTAGATGTCATTTGAAGTTTAGAGCATGAGTGCAATAATATTAATTATTTTACTTTTTTTTTTTGTAATTTTGTCCATTGTAAGGCTTGTATTTGTTATTTTATAATTGTTTCCTAGAGTTTGGTGGAGCAATGTCCTGCAGATGATCCTGACACTGAAATCAACTTTGGCTGCCTCCTTTTTAAGGTAACTTGATCATAGGAACATGCAGATGAAAGTCTCTTTATATCGTTAATCTCACACTTTGTTAGTTTTCAATAATCTAAAAATTTGTAGACCATCTGTGTCCTCAAATCTGGTTATTGTGTCCTTTATCTTTCATTCATTGTGCTGAAAGTGCTCAATGGTTATCTTTATCTTTATTTGTAAAGTTGTTCTAGTTCACTAAAACTCGTTTTTGTTTGGTTTTAATCAATGGGGCATGATTAGGTAAAGTGAAATTGTTACCAATTTTTCCTTTAAAAAGGGAAAAAAATTGTTGGATCAACCTCTATTTTATTTACATTAGTTAAAATATGTAAATGAATCACTGCAAATGGTAAGTGCTTAAAAAGTGCCTTCAAGAAGAATTCTTAACCAAATATCCTTTTTATGAGAGTAAAAACATTTCAGTTTTGAAGTGGAATTTTATTAATGGAAGGGATTTAACTGTTTTCCAAAGTACATAACTATTCATATAGTTTTGTAAAATTTTTCCCCACAAACACAGGATGCAATAAAATTTTAAGTTTTGGTTGGAAATAGAAGGATAAGAAAAATATGATTAAGTTCAGTGTATTTCCTCTGTAAAGGTTTGTTTATCCCAGTGTATATATTAGGCTCTATAATAAACAAAACCTTACCATTATAGCCTAAACTAAATATAACAACCCTGCATTTTTTAAAAGAACCCAGACTTTTGAAGCAATTTTGTCTGATCAATCAAGGCCTTTTGTATGAAATATTAAAAAAATTCTTTTTTTTTTTTAATTATAACAGGAAAAGCGATATGAAGAAGCATGTGAAAAATTCATGGGAGCTATGCAAGTCTTGGGCTACAAAGCTGACCTGTCTTACAACATTGCACTTTGTCACTACATGCTGAAGCAGTATGCCCCAGCCCTGAAACACATTGCAGACATAATAGAGAGGGGTATAAGAGAACATCCTGGTGAGAAACTGTTACAGTCCTGTCATGTGTCCCATCCTCTTTGCTGTTTTACATCCTTTTAATTTCCCAAAGATTCCTGTTTGTATGAAACTGAACCTTGAATGAAAGATCAAAATTTTTATTTGTTATTTTTTTGTGTGTGGAAATATAAAAAAAAAAAAAGAAAATTCAATTTCTAAAGGCTATTTTTCCAAAGTCAAATTTCCTTCCTTCCTTGAAAGACTGTCTGTAATATAAATGATGTATACAAGTTTTTTCTAAAAAACATAGCACTGGTGATGCTGGCATAAATATCCATTTAGCATTATCAAAATAGACACAATTAAATTCAGAAAATAATGGTATGAACGTCTTTTTCTTTTTTTACATAATTGATTGATTAGAGAAGTTAGAAAGCAGACAGTGGCTACAAGAATGAAGATGGTGTCAAGTCATTAAACAAACAGAATAGCGTTTTTTTTCTTTTTCGGTTCCTGCATTGATTGTGCTTATTTAAAGTTTGATGTTTAGTAAGCGCTTTTATTTTACTGCGGAGAAAATATCATTTATAATTCATACCTCACTCTTCTTGATCATAGATATCTGAATTGGATAAAAAAACCTGTTTCCTGAGAATTTTTTTTCTGATTTTTTTTTTATTTAACTGTCCAAGTACCCAATTTTCACATTTGATATTCCACTTTACTTACTCACATCTGTAGAGTGGAAAGTTGTGATATTTCTTTATAGTCTGGTGATTAAATAATATAAAGTCAATTTGATTTTTCAAAATAAAATAAAGACTTGTACATATAATTTGCCTCTTGATAACTCTGTCGCCAGAGCTTAGTGTCGGAATGACCACAGAGGGCATCGATGTGAGAAGTGTGGGCAACTCAATGACTCTCCATGAGACAGCTCTGGTCGAGGCATTCAACCTCAAAGCTGCAATGGAATATCAACTGAAAAACTGTGAGTACTTTACATATTATGCAGCTTATCTAACAAGATGAGTCTTGAAAATCATGGACGCATAATATGTGGGCAATGCTTTTCTTTTGCGGCATGAGAGAGATCAAAACTGTATATGAGCTTAAGACTCTTGACTATGTTTGGTTAGCTGATTAACAATGCCCACACATTGCAAGTCGATGTTGAAGCTTTTTTTTTTTTTTTTGTAAAAAATCATTCACTTTGGTTTGTTTTTTTTTGTTTTTTTTCAATACAGTCTATCAAATTTTGTCAGAATCAATTTTTCCAAGTTTTATACTCTTTCTTTAATCTTTGTCAGCTTATTCCTGGTAATCTGTTCTGTGGAGATTGATCTCAAGGCTTTGAAATTTTTCAGTAGTTTTGTTAACTGGGGTGAACTAATGAACCTCAAAAGTTTTTCGGATAAACATTTTAATTTCACATTCACAAAAATCAAGCCTCAAACATTTTAGGATGGCACGAACGATAAAGCTGGCTGTAACTTTGTGAATCCTGTAGGCATTCCATTTCTTATACAATAAAAACAGACAAAATATTAAATTCCATAATGAGCAAGTTTATTTTTTAATCAGCTGTTCAAATATAAAATTAGAAAACAAATATCATTGTTTTAAAAATAATATACATAATTCAAACATGAAAACAAATGCCTGTTGATGGTATTGAAAAGAAAAAAGATTCCAAATGCTTCTTCTGTCTCTATTATCTTTTTTCATCAGTTCTGTTTTATTTCTGACATGAATTTAGGAATGGCACCATGCAAGAAGCAATGGTGAGTTTCTTCTATCCATGTTTATGCAGTTGCATAAACCAAATTGTTAAATATTTTAACTTCCTGCACTCATATCTCCTTAGATGAGGCAGCAGTAGAAGCACTGACAGACATGCCACCTCGTGGGGAAGAGGAGCTTGATGCTGTCACCTTACACAACCAGGCTCTGATGAATATGGAGAGCTCTCCAACTCAAGGCTTCACCAAATTACAATTCTTGCTGCAGCAGAATCCATTCCCTCTAGAAACTTTTGGAAATCTGCTTTTACTTTACGTTAGATATGAGGTTAGCTTAAATTCGACTTGACGCAATATTTACAGATGACACTTAATCGCAAGTTACAACACATAGCTAGATAGTGAGGATTAGTTTTGCTCTATTTTAAAGTATTTAAAAGATCAGGTAATTCTGGACTATATGAAAACCTTTTCACAGTAATTTGTGTAATTGACACTCAATACTTATTGAAAAACTGAATCTTGTATAAACAATGCCACTCCGCAATTTCCCTCCACATATACACACACACACTTTTTAAAAAGTTCTGACATGCATTTTGAAAAAGAATATGATTTTGTCTCTTTCAACTGCACTTTAGGTTTGAAAACGTATATTCTCAATTATGCTTCATTGCTTGCTTGTAAAAAGAAAAAAAAAGATTTATCTGTGTAAGCTGCATGTTTTAAAACTTTGAAAAAAGTATAAATGGTCTCATTGTGTCATGAATTAGTAGATATCGTGTTTGAAATTAAATTATTTTAAAAACGATGACAGAGATATTGTCAGTAGCATAGTTCAAAACTATGATAATCATTATGTAACTTCAGGACAGAGCTTTTCTTTGTTTTTTTTTTTTTTTTATTTAAAAAAGGATATTTGACAAGAAAAAAGCACATACGAAAAAGGTCTACAAATAGTTTATTTTGTTGTCTTAAAGTGAAAATATCTCCATGAAAATTTACATCAATAAACTCTAATTCAGAGCTTTTTGAAATACAATTATTTTGTTTTGGATTACTTGCTGTCAACAAACTAGATTTTTCTTATTCATACTCAATTTGTAACAATCTTTTTGGTTGTTACCTTACAGTACTATGACCTGGCAGCAGATGTTTTGGCAGAGAATGCTCATCTCATATATAAATATCTCACTCCAGTAAGTATCAGTGTTTGTAAAACCATTAAAAGTGCAAACTGTTTTTTTTTTTTTTTTAGTGCACATAAATTGACATGATCAGTCATGATTTTATCACCCACATTTTTCTTCCTTTTTGTGCAAATTGTAGATAAGTGAAAGTTTTAAGATAATCTTCAATTAAACATGTCACTTAATATAACTGGAGTTTTTACCATAAAACTTGGTATGGGAAGGGGGGGGGGAGGTGCATTTTGTCAGTCAAAATTATTGTTCTTAGTATCAAGAACATGGCTTGTCATTGTATCTAAAGGCAAATTTCTGCTTCTCTCCAGTATATGTATGACTTCCTAGAAGCAGTGATCACGAGACAGACATCTCCTGAAGAAGCGTACAGAAAACTGGACGAGATGGCTACCAAGCAGACAGAGACGCTTCGCAAGCTCACTAAACAGGTCTGCGAGGTTGTTAGTGTGACCAGTCTTTCCTATCTCTGCCTTTCATATAGCAGTGTAATGCAAATTATGACTCATACAATCAAAATCTCACTGATTATATTTGAAATATATTGTGATGAATTGATTTTTGTTCTTATCATTGGCTCATAGGTACAAGAATCTCGGCAAAATCATGATGAAGAATCTGTGAAAAGAGCAGTTAATGAATATGATGAAGCCCTGGAAAGGTAATGTGGATATTTTCTAACCTGTAAAATATTTGAATAGTTAATCATTGAATGGTACAATATTGAAATAAAAGATATCTTTGCACATTAGTGACTGCAATTTCTTAAGCATCTCAAACAAGAGGTGGGCATGGAAAACTAAGCTTCTCCTTTCCCTTGATTAAAAATGATATGCTGCCAAGCAATAAAATTAGTTGGGTGGTTTTATATTTAACTATTCATCATAAACACAAGACTGCTTCAGATTGTAATGACTCGAAAAAATAAAATGATCTTTAATGTTGCTATTCAACCTACAGATAAATAAAACAGAGCCTGAGTTATGGCTTAACACTTTCAGGGACTGTCTTGATGGGAATTTGGATTGTGGACAAATTTTAAAATTTATCTGCACTCACATGTCCTAGGTATATCCCAGTGCTCATGCAACAAGCCAAGATCTACTGGGACATGGAAAATTACCTACAAGTGGAAAAAATCTTTAGGAAATCTGTGGAGTTCTGCAATGAGCATGATGCCTGGAAGTTAAACGTAGCCCATGTTTTGTTCATGCAGGAGAACAAATACAAGGAGTCTGCAGGCTTCTATGAACCCATCGTAAAAAAGAATTATGAAAATGTAAGTATCACGCTATGAACAAAACTTTCAGGAACATAACAAAAAGTGGATGATGAATTAAAGTAAGATATGGTTGGGCTGAAATTAGGAAGCTGTTTTATCACATTTACAAAATTTATTGGGTGTTAGATTTGCATGTTATACTGCTCTTGCATCAGTGACATAGAATTCAGGGCTGCATTGAACTTAGAAAAAAAATCAAAACAATATAAAATGAGATATCTTGAACAGCACATTTTTTATATCGGATGATGCTTCATTACAAAAAGCTCAGAAGCACAGTTCAAAGAATATCTTTTTTTTATTCGTGATTTCTGTTTCAAACTGCCAAACGATAGGCTAAAATTAATTTTTTTTTTTACCTTTAGGATTGGGTGACTTACTAATGTTTCTAAACAAAAGCTTTTAATTCTTAATCATATTCTCTATTTGAATGTGTTTGTTAAAATATCTTTCTGGGCTTCTTTGCAATAAAATGTTATTAACTTCAACCCTTATATCTTCAGTTGCTGAGTGTGAGTGCCATAGTTTTGGCCAACTTGTGTGTGTCCTACATCATGACCAGTCAGAATGAGGAGGTATGGAAATTCTTCAATATCAATTGTTTATTTTTTATTTTAATGCAATAATTTCTCAATGCCCAAATAGTGGCGCTGGGGTTGCAATGGTTAAGCAGAGGCTATAGGTGAGGCCCCAGTTATATTTCTAATTAATTCAACTCTTTCATATTAAGTTATACCAATCCAAGCAAACCTTTGCCTATTATTCATGGCATGTACTAACAGTTCATAATCAGACATGCACATTTGACTAGGATAATAAATTTGTGTTAATGTTTTGTCTAGATTTATTTGGTCTATCAACTTAAGGGAGTTATATCAGTCCAATAGATAACAATATTAAAATGTCAAATCTATTGTAAACATCACAGAAAATGATCAAAATGCTCTTGGTTAAATCAGAAATAGTGATTGAAAATAGAGAACAGCCAAGGTTAAACACGATTTCAAAATATTCAAATCTTTTATTTTTTTTTTTAAATTGGTTCACAAATAATGTTTTTTTTAATCATTTTTTCTTTCTTTTAATAGCATCCTATTTGCTAACTTTGCTAGTTTTTAGCACCATTTTGCATAAATCATATTACTGAAACTGTATACTGCTATTTTGACATTCTAAAGACTCATTTGCCACTTAAATTTCACATGCTATTTTTCTTGCTGAATTGGTCTTTCATGTGCCACAGTCTGGTGGTGAATTTACAGAGTAATTGTGATCCAGCTATCTGTAGGCAGCAGAGTCTTCTTAGCCTATCACTCAATTTTTCTCTTAATCCTTCAATATCAGGAAAACTTCACAAAAAAAAATGTGAAGTAGTAGATCATTAAAGAATAATCCTCAACTCAAAAGGTTTAATCCACGAAA
The DNA here is from genome assembly GCA_033675545.1 of Elysia crispata. Lineage (NCBI taxonomy): Eukaryota > Metazoa > Mollusca > Gastropoda > Plakobranchidae > Elysia > Elysia crispata. The sequence continues at coordinate 57,921 of JAWDGP010002514.1, forward strand.
ATACGTCATGGATCTTAGGTTGTTAATCTAACCCACTAGTTACCCGTTATTTATATACTAAATCATTTTGCATCAAAAGAGCCAAAAAGTCAAAGTGCTTTTGGTCACAAATTTTAATCTTCTTTATTGCTAGAGTGGATATAAGAAAAGGATTAGTCAAAGCAGAAGGATGTATTGCATTTTGGCTGTATAGAAATGTGTGCTTTGTTGATCCCTCAAAACTTCTGATTTTTTAATGCAGGTATTCCTCATGATTGAAGTAGATCAGCTATTACACTGAATTTGTTGAAACATCTGCCTTCCAATTTTACTGTCATGAATTGTTTGAATGAATTAACCTCCCACCAATATAGAAAAGTTTGTTTTGTCTAAATTGTAAATCTAAAAATTTTAGTGCAACTAAATGTGTAAGGCCAACATAATCAATATTAGGCATTGTAATTTTGAGGCACTGCCCCATGTTTGACCATAATACACAGTTAGCTACAGTGGTTTTTAAACAAACTTGTCAAACCTAGATGCCCTATCTCAGCCCTCCACTTTTTCTATATAAACCATCTCAAATGCTACCTCAGACTTCTACCTTGGCCTGTCTGAATATTCACACACACTTTCATTTGCATGTAGTCAGCCAAAATATGTCACATAGACTGCTGAAGGGCTGCAAGTTATCTGTGCTGATTGCACATCTATCATAGTGAGCTTACATGTAATGGTTGATTAGCATATCTTTTGATAACTACATATGTGAGACAAAACTATTGAAGCATGTGAATAAATTAAGTTATTTTGTATTAGTCTCTTAACAAGTTAAATGCAAGAGCACATGTGCAAACTTTGAATTCATGGCATAAATTTTTTTGTGGTAGTTAGAGGACATAAAATCTCTAATAGCTTTATATTTGAACACTACTTTTTTAAACATGCTGATTCTCACATTCAAGACAATATATGTTTTTGATTTTAGGAGACAGCTGTTTTGTGCCCTGCTAGAAAAAAGAAAATGAATGAAATTAATCAAAGTCTATGTACTTTTTATCATTCATTAATTCAAGTTTTTAAAATATATTGCAAATACATGTACTTATTAACCATTTGCATTCCATTGCATGCTGTGGTTTTTACTTGCTGTTCCAACATTCTTTCACATTGCCTAGCTTTCCTGTGGTGACTAAAAACCTTTCTAAACATGTTTTCACTTGTAAAATTTACTTGTGCGACCAACATTGAAAGGAACATAGATGAGGCATTTGAAACATAAAAAAAAATTAATAGAAAAAAGCAGTTGAGGAAGAGGCAAAGTATTTTTTAAACGCTTGTTAGATTTCTTTCTGCAGCACGCTTTCTTTTAACTTTCATTCATGCATAATTCATGTCTCTAAAAAGCCTAATCAAATTGAAAAAAATTGGTACCTTCATAGTATTTTGTCTTATATCCAGGCAGAGGAACTGATGAGGAAAATTGAAAAGGAGGAGGAACAAGTTGCCTACGAAGATCCTGATAAGAAAATATACCACCTCTGCATTGTTAATCTTGTGATAGGGTAAGACAATGTATACCATTGGTCAAAGTCAAATGTTTAGCACACTGTCGAGGCAATGTTTACATCTATTCTTAGAGTATTCAATCATATTCTCCTGATAAAAGTCCTCAACTGAAATATTGAAATCTATTATCTTACACCTACAGTATTTTAATCGATATTCAATTGACATAAATCATAACCATATTTCTGACTTGTAACTCATTGTATCTGGTCTTGAAAGACAAGTTGACCTTTAAATGGTACATTTTTTTAATGAAGCTTTTTCTTTAGCAGATTGCAAAGTTGAATATTTTTTGACATTTTAAGTAAAGATGAATAGTATTTTTACTAAGGACCACTACTTGTTGCCTCTCTCTAACACCAGAACACTATACTGTGCTAAGGGCAATTACGAGTTTGGTATTTCTCGAGTTATTAAAAGTTTGGAGCCATACAATAAGAAGCTTGGCACAGACACTTGGTTCTACGCCAAGCGCTGCTTCCTTTCACTCATTGAGAACATGGCAAAGCACATGATCATGATCAGAGATTCTGTCATCAACGAGTGCATACAGTTTCTGGAGTGCTGTGAATGTAAGTTGGAGTTATCAAATTTGAACCCACTGTGACATTGTGCATCCAAACTGTATCAAGAATCATTATTTATTGTGCTGCACTGAAATAAAAGTGAATAGTATATTAAAAATTCCTTCCAAATGCCAGAAGAGGATGATAAGATCAAGTGTTAAAGATGTTAAAGAATACACAATTTGTATTGATAAAACTTTTCGGAAAGTATTGATTCGGTTCATCTTTACTTCAATGGTAAAAAAGTGTTGACATTTAACTTTTCTTTATATCAGAATCTCCCAGACCTTTTTCAAATTTTAATGCAAAAGAAAATGTCATTTTAAGGATAATTTTATCTCTTTAAATTGAATCTTGTGTTAAATATACACATGAAAAACATTTTTGAGTCAAAAACTCAGAATTTATATCTTACAAACATGCTTTCATGTCAAAAAAGTTGTTCAAGTCGCATGATATGCCTCATTTTAAAAGAAATTTCGTACTTTCCCAAACTTGTCACATTTTTTGCCCCTTCAAATGGATACAAACCATTCAGCAAAAATGAAAACCACGTGCTTTCCTTGAAAAATATATTACTTGAGATGCACAATCATCAAAAAATGAATCTGTTAGACTAGATACTGAGCCTACAATAATGTACAAATAGCATATGCTCACATTGAAAGCCTTTTGTAACATTCCATATATAGCATTTTTGATTTTGATGTGCAAAAATGACATGTTCAGGCTTTTTTTTTTTATTTCAGTTTGAATAATTTTTTTTTTCATTTTCTAAATATATAAAAAATTATGATCTTTTCTGTTTTAATTCATTCTCTTCAATCACCTGTTTATTTATTATAGTCAGTTAATAATGCTTTTATTGATATTGACCATTGTTTCAGTGTATGGTCGGGATGTGAAAGCTGTGATTGAGCAACCACTGGAAGAAGAACCTATGCACCCAGGACGGAATACAGTTGCCTTTGAAGCTCGTCTTCTCAAGTCTCTATTGTTACAGCTAAACTAGTTTTTCTCATGTCTTTGAAAGTCCTACAATAGCTTATCATGTAAGCTGTTTACCATGGTTGAAAAGTATACTTTTATTTTACCATTGTAAACAATATTAGATGGTTCTTTATCTACTCTCAGGCAGTTGTTAACTTGCATAGTAGTACACTTGTTACCATCTAAAGTTATGGTGCTTGAGAGAATACCTAGTGGTACATTAATAGAAATTCAGTTTAAGTAAAGGTGGAAATTGTTCAAGCTTTATTATGAAGAGAGAGTAACTAATGAAATCAATTCAACAAACACTCATATAAATTGACATTTTATCTAGAGAGGGAAAGGATCTAAAACCGGCAACTTAACACCATAGCCAATCACAAATATGCACATTCAATCTACAGCCTACTCTCTAGAATTACACTTCAAATTGTATTGTCTTACTTTATTGAGTGGAAATTTTAGCCTAACCCATCAACACTGCCTCCTTCCCTCTACTACATATTGAAGATTCCTCTTACTGCCAGTTAGTGTCAGTGGTTATTCAACATTTTTTTTTTTTGAGTCAGCCATCAATCAAGATACGCTGCGACAAAAATATTAAGCTGACACAATCCTGAGAGTACAATTGGTAGAACTTGGGTTGAGACTTAGCTGTTTTGACTAACAACAAATTTTAGGTATTTAACATTTACATGATTAAGCATGCTGTTATGCACATTAACTATTAGAGTTGAAAAGCTTTTGTGCTGGTTAAAAAGTGGGTTAAAGGATTATTATCTAGTATACAGTGTGTTATGGCACTGGTGTCTGTAAAAAATGCAACACTTGATGCTGAGAAGAAGAAAAAATGAAAAATTGAAAGTTTCTCTATCTTTTTAGCAACTTTTTGAAGACTAGACTTCATTTTATTTAACTAAACTCTGGTTGAGGTAGTTTATTATTTTTTAAGGGAATTGATATATCAGGTACAAGACAAGTAATTGAACTTACTTGGAATAAATAAATCAATTAAAATCTCTCTGACTTAGCAGGCATTAAAAATGTAATAACATTTGTGCGCCACTTATCAAATTATATGATATCTGGGAGGCAAAATTTTTTGTGTTTTTGTCACTCCGTCCTTGCTTAAATTCTGTGATATGGACATGAGACATTTTTATGGCTTGTTTAAAATTTTATTAAAGTGCACATTGAAACACAAAAATAAAAGCCTTTATCTTAATTTTGTATTATATTTCTCTAATTACTTTTGTAGTTTGAAATCTGAAAAGAAAGCAATTTTTTAAAAAAAAGTTTAATCCCATAGATGTAGACTACCCAGCTTAATCATTTCATTTGCATGTGTCTAGCTAATTTTTCATCTGTATGCAATGATATCAACAATGTAAAATCTACGGACGACATTGATTAGTGAGGCTATTGTGGTGTCTATAGAGATATCTCATCAACACAAATACCTGAGCAATTGCGATCTAGTATGAGAGCTCCAAACCCAGTAAGTCTGGCATTGCGTCAAAATAAGTGCCTTATCTCAAAAGGAAAATTAAAAGAAAAAATCCCTGGTCCTTTGAATATCAATTCATCAAATATATATGGTATTTGCATATTTTTTGATGTTATTTACCTCTTTTGTTTATTTTTCATATGTGAGTGTGTTCTCTAAAAATACAGCATTTTTTACTTTTGATGCGGAGAGTTGAATTAGAAAATTTTTTGTCTTCACCCTAATGGGTTATGCATAAAAATTGTCAGCCATAGTTTTTTTCCAGAGTTGTATTGAAGGCTGCTAATATCTTCAAACTATATGGTGTGGGAATCTCTTAGCTTTGCTTCCACAAGATGTCATAGAATTACCTCTCAACAATGTTGGCATAATAATACAGTACACCTCGGACTCGACGAACTAGTTTGGTCATTTTTAACAGTTCGTTGGAGTCATGACATGAAGCACCACCAGGAAAGTAACCAATCAAGTGAAATTACCACATAATTATCTTCCTTGTTTTTATCAACTAAACACGTATCTATAAAGCTACTCTTTACCCTTCCCACCATTGCCAAAGTCACTGCCGCTTTGGCTCTTTGATCCTATATCATGATCTCCCCATGCATTTGTTGTCCACTTCCGCCTCTCTTTATTAGGTGCCCAACACCTATACACTTCAAGCATTTCTTAACAACCAACAGGGGACTTGATTGAATTTCAGCTACATAGTTTCTAAGCAGAAAAGCATTCTATAGTGGATTTGCCAACACTTGTAGTTTGTTGAACCAGGGGATGGGTCTCAGATTAGTTTGATGCGAGGTATTTTAAGAGAATCAAAGAAGGAAAAAAGAAAACAGGAATTTTTCTCTGTTCCTTGAATGCAAGGTGTTCTTTAAATCGAGTTTGTTGGATTTTAGGTGTACTGTATATACGTTTCTGGTACAAGGGAATACATGTATGATTTCTACTGCTGCTTTATTATTCCCAGCATAATGTCAATGTGCCAGAAACGCATTGAAGCCTGTGCCATAAGCATAAGCTTATAATCGTATGAAAAGTATTTTACATTTTTTATCATTGTTATAAGCTAAACGACATCAGTCTTTAATAAATCTACTATTATATCTGGTAAGACAAAAAAACAACAACTGAATCTGACATTGCATGGCTTGTGCAAAAAGACCAATATTGAACATACTGTTCTTTTAAATAGCATGTTTTCGATTAAAAAACGGTATTAATGTAGTTCCAGTGTTTCATCCTTTTTAAAAACTCTCTTTATTTGATTTCCTTTGTCAAAGAAAATCTTAATGAAAGTTCTCTGCAAACGGCAGTATAAATTGCTAACAATATAATTGTAGTACGGACACCACTTTAGAGTTCTTCCCAATTGTGCAAGGCTAACGTGGGCCATGATTATATTATAGGGAAGGTTTGTTCAACTGAGAGAAACTCTAATTTCAGGTATAGCTGAAGATGACTAACTGTTTAGTTCCACTGACTATTTATTTGTTGTCAATCATGTCAAATGTTGTTAATAACAAACTAGACAAAAAAGAAAAGATAACCTATAGCTCCACAAAAAAAAAAAATTGGCTAAAACCTTTATTGCTCAAACCCACAAATGTTCATCAAAAAAATGAACCTTATAAATACGGAACACACACAGAAAAATGTCAAATGAAAATATCATAGGTGAGATTTCTGCCAATAAAACGGAGTGAAAAGCTGATTAAAAAAAAATTGTTTGAATAACATTGCTCTAAGTACATGTAGTATTTTACATCAAAATAAAATGGAAAATAATTAAAAATATATGGAAAACTTCACTTATAATCCATTCTATATCTAAATCATGCACATATAATTTATATATAGTTATTTTTTTTTATCCTTGAACCATTGCAAAACAGGTCCATATAACTTATATCACAAAGTTTTCAAAGATATTTTTAACAATACTAAAAGCTCAAAAGTATCTTCAATGCTAACCCAAATTGGCAAAAGTGGTTTTGGGACTGGTAAATGCAATCCACATTGACACACAGGGAAGCAGAATAAATCAGAGAAGGAATAATACAGATAGCAGCCTGACTTAAGTTGCTATCTTTTAAATGAGGTAAAATTTGACAGCTCTGATATTTCTCTGATCATGAACTGCTTTGTTATTGGCAAAAGTAAAATCAGATCCACTGGAAAATAACCAAATGCTTTTTTAAATATCGATTGAGAAAAAAAATAAGAATATACATGTATATGGAATTTTCTGATACAAAAAGGACTGTTAGTATTTTACTCAAAAAGCAGGCATGGAACAATGAAATTTCATTTCAAATTATATACAACTCAGAAACAGACTGAGCCGATGGTAAGCAGTTTAGAACTATTTCTAGTAGAGCATTTATTTAACATACCTTTCAATATTAGCAAACTAAAAAATGAATGTAACCGAACTTTCTAATAGCTAGTCATCTGAAAAATGCCAGATCTTTTGATAATTATACAAAAATAACACTTGGATTAAATACAAGATATGAGGTTAAGAAATCACTAAAATTATTTTGTGACTGTCATATTTGCGTTTACTTAATGAGAACTACTCTCAGCATTTCATGAAAACTTGTAGGCTAAAGTTCATCATGTGCTGTATCACGGACAGGTCTTGGCATTTTGATCTTATGCTCGTGCTTGAGATGAAAATTGTGTGTTTTGGAGTCAAAATGAAGTGAAGAGTCATTCTGTGGAAGGGATTCAATATTGATAATTTTTGTTCATGTATGATTAAACATATCAATAATGACAGCTCGATTCTTCAGGTAAGAACATTTTAAGCCTGATGGGAAACAAGACTTGGCAGGGGTTTAACCTCCATGATGGTTTTGAGTGTGATTGAGATGATTATGTTTGAACTGCTAAGTCAATACGATTGCCTGGTGCTGCTCAGGCCTTGCAGCCGCATTCCATTTAAAAAAAAGAAAAGCAAGAAAATAAGAAGGCCCTATTTAGATTCTGTTTTCTTCCCTTAATGATTTTTTATTGCATACTGCTGAACCTAAGTTCTTGAGTTTAGATTGAGAATTTACTGCACAGAGATCATTTCTCAGGGCAGGTGAACTTGTAATAATTTTTCAACCAATGACGCACTTTAAAAAAAAACTATTAATATATATTGAATATATCTATGCATTATTTTAGACTTCATCTATACAGAAAAGTGAATTTGTTTCAGACACATAGGTCAAGGGAGATTTTATATTTTATACATTCATGTCTGGATAAAGTCAACTATGTAAGAGCAGAAAGAATGGTTGATATTCACAAGGTTGGCCAAATTTGTTATATGCAAAATTAATAAAGGCCTTCTTGAGCTTCAAGCTACGAACAAAGGACCATGTTAAAGGAATCATTCATAAGTCCTTTATGTGGTGTGTTGATCAGTTGCTAAGTATGTATTTGCGTAAACTATATTCCAGTGAAACATTATCACAAATAAGTGGAGTAAAAAGGTTGAATTTTCATTATTTTTTAAGAAAGAAATTGGGAATTTCCCTCCCATTAAAAACCTGTTGACTTTGCCATTTGGAATTGACTTAAGTGACAGCACGAGCTGGACATATGGTACAAGCTGAGATAAAAGTATGAAATAAAAAATGGGTCTGCAATTGTGTACACACAAATTGAGTTGAATTGTACAAGGTAAATTCTTGCAATTTCACTGGTTATAAAGACATAAAGTGCTAAAAATAAAGATTTGATGGTTAATGATATTAAGTCAGAACTCTTTAAAGTCAAGTTTAACTCTATACATCCATTCCCAGGCTCACAACATGAAGTTGTTCTCTATAGTCGTCCATACCAATGCTATGAGCATAAATGCGAAATGTGAGTCTTCTATAATTCTGGCAGGCTAAGCAAAAAAATTTTTATGCAATCAGTTAAACAGGGAGTAAATCACATTACTTTGTCAATTAATCCAACTTGAAAAAGAGTTCACCCTGAATCTTTCAGTCTGAAAATTTGTTTATGTGATAAACTTTGAGATGCTGAAAAGTTTTCTTTTTTTTTTCCTATATTGGCCTATCAAAAAACATCCACATTGCATTTCATGTCATAGCAAAAGGTCACATTTTTCTGATAAATAGATAGATGAAATTCAGTGATATGTTCTCGAATTAGCTTATTTTGAAATCAAACACTTTGATGTTTTTTTTTAAAATGGTGTTTCAGTTTTAAAACCTCTCTGTTATACTTTACCTACAATACTCTTATAAAAAAGGGTGTGAAGTGTGCTGTGTATGAATGTGTGTAACTGACCTTTGATACATTATGCAGTGCACCATGTAATGCAATGTGTACGTCTGTATAACTATTCTTTTAATGTAGTGTTTATATGTTCAAAAATAAAATATGTAGTGTGCTCGACTCATAGAGTGAAAATGATTTTCAGTACTAACAAGATAATATCTCTTTATCCATTCACAATCAGAGAGTGTTCTTCATATATGCGAAAAAGCAAAACAAGAGTAAGTGAAAGAAAAAGATAATGAACAGGCTTAGCCAAGATAAGAATCAGAAAATTCTGCTTTCATCTACACCAGCATGTAAATGAAGACAAAAAAGTGACTGCCCTTTTAAAAATAATAATTTACAACCTGTATAATGATATAAATGAACAGGAAGTTCTGTGGCTTTTGTTAGCAGGAATCGGCAATAAGAATGAGGTTGAGAAATAAATATTATGCAAGTACTTTTTTTGATGTACGTAAGAACATGAGTCATACAGGATATGGACACATTTTATTAGAGTTCATTTCTTCCTGAGGTATAACTGGCAAAAAGTTACAAAATTTAAATGAAATACCATTAAGAACTAAAAAATCCTTGAAATGAGAATATTCTTTAAAAGCTGCAACAAAGGTAAAAATGATATCACTAAAACCTAAAGACTTAAGTAAATTAAATTCTCATTACCTCGTGTCTGTTTTTATGTGATACTGCAGCGCACATCTTCAAAACATCAATACAGAAATGCTGTCCAAATTCAAAATATGTGGAACGCTTTGGATGGGCATAGTACTTCATCAATTCTGCACGCAACTCATTTCCATGATATTCTAAAGGAGCAAAATAGGAAATTAAGCAAAAACAAAAAAAAGGACTATTTGTTCCTAATATCAACTTTGTATATTCTTGGAATAAAAGAAACCTTGTAAAGAATGTGTGTAATTTTTAAGTTGCCTATTGTAAAAGTGAGCTGCAGCCATTGGTGCCACTGATTGATTATTTGATATAGCCTTTCCACAAAAAGGTGATCTTAGGCAGTGTGGAATTCTCCAAAACCCATCCATTCAAAAAGGGGATTGAATCCACACTGAGTGCTAGTCTCAGTGTGGGCGTTTTTACTTCACAACCACCAACAGATCCTTGTACAGGTAAAGACAGGGATCTGTGGAATGGCAAAATGGTGCATAATGCTGGATAAAATATGCAAAAAAGACAAACAAAAGCTCTACCTTTAATAAACTTGCAGACTTTGAGCATTACAGAGGGATTGTACTCAGATACTTGGTACCTCTTTTCATCACACACAGCAGCAATGACATCATCAACATGTTTGCTCAGACTTTTTGATGGATTTCTCATCATCTGATCCAGAACTGACATCAAGATAAACAGAGAAAAACAAATAATTGAGGTTCATGTAAAAAATTGAGCTGGTGTTAAAAAAGAAATGTGTTGAAACTTTACAATGAATTGAAGGTCATGATAAAGCATTGGCTTTTCAATGGTCCGAAAATTTATTTAACATTTATTAATATAACCATTCAGCATAGCATTTTATTCTTGGTTGCAGCTGAATATAAAGAGTGAAAAAGCTGATATGATTGATATTGTCAGTTTAACAGATGAAAGTGATAGTTTTCCTGAAGAGGCACAATTATCTGTATGCTTCCTAGCTCCACTATGTGTTAAGAAAAATAGAGCAGGGGAACACCTGAAGGTGTAAATCTTATCTGAAAAAAAGATTGGCAGTATGAAAATAAACATTGTTTTATCATGTTTAAGGAAACAACATAAATTACCTCTATCAGACAATTAAAACATGAAATTTGAAATATTTTGCTAGAAATAAACTTGGCAAAGATTCTGCAAATAAGCATTGATCATAATCCCAAATCAATGGAATGCAATAAAAACACATATGATTGAATTTTAAATTGAATATATTTGTAAGCCACTATTGAAACAAAAAATACATTTGATTTTGATTACTGCTCTAAGACTCATCTCTTTGTTCCATATCAATTTCTTTCAATTGATAATACAAGTGCATACTTATAGGTATGTAATGTCTAATCTAATATTAGATGCAACAGAATATTTCAGGAAAAGATATAAAACAGGACCTGATCCAAGGATGAATCTAAGTCCTGGCCTCTTCATTTCAAATGACATGTTCATACTGCCATAAGAGTGATGTTTTTCTTCTGTGTTTCAAATTTTTCAGCATTGCTTTGTGTACTTGAGCCAAATATATGATCTTCATTCTATATTTTGATAAATCTTCACACAAAATATATATTGATTAGATGAAGCGCCACCACATAACTTAACTGTACTGTTCATTGATGAAAAAAAAAACATCTTATAACAAGACGTTTGAAGAAAATATAAACATAATTTGAATTGCCCAATTCTCGTGCAAAGCAATTGAAAATATTTTAAATAGTTTCACTTGGTTTGTCAATGCGTAAAAACATTTTTAAAAGACCAATTAAAACCAAATCAAAGACATTTATTTACTTTCTTTATAAACTTTCCAAGAAGTAAATTGAGCATCTGAGCATTCATCGTATCATATAGAGCTGGTACTTACCTTTAACAGTTAACTCACAGCCACTGCAGCGGAGCTCTAGATGAAAATGAAACACAAGTTTATTATTATATTAATTAACACGTTTAGTATTGCTTAAACATGTATTAGATTGCAGACCAGAAATAATTATGAACTCTACAAAATGATTTTAAAAAACCTCCAAAAAGTAAAATGAAATGAGGAAACAGTCTTACAAAACACAAGGACTTACATGAACTTGAAACATAAAATGAAAAAAACCCCAGCAGGCGCCTCAAGATTGAGGTTGCACAAAGAACCATGCAAACTCAGATACACTTTCTTATCTAAATTTTCTTACAATGTCTTCAATCTGGGTACAAAGTATCAAATGCAAAATCTCGAAAATGAAAACTTTCCCATAAGAAACTGGAAACACTTAATTCTAATTCGAAGTTATGAGATTTGATTCCTCCGCACAAATAGGATTACTTGGAAGACTTGTTTTCTACTTCAAGAGGAATAGGCAGATACTGATTATATTGTGACGCAGCAGAATATAGGTCATCCCTTCAAAAATTTATAACTTAGTGATTCTTTCTTTACAATAGCATAGAGATAAAACTGTAGGGACATTAAGGGGGCATTTTTGTATAGATTAGAAAGCACTGAGTTAGCAGGTGGAATGCCGTGCAGACAAGTTTGCAATGACATGTACTAAAAACTATTCCATAAGTCACAATCATCATATCAAGCTATGCAGACTCTTAACCCTACTAATGCAGTTACCCCCAGGTAGGGTGGAAAACTACCGTTGCCACGGCCAGTTAGCTTCTGGACTGGGCAGGTAGCAGAGAAGATTACCTGTGTTTGTACTATGCGTATTGTAGTTTACAACATAGCGTCTCGATAAACTTTTGTTCTCAAAACAAATTTTAAGTTACATTTATTTTTTTCAAACATGACAATTTTATTTAAGTATGTTTTATGGTTCTAAGGATTTATGAAAGGATCAGTTATAGACATGGGCTTGGAGAAAATAAGTTTTCAAAGAGAGGTTGTTTGGATAAGATAATAATAGTTTACAATAATAGCCATTCCTTTGATGAAAGCTTGGATTTGCACTGGAAGTAAAATGCAGGTGTCGGGGATGAGAAGTAAGCAGGAAAAGATTATAAATCATTTAGAACAAGCAAACCGTTGAGTCCAGTTCAGTCTTCCATCTAAGCTAAAGCCGCAAGAGTCAGTGAGTAGATCTTTTGTTCAAAGCAACAACATGTAACTCTACTGATACATGTCCAACTAAATACGGGTACAATGTAGTTCTGTTATAACTAAGCACAGAGAGTGGGATGGGGTGATAGGTGAGACAATAGAGGAGAAAGAAGATAATCAGACCAAGCAGCAAGGTCTGCCCTCAATGCTTATCAGGCTCTTCCATAATCATTGTCTCAAACAACTTAGGAGACATCAAGTAAAAAACTCGTTCCAACAATCTGAACGCCAGTCTTTACTTTCCTGTCATTGGACACATTGTGACAGCTGACAGCATATCAAAATCACCAACAACAAAGGCGAAGGCATGACACACACAACACATTCTCAACTCATGCCTTTCTTTACACCTCAGTAAACTCCTCTCTTTCTTACTCGTCTTTACAGTAACAAGAGGCTGTGATGTGACTGACCTATAACAAGATTGGTTTGGTGTAATGCTATTTTAAAAAATTGGCCAATCACGTTACGTTATAACTAACACCATTACTAGCTGAATACACATGATTCGATGAAGTTTGGGGGGCAGTGGTCATGCCAAGTCTGTCAGGACTCTGTATTGAGAGTGGAGGATAGAAGTGGGATGGGGGTGGGGTGGGTGCAAATAAGGGAGAAGGGAAGGGCCATGTGGTGAAGTCACCACTGTCTAGTTCTTTTATTTGCTCTTCAGTCTGTGTAACAACCACATGCGAAGGAACATGGTTCCGACAGATGTGCCTAAATTGCAATTTGTTTTTCACACCTTGACAGCTCTTGATTGCCTCCCAGTAGTTCAGACAGGGAGAAATTGTCACCTTTTCATTGGTTGATATTTTAAGAAAAGATATATAGTCTGCCAAGTATATGAGATAGGATATTCAGAAGATAAAGACGTTTTAAACAGGCCCGCCAATCAACCACTAATAATAATGGAGCCGCAGCATTTGGCTCGCAGCCTCAGCCCTTACATTTAATGGCATCACTACTAGGGTTAATAGGTTACAAAATTGTGCTGAATTACATTCAAAGCTACATCATGTACAAGTTAGAAACCAAGTTGTGAAATTACTGTAACTGAAAGTGACAGGGACAACATCAACTCGAGCTATTTGTTTATTCTTTAAAACAAATTTTGTTAACAATTCTGAGGGAGTTCAAGAAGTTTGTCCAATCAGTTATAAGATGTGATTCTCTCTTTTAAATAATCAGGCTTCTTTTGTAAACATTTGCTTACATCTTTTATAATGACCAAAAAACGTGGAACAAAGTGAAAGCAGGACAGCCATGGGTGCAAGCAGTAAAGCAAAAAAATTCAATCATCAATAGATATTGCTATCAATTTACAAGAAATCAAGACATAACGATACTTCTTTTTAATATACTTGTAACTTACCGGTACTTTCTTTTATCAGTAACTTAAGTACTATATTCATACAACTAAGTATGTATGATAAGTCTGCGAATACCTCTGATAGCAATATTTTGATTGAAAAGAAAATATAATCAATTTTACTTAAAAAAAACCCCAGATGATTTATGTCCATGTGCCTTCTTTAATCTTAGTCAAAATGATATCAGTTGGTTTTTGTTGTAGCTTCTATCACAGATGACATATCCAGAGCATGTGCCACATTTGCAATTTAACTTGTGCGGGTACATATTGAAAAATGTCTCAATAAATCTTAGGTGCCTAGTACACTGGTAAAAGTAGAATTCAAACTGAATCATTTTTTTATTAAAACCTCTGAAACTTAGTGCTACATAATAATGAGGTAAGACTTCTGCTTGGGTGCGTTGGTTTAGTATATTAAGATATGATATAAAATGATTTACACTTACTTGATCAAACAAAGCCTTCTTTAGTATGATAGAGTTACCATGACAATTTGCAAATTCCACTAAGGACATAGAGGTCGTAAATCTAATTAAAATCAGGATGTAAGTTGTAGGTCCATAATAATTTTGCAGACTGAAAATAGATTTATACATATACACATATAAAATTATCTGGAATAATCGCAGATATCGGCACAAATCATCCTAAGCTTTAAAATAGTAAATTCCTTAGAGAACTTGATATGCTGAACACAAATATCAAGGTTTTATTCGTCGCCAATAAACGCTTTTCAAGATATAAGTATTTTGGTGTTGCTCTAAAATCGCATTAAACTACAAGTTTCGATTTCGTCGGGAAAAATTCAATTGTAAAGCCGGTCGTGAGGTGGGCCGATATCTGCAATTTTACCATTAATCTTGTATATGCATATGCATACAGATAAACAATAGCAAGAAATCTCCTGCTTACCCTTTGGGACCGCATCGAAAAATGCATCTTTGCCAAAAACTATTTGTGAATAAAGACTCAAAATAATATAAGGGCAGATGATTCTAAATAACATTTCAGTATTAAAAGTACTCCCAGACCCTTCCTTAAAGTCTATGGTCGATTTGTTAAGAATCTATCAGTTGTAAAAAAAAAAATATCAGTTAGATATTCTAGGGCTATACTCTAGAATTAATCTACACATTGAAAGTTGTTTATATTGGAAGTGTAAGCTTCTCAAGCGGAAGTGTAACCAAGGACACGTTTATCATATGAAAGGGTTTGTACCCTCGCACTTTAAATTCTTTAACCCTGTTTAACCTCCCTTTGACGGAATGTTAATTTTAAAAAAAAAAAAATGAGAAGAGAAGAAATATTATGCGCAGACTAAATTATCTACACACGACTAAAACACAAACGTTTGCTCAATAAATATTCAAGAACAGTGCTCTCTTCTTTGTGAAAGATTAACGAAAATTTTCCATAATCTCATGACCTGCATGAGAGACCTTTGATTCGAAAGGACTGCTGGCAACAGATAACTTAAAAAGAAGGAAAAGCGAAACAAATAACAAAACAACAAACAAACCAAAAACAACAAAAACAAACAAAAAGCAAAAAAAAAAACAAAAAAAAACAAAAAAAACAACAACAAAAAACAAACAAACAAACAAACAAACAACAACAACCTACCCCCCATAATATATATATATATATATATATATATATATATATATATATATATATATATATATATATATATATATATATATATATATATATATATATATATATATATATATAATAATAAACAACCAAAAACAAACAAAACAACAAAAATAAAGCTAGGATCAAAAAAGAAAACAGACTATTTACTAACAATACCAACAAAAATTCTCTTCAATCATCGTGTGTGTATATATATATATATATCTCCATCTCATCTACTTCTAACACTGCTTAGACGTCCCGTATCGCAAAAAGCATTTTACTGCTCGGGCGCTTGTCATTTATAAGTTAATTTAATTTGTTTCCGCTATCTTCTGAAGATTAGTAGGCCTACACATTACCTTACAACATTACACAGATAATCATCTTAATAATAATAATGATAATAATAATAATAATAATAATAATAATAATAATAATAATAATAATAATAATAATAATAATAATAATAATAATAATAATAATAATAATAATACTAATAATGATGATGATGATGATGATGATGATGATGATAATGATAATGATAATGATAATAATAATAATAATAATAATAATAATAATAATAATAATAATAATAATAATAATAATAATAATAATAATAATAATAATAATAATAATAATAATAATAATAATAATAATAATAATAATAATAATAGTAGTAGTAGTAATAATAATAATAATAATAATAATAATAATAATAATAATAATAATAATAATAATAATAATAATAATAATGATAATGATAATGATAATGATAATGATAATAATAATAATAATAATAATAATAATAATAATAATAATAATAATAATAATAATAATAATAATAATAATAATAATAATAATAATAATAATGATGATGATGATGATGATGATGATGATGATGATAATGATAATGATAATTATAATAATAATAATAATTATAATAATAATATAATAATAATAATAATACTAATAATAATAATAATAATAATAATGATAATAATAATAATAATAATAATAATAATAATAATAATAATAATAATAATAATAATAATAATAATGATGATGATGATGATAATAATAATAATAATAATAATAATAATAATAATAATAATAATAATAATAATAATAATAATAATAATAATAATAATGATAATAATAATAATAATAATAATAATAATAATAATAATAATAATAATAATAATAATAATAATAATAATAATAATAATAATAATAATAATAATAATAATAATAATAATAATAAAGAACAATGGTACCAACAAAAAAGTCAAACAACTAGTGAAAAAAAAGTAGGAAAATATTGATTCAAGGAAAAAAAAAATATTATTTCAAATAAACGAAATTTGCCTTTTCCGACAACTAATTCCTTCGTAAGTTAAATTGTAAAACATAATAAATCCATGATAAGTCAATTTTATATGACTTAAGGAAGCATTTTTTTTCGAATTTTTAAAAATTTTTTTTTTCTGTTACTTTGTTGCTCTAATGAAAATTTTACAGTCTCATACCACATGTATACTATTGCAATTATTGTGTATTAATGAATAGAGTGGCAAAGGTTACACCTTCTAAAATATGATGAGCTATATTAAATGAGCGCCGTATGGAAGTGTACAAGTAAAAATATCAATCTTCAAACTCAACTAACGATAATAAAGCGACAGAGAGCCCACTACAGTTATTTACAGGGTCATGCTCCACGCCATCGCTCCTCTCTACTAATGTGCAACCATTATAAAGAGAGGCAACTCTAGCGCAGAGAAAATATTTTTCTAAAAAAAAAAATAATGCCATGATAACTTTGCAAGCGCTGTAATTTATTCATCATACACACCATGATTAGGGGGAAAAAAATTAGCGAATGTGTTAATTGCAAGGAGTATTTCCAAAATGAGGCGGCTTAAACTTTGTTTCCTTCGTAATGGAAAATATGACTTCCCATTTTGATGGCCTTTACTACCCCAGTCCATCTCTTTCCTTGATCTAAGAGATCTAAGAGAATATCGACCGGGCACAGAGAGATTGGAAAAAAAATAAGAAGCGCGCAGTCAATTTTTTGACATGATACCGAAGGACAGTAAGCGCTATTAAAGCGTACAGTGTATACACATAACTACTCACATATAGACCAATAGACCAAAATTCAAAGGAGTGCACCAATCGAGTGGGGCTAATATCAGACGCGTATTTTTTTTTTTTTTTAATAAGAAGATTGTTTCCATTTATCCAGAACGCTTAGAAATTCTTTACAGAAATCGGCCGGTTGAGGAACACAAGAGCTGCTCGTATCGCCCAAAGAGACTATGCAAACTGTAAACCTACACCAGAAACAGAACACCCAACATGAACTATCCGATCTTATTGGAACAATAAACTATTCATTTCCAAATCCTAGGTTTAGTTTGCTGTGTTCCTTCAGTGGATTTTTAATTAACCAGAACAGGGCAGAGAACAAAAGAGAGGAATTTGAGCTCAAGACATCCTGTAGAATCTCGCAGGATGGCGCAGCAGTACATTAAACTTACGCCGCTTGTTTGGCATCAACACTAGCAATAAATTAGATCGAAAGGACGCCGCCTTTCTCGCAACAGAGCTCCACCTCCAAACACACGCTTAAGATTTCCAACGGATTTCACGCTTTTCAAATCGCGACCCTCTCGTGGAGCCCTAGGCTTTAGCTCTTATTTCACTTCCAATTAATCTGCACCCTAAACCGAGTAAGGGCCGCCTGTACGTCCAAATCGAGTTGTGCTTGAAGAAATGGACGGGAAAAAAAAATTCATTGAAATGAGACACTGTAAATAACTGTAGTGGGCTCTCTAAGTCTTTAAAATCATGTGTCAGAGGTGTGAACGGGTAAAGGGAAGGAGGAGGGATCATCGCAGACTGATTCATAAAGCTTGTCTATCATGCCTGGATAGAAACAATCTCGGGGGAGCGACTCGGAGAGAGAAAGAGGGAGTCACATTAGAGGACAGCCAGAACAAAAATGACGAGAGATAACCGGTAGAGAAAAAAAAGTACAGGAGAGGGCGCTAGAGAGAGAAAGAGAGGAAGAAAGAGCGAGCGAGAGAGAGAGAGAGAGAGAGAGAGAGAGAGAGAGAGAGAGAGAGAGAGAGAGAGAGAGAGAGAGAGAGAGAGAGAGAGAGAGCTAGTTGATGTATTTTTATAATTGTGTATCAATGCGCTCTATCTTGAGATGCCTACATTTTTCTAGGCCATAGAATAAAATCTTCAAACCTTACAGCTGGTCTATCTACCAAATTGTGTATCTATTATCTGTATATTCATCTACCTATCTGTGTAATTGTTTAACTATCCATTGACCTTTGCTTTTTTTCATTTCATCACTCTATCTGTTTATACATTTATTCCCTTCCTATCTATCAACTAACCTGCGTACCAACCTATCGATCTGTCTCTCTCTATTTATCCATCAATATGTTGATTTACCTTTTGTTGGCTTCTGTATCCTCCTAACTATAATTATCATGTATCGCTTGATCGGCCCATATAACTATAATATGAGCTGTCATAGATAATATTTCCCTTAACTTAAGATTATTATCTTTCTTTCTTTTTCCGTTTGTTTATCTGGCTATCTGAATAATAATAACAAATTCAGATGTTTTCATTAAAAAAAAAAACAAACCACAATCTGTCGTTATATAGCTATAAATTCTTCCGATCCCAAAACTCCCTGCTCCTCATTGCATAATTTGAAACAAAAAAAAAAAAAAAAAAAAAAAAAAAAGGAAAAAGGAAAAAAAAAACTCTGTCCCTTTATTACCCGTTCTCTGGAAAACCTCATCTGTCTGTCTCTCCCTCAACCTCTCTGGCTCTCTTCTCACCCATCCCTCTCTCAACCTTTTTCCCGACTCACGGACTCATTCATTTCAACTTCTCTAGCCAGAATGATAGTTAACCTCATTAATTTTTGCCTGGCATCTTTCGCCGTTAGCTGTGACTTTGTTCTGAGAGATCTACTAATCTTTTAACCAAGACAACGTCCAGAGTACTCTTGTAGCAACAACCTGATTCCAGTGTGAGAACGAGGCGCCCATGTGATCCGCTCGACTCCCTGAACCTGTTACGGTTGATGCTGAAATAGCCAGAACAAAAACAAAAAAAAGCCTGAGGCGATAACATAAGTTCAAATGCTAGAAGATGTCAAATTTAAAGAATAGGAGATTGAGCTTAGTGAATTAAGGCAATAGTTTCGTTTCTCTGAACTAAAATAAATGAATTTATTAAACAAAAGTAGTCAAAAAATTGATATGGAATGATATCAATAACGAACATCCATACTAACCTAAAAATTACAATACAGATTATCAATTAGAAAATTAAGATTTTCACTTTTCACAGTAAAAGAGCAGCTCAGCAGCTACAAAAGAAATGAAAAAATGTTTTGTATCAGATTCGATAATCCGGATTGTCACTCAGAGAAGCATAGAGTATTAGCTGTCTTTTTACTAGAAATGACGAGAGTTAATCATGCCAAAGGCAACTAGCGCATCCCTTAGAAGCTAATACGATAATTTCCAACTCAATTACAGTAAACAGCTTGGACGAGCGGTAACGACACGACGACATTATATGTCTCATTGCTTTCAATCTGTTATTTTTATATTTATACTATAGTAACTAACTTTCGTTCGCAATGATCGCAGTTATAACTCAAGAATGAAACCTCAAATTTTGCTTAAATTGATGTCCGAATGAGTTAGGATAATCTTAGATCATTTTATGAAATATAGTCCCGTCAAATTTTCTTATTTTAAAATGTTCCATCATACTGTACTATATACCCCTTCGTTCTAATAATTTATTTTCTGTTTCATTAATATGTCTAGGTTGAGGATATTTTGTTTTTTTTTTGGCAGAAAGATAACAAGTTTAAGTTTATAAATTGAGTGAATGTAGAATCAGTATTGAACATAATAAGATCTGCAATATTTTAGTTGCTCCAATTTCCAGGACCATGAAAATTTTAATTTTGCTGTACAATTTTAAAATTGCTGTCCTGTCTCCTTCAAGATGCATATATATTATATTACAATACTCAATGGATACATATTTTCCAATTTGAACCGGATCGACTCTATAGTCGATTTGTATAATTATATTTAGAAGCTATCAAACGCATTTTTTGATAAGGTATTTTTTTAGGCAAAAGTACAATTACTGCTCTCAATGAAAAAAATCAATTCTTTAGAATAAAGTCTTGCAAGATCCCACCATTCTACAGTGTCCAGCTACTCTCACGAGGCCGCTCCTTTCTCAGGTGGTCTTTTCCGAACACTTTCAGTTCTACTAGGTTCGAGCTGAGTTCTCTTATTCACGCAGAAGACGCTTTCAAAGAAATTTGAAACCTACGAACCGTTCCTAAACTAGCCTTTCTTAAGGTCAGAGGAGAGAGAGGGTTGACAGGGCCAAATCCTTAAGTAGAAGAGAAGAGCAAAAAGGTGAGCGTAGATTGAAAGGTAGGTGCCGATCAGTCCTGCAGCAGAAAAATCAAGATGGAATAACAAACTAAAAAAAAATGAAATTAAATTTTTGGAAAAATTTTAAAAGTATCAAATACGTAAGAACAGATAAAGCGCACTTGAAAACACACAAACAAGAAATATAAAGGAAAAAATAATGCTCCGACCCCCGCCAAAAAATTTAAAAAAAAAAAAAAAGAAAAAGAAAAAAAGTACAGATACAAACGGTTATGCTCATTCTAGCAAAGATGTTCTAATATTGCTCATTCTGTTGATTCGTAAAAACAACGCTTGGAACATAAAGTTACAAGTTTAACTCTAGTCCAACCTCCAAGAGCGTCCATGATTTTAAACCATACAAGTGCATTATTGTGACTTTATTCGTTATATAAAGTAACGATATATGAAGTCGGTGAGTATTGTACATTAAATTCTCTACAAAAGTATATTTGGTATTTTATAATCATCATCAATTCAGTCACTTACTTTCATTTTAACATAAACAGTTAAAATTGTATTTCATATCCAGCATATTCATCATGGCCACAAAATAATTATCATTGACACACGTGCAAGAACTCATTATCATAGTTAGCATGCGAAGATAGAAAGATCAATTGAACTTTGCCTATTTGCTCTTATAGAAACTGAATTACTCTGAAATCATAACAATTACGTACTAATACTTTTGAGGTGTCGATTTTATGGTACTTCAGTCTATCTCTGTCTCTGCACATAAGATTGAGACGTTGCTCGGAAGCCAAATAATGTACTGCCATTGAGCCTAACCATGTAGCTATTTCATTTCTCGGTATTAAACCCGAAGAACTTGGAAACAGACACGGACTTATTCATTGGCAGTAAAAAAGTCCGTAGGACCAAATATGTAACTACTATCCCTCAAACGTCACCACGCCTCTGCGCTTGTTCAGTTTAGTAAGAGATTCTTCAGTTCAGTTGGAGAAAATTTATACAATATTCATCTCTTCTAAGTTTCTTACCTTCTTAACATGTGACGCAAGTTTCACAATGGATTATCAGAACATAGGATGATTTCTATATGTGCACAAAAAATCTCTGCGACGCGCCTCTTTATAATGAGAAAGTGATGTCGATTCGCACACATAGAAACAGGAAAACGCAAAAATCGTATGCATCAAAACATCTTTGCAACTGGCAGAATAGTGCTAAGATTCAAATTAATCATCACATAATTACTATATACCATTTCACTTTTTCCACCTACCAGAATAATCAGTTACAAATTCTCAAATTGGGCCAAAGTAAAATTAAACTGGTCGGTGAATTTTGAAGACTTACTTTTCTTACCCTTTGTATTTTTCTTCTTTCCAAATGATTATTATTAATACAGCTTCTGGGGCAATCCAGGCGCGAGTCACTCATAAGTGTTTTGATCTGAAGTCCTTAAAGATAAGAATCGCACCTATGATACTTTATACAATACTTTCACACGAAATAGCTCTGGAAACAAAACACCTCATGCTTCAAATATTTTTTTCCCGTAATCTTGAAGAAGAGAGAATTACGGTTAATACGGTTCCAAAGACTCGATATATGAAAATTCAACTTTGTGATCTATTCATCCAGGCTGCCACACTAAGTTGTTAATTTACTTCTACGAAATGATTTTTGGAAATTTCACTAACTTTAACGTTTCACCTCTCTAATCTATTCCAACACTCTCCGCCCTCCACCTCCCTATTTCTCTCCATCATTCTGTATCTTCAACATATCTCTTACTTTCTTTCAAAGCGTAATCTCATAAAAAGTGGTATTTGAGAACATGATACAGCTATTTTCACCCCTCGGGTGAAGGTTCTTTGTTTGAAATTGTATTTTTTCTCGTGTTCCTTCTCTTATCAAGCGTGTGTCATCTGCCTTCTTCTTTTCAGATTTATAATTCTATTTTTATCATCACTAGATAGACTTGGTGTCCATTTACTTTGCACAAGGCTCAGATTATAAACATCTGCTTTGGTAAAGGATTTGCTGTTTCATTATCCATTTTTATCCTTCTATACCCCTACCTTATGTTGTAGTGTGAGGATAGTAAGAAAAAAATAATGATAAAAGAGTTCATGATATATAATCAACATCAGAGTTCATCATGACCCGACCGCAGGAAGTGTATAAGATACTTATATCATTGAATGTCATTCTAGAGGGGAATGAATTTAAGCATGTCAAAATTATCTCCTTGAGGGACGATTTAAAAGATAAAAACAACATCGAAGATGAAAAGTTAAAAAAAACACATGGAAGAAAAAATAAACGAAGCAAAAATATAAACAAACAAATATCGAAGACAAAATGGAGCAACAATAAACTCGGTTATTTTTTGGAAACATAGAAATAAAAAAAAAATGAAAAATAGAATTGATGCATCCCTTAAAATGGAAAGTCATGGCAAACAACTCTTTTACACATATAGCAGCCATATAAAACGCTGCAATCTTTCTTGTGAATAGGAAATCTGTATTTTAAAGATACCGCGAAAAAGGGACAAAAAATTTCTGACTGTAAGTAGTAATGAGAACCAAAAATGAGAACATCGCCTCCCTCCCCCCCCCCTCCCCACTCTCTCTCTCCCCATCCCTCTCCTCTCTCTGGGTGTCCATCTCTCTCTGTATCTATCTATATCACGTAAAAGGCTAAAACATGGAAGTACTATGTCGATAAAGAAAGGGAAAATAGTTCATATTCGAACATTGTTGTGGCCTGTCACACGGAAAGATGACTGACATGGCCAGACTGTCAGACAAACAGGCAAGTTTTCCACAATCTGCCACTGTGAGGCGCTTGTTACGACAATGTACTGACTCTCTCCCTAACAAGCCATCGGTAATTTCTGACAATGCCTGTCTCCTGCCAGTGCCGAGTTGAAGCCGAAAGGCGACACAAACCAGTTATCACTGTCGCCTATCGTGCCGCGTCTGACAGCTTTATTAGCCTGGAAACGGCCTTGTCACCTCAGGAAAATACTGGACCGTCTTTTCCAGGCTGAGGGGGGAGTAGACTAGTAGAGGAGCTCAGAGTAGGCTCTCACAACGGCATACACTCTCATTATGATAATGAAAATAATATACTGTTGACGTGTGAGAGACCACAATGAGACCTCAGAGGGCAAAATAAATCTTTCGACAAAGATTTACTATGATGAAAAAAAAAGCCAAAACAAAACAAAAAAACAAGCAAAACAAAACAAACCAAAAACAATAACATAAACAAACAAAAAATCTAATACTTGCTGACATAAAAGAAATCTCTTGCTATTCGGAATAAGACCTCTCAGTGAGATCAGATACTACTAATATCATTCTTACAGAAATACCTTCTCAGAGTAGACAGTGGTATCCGAACAGATCTCCTACAAGTTAAACCAAATGCTCTACACTATAGACATTGTTAATGCTGCGTAAAATGTCACATAATTTCGTTCCAAATCAATAGTCGGACCGGAATGGTGTCACCTGATCTTTTCAAGAGTTCTATAATTCTTATTAGACTTAGATTGGCTTTAAATTTTCCGCGCGTTTTTACTATTTCATAATTACAGCAAAATACCCGTTTTACGAACGATGGAAAGGGATAATTATCAACACATCAACATGTTTCAAACTACCAGGTCTGTTGCAGGACTTCTGTGTAGACAACATTGTCTGTGCATACTTGGTCGCTGGTTTTAGTTGCATGTATCCTTATCGCATGCTTAGACCCTACCCTGCTCATGGCGACTTACAATTGACCATGTGAGAAAAACTGATGTTGTAATGAAAAATTGAAATCCTTGTTTTCTGCAATGTTTGCCCCTGTGCTTTTTTGGAAGTCATGGCAAAGGCTGGTCTAAGGGTGAACTGTTTGCGTTTCATGTGAAAAGGGAAGACATTTTCAGATGGTATGAGAGGGATTCTAGGGATGGGTATTCTCTTTCTTTCATATGGTCCACATGCGATGACAGCATCAATGACATGTTGATGAAGGTGCTGGATGATGTACCTGGTCCCATTACAGTGACCATTAATGGGGGTCCAGGTTCCGTAGCAGCATGACAATGCTACATACTTATTTTTCAAGGTCAGTTTGAGATGTGGCATACCTGAGGGGCACAGTGAATTAATAAACTCAGTGGATACTGGTGCTCATTCTCTGCGACAGAATCGCTGCTTTGTTATATTTTTTCTTCTCCCGGAAAAAAACAACCGCATAATTACGTCATTTATTCTGTCTACTTCTGCGTTGGTTGGACATATGATGCAGCAATACGCATGCCATTCAGGATCTGTACCAAAGCTTGAATTGTTGAAGACAAAATTAAGTAATCCTATTCATTGCTCAATGTAATTTATTCTGGGAGAGGCATTGCAAAATTTCCGATCTCTTTGCACACATTCTGTTGTCCATTTTCTACATTTAGAAGATAGTCTGAGAATGCAGTAGATTCGCCAGTAAGTATCAAGGTAAGTAATCTGACATGGTCCCACAGATATGATGACTTGAGAGTTGCATTGACTATATGCGGTCTTGAGCCATGGCGGACAACAGGAAGAATTTGGCGCGAGTCGCCTGCCATCAACTCAGTCATTCTTCCAAAGAGAAAGTTGTTGCCACGTATGTCTTGAAGTGTTCTGTCGATGACCTCAAAAATATATTTATGACCCATAAACACTTCTTCCATGACCAAAACATCTGTTTGTCGAAGTAATGAGCTGGTGGTATCTCGAAGACTTATGGTGCACATTGACTGCTCATTTACACAGATAGGTACTTTACATCTGCTATGCAATGTCCTGTCATTGGAAAGAAGAGTAGCTGCAATGCCGGATTAAGCTGTAGCTAGGGCAATTTTTTGACAGGATCAGACAGCTGCTAAAGTTAGATTGATAGGGTGGGTTTTTCCTGTCCCTCCACTTGCATCAAGAGCAAAGATCTGCCCATGTTTCAGTATGTCGGACTCAAGTACAGCGTCATACACTTCTCTCTGTTGATCATCAGCTGTAGTCGAAGTTCAATTCTTCGCTGACAATCCTTGGTTGTCCTCCTTGACGCCCATCATAGTTTGCAGGTAGCATTTGAAAGTTTTTTTTAAACTGCAATCCATCATTATCCAGAATGTACTGGATTTCCATCTATACCTTGTTTGTCCCTTACCATAATGTCTCGGCACAGTTCCAATTTATACTTGTGCAGAATCCGAGAGGATCAGCTGGACGGCAATAGATGAGGACAGTTGTGAAGGCTTGTCGTAATTCTGGACCGAATCTGATAGCCGATGCTCTTGCATTACTGCATCCTTCTTTGTATGATTATCAAGCAGTCCAAGTCTATCGCAAGCGTCTTGAAAGGATGTACAAATGGTTACATTGACTGTTTTAAGATCTTCAAAGCTAGTTGCACTTGGCTTATGGTGTAACAGAAGCCTGAAATAGTAGAGCTCTGCCTGATGAGGACTAAGGGATATAGTTGGAATAGGCCCGATGCAATCAGTTCTACATTCATCTGGGTTCTCTGGATTTCTCAGTCCTCGTTTTTGTCTCTGCCACTTGTACTCTTTCTTATTCCAAGTTAAAAAAATGTGGAACATCTGGATAGAGGATAGCCCTCGCTGTCGGATCTTCTGCATTTTTGTAAAGATGACTGTCAGTTTTGTGTCTGGGGGTCCTTGGGCTAAAAATTGTGGAATCTCTTCAGGTTGAAACAGTACCGTATGGTTTGTTGATCTTGTAAATGGCACGACAACTTTTCAACAGATGGGTCTTTGCTGCGGATTTCAAATCCATACAGTCTTCAAAATGCCTCACTTTCTGAGATGTAGCGAGCATTGACGTATCTTGAAATTTCATCATTCTCGTTTTCTGCTCGAATTTCCATAAGAACACGATCTTGAACTTTGGTTATGTATTTGTGAAGATACTTTACAGCTTGAACCGAATGCACAACTTCCACATTTATGTGTGCATGATATCGCACACAGTATTGGGTTGTATGGAACGACAAAAGAGTTGTCGACAGAAATTTCCGATCCACACACCCTCATTGTGTGTGTCCTACCCCCATTCTTAGGACTTCTCCGCATATAAAGTGGATATGATGATTCAGTGACTATTGTTTCATCCTGCCATTGCTTGGGGAAGTTTTTTTGTACACTGACCACCATCCATACATGAACTATTTCCGTTGATGTTGCCACATGGACTATGAATATTTTGAGATTTTACTACATGTATTTGGCGGAGCGGTGGATTCTTATTTCTATCTGGAATTTCCGCACTGACAATCTCGTCGATGATAGCTAGAGTGATGGGTTTATGCTCCTATCCATGATATGCAGAATGTGTGCCTGTGGCAAGCCTCTCTTCTGAAACTCAATAGTCACTGTATGTGCCTTCAGAGTTTTTAAGATTTCTTTGTTCAAAATGTCATCCATCAAAGCAGTGCATTTCAGTTTAAAGACTCTGCAGGACCAATCAGGCGGTCACATGCTTGCTCTCCTGGATTCAAAGTTGATTTCATTTCAGACCATTTCGGATTACACTCGAAAGAAATAAATAGGTCTGACTTGACAAGTTCCTAACAATAGACATGGCGCCTGGAAATGCTTCAGAATAGAAACGTGTTGAGCCATAGACTGTTGCTGGCAAGACAAACTTCATGCCTACGTTCACATGATCATTAGAAGAAGCAGCATCCATCAAACCTTGATACTTCTCAGCGCGTATGGATTTCTGATTTCTCCTTACCAATTCTAAACGGCTGTCTTCTATCTTTGCCCATTGGTCCACAACATATTGTTGCGTCAACTTGCGCAACTTGAATACTATGTTCAAATCATTACTCTTACTTAAAAGCGAAATGCATAGAAATCCACAGCAGTAAAAGTTTTGATGTTTGATTTTGTTAGACCTAGATGCCAGCCATCACATCCAGTGGGGAGCATCAATGCATAATGAAGGGGATCATAGGAGCGATGGCATGTGTTTTTCCTCCTTAATTCTTGACCATCTCCAGATCTACATCTTAAAGTCATATCTAAATTTCCAGACTGATCGCCGGGTAAGAGCGCTGCTATTTCACTACTAGTTGGTAGATTGTAGGTTCTGGTGTGTCCATCTTTTGGAGGAACCTTCTTGGTATGCAAAACTATTTGTAAGTCTTCTTCCTCTACACAAATTTCAATTGCTGACTTAAAAGATTGAATGTAGGAATTTGAGTTATGATGGCAATCTTGAAAGTCCCTAAGAATATCTGCATCTAGCGTACCAGATAATCTCAATATGTCTGTGAGTTCTGTGGCTTTCGTGATGTGAAGAAAATTAAAAAATAATAAGTATTTGTAATTTTAGGACTACTTTACTAATGTATTATACTATAATCCTCTGTGTTCGTCTCGATGAAAAAACTTTTGATGAAACAAATAGTTACCAATGAATTAAGTTTAAATTGATGTTGCCAAATTTAGCACAGAGTTTGTAGACTAGTAGGTCTGCTAACATGCAAAAATAATGATAATCACTTAAATCATTGCTCTGAATTCCTTTTAATGCGCTAACAGTTAGTAAAACTGTTAACGGCAGATAAGTTTATGTGCATTTTGTTTTCATTTGTATTTCCGTCGATGCACACGAACTATTAAACAACAGCGTTATGTTGATATAATAAACGCGTCCTCAAACAACCGAATTGACTGATGAATGACAGATGGTGAAGATAAATTCCCATTAGATGGCCTGGATCATTATTAATGTCTGAGAATTGATAATTTTTTTCTTTTCTTTTTAATGGTGGTCGCAAACCGAATATGCAGTTCTGTCGTCTGAAAAGAAGACCCCCATATGCTTATTTTGAAAATTTTCAGGAGAGCCAAAATACTAAATTCTGTTTTGAAATCCCTAGATTCGCGAAACTTAACAAACCAATGATGGTACTCCAAAAAGGGAGGAATGCTACATTTCTCAGCTGATTCTACGACATGTGCTTTTAAATGGCGAGCTAGTGCACATATGTATATATA
Source organism: Elysia crispata (assembly GCA_033675545.1). Classification (NCBI taxonomy): domain Eukaryota; kingdom Metazoa; phylum Mollusca; class Gastropoda; family Plakobranchidae; genus Elysia; species Elysia crispata. The sequence goes on from JAWDGP010002514.1 coordinate 87,173, forward strand.
TATATATATATATATATATATATATATATATATATATATATATATATATATATATATATATATATATAAATATATATACATGTATGTGTGTGTGTGTTTTATAGCAAATTGAAATTTACAGGCTCTTTTAAAAGAAAAAGACGCGTTTTAAGGGAGCAATAGTGGTTTGACTTTTTAGATCTATCTTTTTTATCAATTACCTTAAAATGGTCAGGATAAAATAATGTATTGGATTCACAGACTTAAATCTATAACTTTTAAAGGCTAAATGAACAGCTGTGCTTTAAACAATATTATGAGTATATTATTCAAGTTAGGATTAACGAAATATCTACAGAGGCATAAATGCCGTAACAAGTCTCGAATCTCATACTTGTGATACCTGAATGAACAGCTGTGCCTTATATAAGTTTATGGCTGTTAACCTTTTTAAAGTATGAATCGACGAAATAAGTTAGGAGAAATAAATACAATCAGAAGGCACGGGTTGTTTGATTTTTATAAACTCATTTTCAATCAGTCCTACCAGATGGTGCGGATTAAATAATATGTAAGAACGTATTTATATTTTTCAAAACGAATTTTAAGTCTAGGAGCTTTCAATCTAGATAATTTGAATCTTAATCTATTTTGAAGGAAAGCCATTTTGAAAAACCCATGAGACGTTATAGATAATTGAAGGTTATGCAATAAAGATCTTTAAATTGGGAGAATAATATGGCTATTTTAGTATTTAGTCGTCTTTCTTCAACTTGTCGAAATCCGGAATTTTAATGATTCTATTTAATAGCCCGACAGAAACCACCTGGCGCTCCACCTGAAAATATAAAGCCAGGCCTGAATTCTAGCGCCGGACGCTCCATCCACTAAGACCGGGCTTGATGTTCTAGCGCTCGACGCTCCACCTGTAAAGCCCATCATACACACGATGATTGCACTAGGCGCAGCGTCAGATTTCTCGAGCCTGTGTAGGAAAACCGCATGGAAAAACCGGGTGCAGAGGGCGTATCGCGTATATTGCATTTATTGAAGTGAATAGAGCAAATAATCGAATTGTGAGTCGCTATATTTTCTTTTTCTTTGCATTTTTTCAAACCATCTCTTTTTCAAAATTATTGCTATAATAATATAACTCAACGCCTTTTCCTCCGAGAATCTATGATGCAAAAATATGTTTATTAAAAATTGATTTGAAAAAAAAAACTGTTTGCAAAAACACTTAAAGGTTATGAACTAGACAATATTTTGTCACGATTAAAGGTTATGAACTAGACAATATTTTGTCACGATTAAAGGTTATGAACTAGTCAATATTTTGTCACGATTAAAGGTTATGAACTAGACAATATTTTGTCACGATTAAGCGCGACTGAATAAACGGGCTAAAGCAATGTGTCGCGTGGAAGCACAACCCCTTGCTTTCCCACTGCGTATGGTGTATGTAAAAACACAGCGCCGAATGCCTTGATCCCAAATCATGTGCAGCGCCTAACATTCCCCTGTGTGTATGGGGGGCTTAACTATGATGCTGGGCCTGATCTTCTAGCGCCCGGCGCTCCATCTGAAAATGTAACACTGGGCCTGATGTTCTCGTGCCTGGCGCGAACAGGCCGAATATGCCTTCAGCACTCGTTTTTTCGTGCGTTTTAACCACACACGGTGGTTCAGCGCTCCGCACGACAAATCTAGCGCGGCGCCTGGAGCAACCTTTGTGTGAGTAGGGGCTTTAATCAGCCCTACAATGACTCATCTGCCGAAAAAAATGCCATATTTATGTATAGACTATGAGAACATAACAATAAAAAAAATGAGTGAAAACCAAAACACAACATGAAATATTAAAGATTCGCCCTCCCAATGACATCTCTCTCTCTGTCTCTGACTCTCTGTCTCTCTGTCTGTCTGTCTGTCTGTCTGTCTCTCTCTCTCTCTCTCTCTCTCTCTCTCTCTCTCTCTCTCTCTCTCTCCCTCTCTCTTTTTCTTCCCCCTTCTTCTATATATTTGCCTTTCTCTCTCAAATTCTGTCTCGTCTACCTCTCTATGTTATATTGTCTCTCTAACTTTTTTTTTTTAATCTTTTTTCTTTATCCATCTTTCTCTCACTCTCATAACCTACCATTGAAAATTCAATTTAAAAATATTTGATTGTAACCAAGGCAAACAGACTGCAATAAGCAATTACTAATAATACCCTCCTCTAGTTCTAAGAAAGGAAGGTAGGGCAATTCTTCCCTCCCCTAGCCAGAGTGTGGGAGGTCCTTGGGCAAGACCGAGAAACCGCACGAAAAATACAAACCAAACTGGGACAATGTAAACAACAGTTTAAGAAAGGGTTGAAAAGGCTACTTTGAAGAACAAAAGGAAAAGAATTAAGACAATGATGCAAGAATGCTACCCGTAAAAAGTCCAGAATAGAGTCCTGAAGTTGACTCATATCTTTGGCGATATCGGCGTACGCGTCGCAACAAGAGCAATTGGATACAACGGTATTTGTGTTTCCGCTTCTGCCTAAGATCAAGTTAGATGACTGAGGTCTGATTTTCCATGTCTGTTTTTTTGTCAGAACATCAGAGTCTGAGAAATTATTTTCTTTTCTCTCCTGTTCAAGTTGCTCCTCTACAGCCTTCAGTCTAAGCTCTAAAGAAGAATAGTTTGCTCTCAGGTTATCGTTTTCTCCCGTGTTCATTAGGTTCTTCTGAAGATCCACGTTTTGTCGCTCTAAGCGGGTGATAGTTTTAACCAAGTTTGAGTTAGTCATTTCCATGCGATCTGTTCTTCCAGAGACAGTCAGTACTAAAGCTCTTATAACGTCTCCAGTTAGAAGAAAAGTTCTCCAGATACAATGAAATGAAAGGAAACATGAAAAATGTGGGGAAGGTTGGGGAGTTCTTTTTTATTTTAATTTGTTTTTGTTTGTTGTTATTCTTTTTTTCCTTTATTCAAAACTTGTAAAGTTTGATAGCCCGTTTCCCTCAAGTTGATTTGAGGCCTCACTGTAGCACAGTTAAAGTAATCGTTCTCTTTGATTTCGCAACAGCCGCGGCTGTTAAAGCTTGTTATGAGCATAATTGCCAAAACAGAATTCCTCAGACTATAGGCCGAAAATATCAAGGTGTCATTTTCCGTTAACATACCTGAATCACTGATTCCAAACAACATGGTAGTAATCACCAATCAACAGCAAAGGTGGCCCAAATGCATTCGTACTACTCCAGACTTTAAAGGCGGTTCACAAGTCTCAAAGTTCATTCTGCCTTTGTCCTCAGGTTATTTAGAAGCACGTCTCACTGTGAATCACACAATTCATCACTTATGCTTTACGTGTCACACACCGTCGGCAAATGAGTCGAGGCCCTCAGTTTCACCCTGTCCAGCGGGTACCTAGTATTGTCACACAAAAAGATTTCCGTGTTGTGGACGAGATAATATGTCAAGCAAACAAAGAAAACCTATTCTTTTTCAAAGGCAATAAGGAGAAAAAAGTATGACGTCACCGCTGGTTCTAAATGAGTAAAAATCTTACTATACCTGTCGGCCACAGCTCACTTACCTTTCACCTGTTTTAGTTGTCACATCAGATCGCGGGTTAAACCTTTATCACATAACGTCCAATAAGTCACAAACGTTTTTTTTACACGCTCTGGATATATTCGCCAGTCAGGGGCGATCAGCGATAAAGTGTTTAGAACCAGCAAGTAGATCTAAGCGATGGTAGGGGGAAGCGGCGCCACGGCTTTGTCTTCCTATCACAACGTGATCCATGATTGTTATCGAATCGGTATCCGGGTTCTTCAATAGTTTATCTTCCCGCATCATAGGTCGACTTTTTTTTTTTTTTAAATATAACTTTCCTTAGATCTCACCCACTCACAAAAATTGTTTATCCGATTTGCTAAGCGCTCGTGGGATATTGCAAATGTGAAAAAATTTTCTGAAAATTAATAAAAAAAAAACGTGCTTGAGAAGACGCACAATCGCTGAATAGGCTTTGAATCTCTTGTCAAGAAGGAAGTTTTTTATTTTTACGGTTAAAGTGGAAATGTGACGATCTCACCCTTCTCATGGATGTTATGGTCATAGGTCAGCTTGGCCAAGGTACTTGTCTTGTCAGTGATGGACGTCACACACACATAGTGACCACTGTCCTGAAAAGAAAAACCCCAATGGTCAAACAACATTAATTTAAATAGATTTTTTTCCAATGGAAACAAAAATGACTATCATGGTGGCTGTGGGGTTAGAATGTCCGCCGTGCTGTCTGTGATGAGATTCTTCTCGGATTCGATCTCCACACCAACGGTGAGTTTTGAGTCTCATCTTATCATCTCCGCCTTGCCTGATGGGGGCCTCTGATGTGCCTGAGATTATTACTATGAACGGACTTGTGGTGAAGCATATCAATAAAAGAAAGTAACGAAGAAACTTCTATCGACGAACAGTTCGCTATTTCATGCTCTCTCATTACTTGAGTCGTTAATTACTTCCATTTTTTTTCTACCTTCAGATTATGCTTTACGTGAGATTAGTTATGGGCTGAATCTCTTCTAAAGCAACTCATGTACTGTCTTGTTATGTTCTAATGGCGAGGAAAAAAAACCATGATGTCACTTCGCCTTAAGTACGATTAGTTGCAGGTTTTACACAGCGTAAAGTTTATCGTCACTCATTAGCACATTAATAATATAGTCACAAGTGCATGATAAACGCTTAAAGGACGTGAGGCAATCTTGTTTAAAATTTATTGTGGTTAATAATTCTGCTCTGAGTAAAACTCACCTTTGATGTAACAGTATGCAACGGATAAGAGAGGTCAAGGTCTTGTCCTTATTATTGCCAAATTGTTTAGAACCAACATTGACGTGACACATTCGATCCATATTTTTTCAACCGTTCTTCATGGATAGAATAGCATTAAGCAATACGCTAGGTCTATATCTCCAATAATTCTCGTACTAGGCTAGACTATGGTAAGGCATGACTGATAATTGTATGTTCTCTTTGTACCTTAATGATTTCTGTTGCTGTTTTGTTCATAGTCGAAGATTTAACCGTACAAATCTTATCTGTACAGCTTTAAATTATATTACTTCCCCTACGTCTCTCTTACTCTCTCGTCCCTCTTTCTCAGTCTCTCTATCTCTCATTCTCTCTGTCTCTATTATATATATATATATATATATATATATATATATATATATCAGTTGATATGAAAAGACAATTAAGTTAAAATAAATATGTGTGTATCATTTTAAAAGTCATGCTTTGTGTTGTTAGTTTTTAATCTAAGGGATCTTTACACATTTAAAAATTAGGATAAGATCAATAACAACAGCAACAACAACTATTATATAATGCACAGACATTTGCTACTTGGTATTGACCAAGGTGTCCCCAAGTTTTTACCAAGAAACTCGCAGCAAATAGGCAAATAGATAAGACAATGCGCCTAGCACGAACATTTTTTTATTGAAAGAGTTAAAAAAGTAAAACCAAAGACGTCACTGTGGAGAAACGGTCTTTCTGAACTCGGCTTAAATAATCATGAGAAAGTTAGGGTACGGGTGAACTGTATTGGCTATTGTGTGACATTCGTCTGGCAAGCAAAATAACGTTGAGATTAACAGGTAATGACCAATTGACCGCAGTCCAGCCCTGGATCTGGTCTGGGACCATTCTCAAGTCATTGAAGTCAATCACATTATTTGTGATCCACACGAGACGGACTGAGGAGAATGATAACCAACCAGTCTCACCCTCGGCCACAAGTGAGCTTAAATGCAATCGAGGCTTTAGAAAATTTGCTGGGGGTCTTACGACGGGCGCCCCGGGAAAATAGAGAAATTCCGTGTTTGTATGTCTATTCTAAGCTGGGTGCTGTAATACAGATCTTAACATATCAGGAGTTTATTTCCAATGGTTGTTCTTACCAATAATTTCCAATCGCGGTTCTTACCAATAAAACGAGCCTTACAGACTCTCTCTGACTTAGATTCTTGGGAATACTTTGTGAGCATAAAGCTAGCTTAAAGTTCTGATCAGCTCTGTCGAAATGGGTGAAGATAGGGCTTTGCATTCAGTTCGTTTAACAATCTATTTCAATGAAATTCTCGAAATTCCGAATTTAACTTTATCTTGAAAACCTTTTGTCTTTATCTTAATCTCAAAATAGATATGAATCGCATCGTGATTTCTAGAAGAAGTAAGCAACCTTGATACATGCCTATGTTTACTATTTCATACATTAACCAAACAGAAGCAAGTCGCCAGCTTCGAATGCAACCCAATATCTAGCACGTCTCGGTATATTTATGTTTTCAGTGCTTGGATATTGTATCACGTTCAGATTAAATTACATGAAAAGCCATATTGTGTTGGATCATGAGTATCTAACACCAACAAGTAATACGTGTTTCTGTTTTCTATTCCATACAATAATAACCAAAACCAAACACTAGATTTGTATGTAACTAAAACTAGTGAAACAGCACTCTTCCACAATTAAATGGAGTAGAATGAGTATCGTTTAATTTTTCTTGACCTACCTAGAAAAATTCAAATCGATCCCCAGACACCTTATGTAATTGTGACAATCTGGGAAAAGAGTTATATAGCTTTGATCTCTAACTTGCGTGACATCTGATACCGCATCGATACATGCTGCATCAAACAACTGTATTGCTCGATAGCCGAGATATACATCTGCTTTAGTTTGTTCACGGCCTAAAGGAAAAGAGTTACGAGTTCGCTTTTCTAGCTATTTAATGTCGACTAAGTTCCCCAAGAAAATTGAGCGAGCGTTTTCCGGAGCAGACATGCCCCAGGTAGCAGAGCTTGTTTTAAGACGCCGTCGCGTGGGTCCACAGGCCCAAGTGCCTTTGCCGTGTCTATTTACCTAGAGTGCCAGTAAACAGGCCAGGCCGACTGTCACCAGACATAAAGGCGACTTACCACAGACCGCCGGAGACTGCTGGCCGCACAGAAACGGTTACGACAACGCCTGACACCTCGCCGAATAGCGGCCGACAATTTTCGGTAATTTTCGCCTCCTCGATGCGTGAACTTGAAGCCCCAAGGCGACACAAACCAGTTATCACTGTCGCCCATCGCGCCAGAACTGACAGCTTTATTGACCCCAGAGAGCCGGTGTCGCCACACAAAATACAGCGGACTAGAGTGGCCCAGGGAACCTGCCGGTACCGATGTACCGATGCAAACTTTCCACAAAGAATTATAAAAGAGATAATATTCGATGTTATGTAGCTGCTATCTTCTCCCTGTGGAGATATTACTACATGTATATGAAATGGACACATGATGATGGTTGGGGGTGACAGAATGTTTAGTTGGTGGAGCGTCAGACTAAAGATAAGTATGTATGGCTTCTATCACAAATTAAATTGTCCTCATTAACCTGTGGGTTCGATCTCTAGCTAGATCATCAGATGCGTTGGAGCCTGTATTAACTAGTGCCTTCACGAAGGTTTTCGTCTGTTTATAAGATGATTCGGAAAACTCATCCTACGGAAAGCTGACTATAATCCATTCATTTTTGGCATCTATCTATCTATCTGTCTGTCTGCCTGTCTATTAGCTATCTTTCTATGTCTCTATCTATATGTCTGTCTATCTATCTATCCTCCAATCTATTAGCTGTCTATCTACCCATTTATCTATATATCTTTCTATCTATTTGCTGCCTAAATGTCTATCGATCTTATCTATCTATCTATCTTTCTATTTTCTATTTGCTGCCTTTTTGTCTATCTGTCTTATCTATGTATCTATCTATTTGTTGCCTACATGTTTATCTATCTGATCTGTCTATCTATTTACTGCCTACAATATCGACTTATTATGTCTATCTATCTACCTGTTTATCTATCTATCTATCTATCTATCTATCTAGTTTGAAGATTAGTTGGAATAATTGATAAGGTTTAGATCTTTTATATCTATCTATCTATCACCCTTGTCCTCCGTTTGTAACACGAGTTTCGTATGCAGGGAATTTGAGGTGAGATCGTCTATAACTATATATCTATCTACCTACCTGTCTATCTGTCTACCTATCTATCTATCTCTCTTAAGGTACTAGAATGATAGCTCAGTCGGTGGGAAGCTGGGCTGACATCAGGGACGTTCGAGATTTGATGCTTGGCATGGGCTATCTGGTGGTTAGGTCAGATCTCATCAAACGATCCTATCCTACGCTTACCGCAAGACTAATAGCGGAAGTTAGATCGTCATTGCTTGAGTAATTGTCTCTGGGGCTGAAAATATGCAGTTATATATATAGATTATAGTATATAGATATCTAACTATCGATAGATCGATCTACCTATCCATCAATCTATCTGTCTTTCTTTCTAACTTTCTACATGTACACCTCTCTCTCTATCTCTCTCTCTCTCTCTCTCTCTCTCTAAATTTAAAGTGTTTATGGCTGTATAGGATATCTTTCTAGCGATTATTTTTAGTCTCCTTTTTTCTCAGAAGAATTCGAGTCGATAACATACAAAGGCTTCCTTAAAAAAAAGTTACAGAAGCAGTTCGTGCAGTGCTCAGAGTACATAACTAATTGTATCAGATTTTCAAATCAGCTCAGTTGTGTAGATTTTCAATAGTAACGGAATCCCCTTTTCAATTTCCACCTTTCTCCGCATTTTTGAACAACAAATTTAGATCTCTTTGGGTTGTCAACTTATTTTGTTTCCAATGTACATTTAGAACAAATGCGATAATGCGATGGGGATTCTTAAATAATAGATGTTTGAAATAAAAACAATAAAAACAAGATTCCACGAGTGTCTGTTTGATAAGTGGACTATAAACGAATGTAAAGTTTTCAAGCTGTCAAAATGCTGAACATTTTGCATTTTTCACCTATTTGAATCTTAATATGGTAACACTACTAGGGTTCAATTTTATGAGAGGCCAGAAGAAGGAAATGAAGAAATTTATTAAAGGTATATCATAGCTGTAATAGCTGTCATGTTTCCTTTTGTTTTTTTTTTTTTTTTTTTTTTAACATAGTGGGTGTGTAAAAATAAGTCGACGTTGATTAGAATGGACCGATAAACCGACCCAAGTCGAAAGAAAACGACAGCCAATTTGAAAACAGCCACATGGCCTTGAGTGTCACTGAAACCTTGAGTGTCACTGAAACAATATCCGCATGACAAATTTCTAGAGTGATATCCTCGGTTAAAAGAAGAAGAAGAAGAAGAAGAAGAAGAAGAAGAAGAAGAAGAAGAAGAAGAAGAAGAAGAAGAAGAAGAAGAAGAAGAAGAAGAAGAAGAAGAGGAGGAGGAGGAGGAGGAGGAGGAGGAGGAGGAGGAGGAGGAGGAGGAGGAGGAGGAGGAGGAGGAGGAGCAGGAGGAGGAGGAGGAGGAGGAGGAGGAGGAGGAGGAGGAGGAGGAGGAGGAGGAGGAGGAGAAGAAGAAGAAGAAGAAGAAGAAGAAGAAGAAGAAGAAGAAGAAGAAGAAGAAGAAGAAGAAGAAGAAGAAGAAGAAGAAGAAGAAGAAGAAGAAGAAGAAGAAGAAGAAGAAGAAGAAGAAGAAGAAGAAGAAGAAGAAGAAGAAGAAGAAGAAGAAGAAGAAGAAGAAGAAGAAGAAGAAGAAGAAGAAGAAGAAGAAGAAGAAGAAGAAGAAGAAGAAGAAGAAGAAGAAGAAGAAGAAGAAGAAGAAGAAGAAGAAGAAGAAGAAGAAGAAGAAGAAGAAGAAGAAGAAGAAGAAGAAGAAGAAGAAGAAGAAGAAGAAGAAGAAGAAGAAGAAGAAGAAGAAGAAGAAGAAGAAGAAGAAGAAGAAGATGAAGAAGAAGAAGAAGAAGAAGGAAAAGGATGATTAAGAGCAGTCGAAAGATTCGGAGGAGAACGAGTAGGGGGAGAAGAAAATAATTAAAATGACTGCAGAGAAAAAAAAAGAAAAAAAAAAACAAAAAAAAAAACAAGCCATGTTGATGCAGTCATTACACTTTCGAGAGGAAAACACGATGTGAGAGAGTCGGGAAAACAAAACCAACCTTCGGAGGTGGATGGTATTGAACTAGACGTGCTGTCTGTGACATCAATGAGAGTGTCACCAAGTAACATGGCAAGTAATTTAGAAACAAAGAATTGCGACATTGTATTCATTGAACAAGGAAAATGACAAAATCGAAAGCCAGAAGAGGACCAATTCAACTCATGGAAATACTGAGTTTTCTATAATTAGAGGAAGACTTATATCATCTTCAATCGTTCGAGATTGCATTTGGATCTCGGACTTTGAGAATGATGTTAATGGATTTCTCTCTTTTTTAAACCACAACTGTATACTTGACACAGCTGGAGCAGTATATTCACATCAAGCCATTTTTGACACCATCTAGCGGTAAAACTGATGTTTACTGGAGAATTGCTGTTTGATTGCCTTTGCTTTGACCCACAAGCTTACCTAGTTGTCACAAGATTTGCACTAGAAAGTAAAATCAACAACCAAACGAAGTTCCTAGGTAAACTAATTGAAAGACATGTTTACTTTTCATTCCGTCTTTGTCCAGTCATCACGCATTGTTGTCTTCACAGGTTGCTTATGTCTATCTATGTTTTAGATAATGCCAGTGGCACAAGTCCATAGTCAGAAGAAAACAAACAGAATGACAATTATATTTCCCCCACTCTTCTCCTTCCACCCTACCCCTTGCCGCTCTCCAGCCCTCCTTGTGATGGTTGGTCTAGAGCACATGAGGTTAAGCATCCTTTTTAAGATTTTGGGTCCATTTCATCAGCTAATATGCGCGGACTTTTTGAACAAGGATTTTGGTTTAGTTAGTGATCGCCGTAAAGATTGCAAATGGCTAAATAGATGTGCCCAGCCAATATTAGTCATGAACAACCAAAGTCACTCCGACGTAAACTAACATTTTTGTTATTTTTATTTTTGACATAAAATCAAAATTAACAAAGGTTGCCTTATCTTTGCATAATGTTCACATCAGCGACCACCATCATTCCATTCCAACCAATCACTAATGATCAAGTAACTAAACATCAACATACAATCAATCATTGATACTGCACAAAACAAAGACAAGGAGGAACGTTACCGCAGTGTAACATTCCGCTATACAAAATAGTGCACATCGGTTGACAACAAGCTTTCTCTTGCGGTATCATGTTCACCGCCATTGGTTTGAGAGTTCTACGAGCTTCTCTCATGGAATGCTTGACGGAGGCTTGCTCTGCAAACCAATATCCAACTTATCCACCGTTCAGTAGGTCTAAGATCTGAAAGAGAAGCGTCCAATGATCTCTTGGACTGTACTATAGCTGCAACGAAACTTGACATAGTTTTTTTTTTTTGCTATTGATTAAAAAATACATCAGCTTTCTTTGTTGCCTTCTTGGCTGTCTCAAAATATGCGGGCTTCAAAATTTGAATGTAAGCAAGAACAATAAAAAAAGCAGCAGCAGTTAAAAAAAAACCGACAACAAAAAGAACAAGAACAAAAAAAAAAACAAAACAAAAAAAAAAACCAACAGAATATACAAAATCAACAGGAAAAAAAAAGAAAAAAAAATACTTGACAAGAACAGGAACACAAAAAATAAAATAAAACAACAAAAAATGTATCTAATTTAGATATAACAATATCACGTGACCAACTAATTATGCATATTTTTCCCTCTACTGCAAAGTCGTTCTCTTTTAATTTGCCTTTTTTGTGCCATTGTAAAGATGGGAGCGCCATAAAAGTAAAGAAAAGCAGATGAATAGATTTGCGGTCAGGGTTTGCGATCAAGGTCATACGTGAACTATAAAAACATACTTTGCATTGTTTCAAAAAAAAATCCTTCATTTCACTTGACAGTTACGAGGGCTTTGCACAGCACGTGCGTGTGGGTGTTCAGGGTTAACAATTTGTATTGGTATTTGTCTAGCTCTATTGTGTAATATTATATCGGGGTAAAATTCAATGTAGAGTAATGTTTTTCCCGCGCTGAGAAGAGGATGGGTCCGGAGTTCAGAATCAGGTTAGTTAGAAGTTTTGAGTTCTGCACAGGAAGGGAAAGCCATAACAAGAGTAGCAAATGAAGCAACGCTTTGATGCGGAATAATTTCCTTTCATGACATTTTATGCAAATATCTCTTTTTTTCTTAGCATTGGCATTAGCGTCACTACTGTTGAGCAGATAAGGTTCATTAGTAAAAATGCTGTTGCTTGATAGTCCACCATAAAAGGTACTGCAATTGATTGCTACTCAGCCATAGACAATGCTCAAGGCGGTTTAAATAGAAATAACGTCATTATCTTTTTTTGTTGAGTCTAAGAGAGGTCAATCTTTTCCCTCCTCATTCCGCTTTTCTTTCCCTACCATTCGCAACTGCGATAATGTGTGGGCCTTTAGATCTAGGAAATGTATGTATAAGGTTTACTTCCGATTCTATACAAAGCGCTCTATCAATGATTAACTAACTGAAAAACCATCAAGTCTTGAAGCAAAATGCAAGGATCCTAAGAAGTGTGAGTGGTAATGTAAAACAGGCAACTGCTGCCTGTGGCCGTCGACTCACTGCTTGGAAGTATCGAGATAGTAGCACACAGTGAGTGTCAGACTGTCTTACTGCAGCTTGAACAGGTTGGCTCTCATAGCTCTCCAGTCTATACATTGGTGACGTGAGTCTATTCGTAGAAATTTATCACATAATTCTCTTAGGTGCTGAAGATGTTTAAAACAACAACAACAACAACAACAACAACAAAAAAACCAACAAAAACCAAAACCAAGCAACAAAAACAAAACAAAACAAAAAACAGTAAAGAACAAAAACAAAGACAACAACAAAAGAAAAGAAAACAACAAAAACAGCTTAGCAAAGTTCTTTTCAGAGTCAGGGTTGGCAAACAATTTAAAATGGACATAAACATTTTGTTTCGTATGTCATTGATCTCTGGTCTTTGTTCTGTGAACACATCTAACCGTTAGTCTCTCAGACACAGCAGGGCTGAAAAGTTAACAGCCTCGAGTCAAGCTAACATGGAAATAAAACTTTTAAAGAAAATATTGTAATATGCAAGATCGACAACATCATAAACAGATCTCTTGAATTAGAAAATAAAAAGTTCATACCCTACTAATATTCGAGTTAGCATTTCTCAAATGAAATAAATAATTATACCAGGAAGTTAGGGTATTGTGAAATAAACAGGGCGAGCTTTTCTTCAGCGTCTTCGTAAAGACAATCAGTTTCAAGATATCATTAAGGTTTTACAACTGTTTGAAATCAGTTTACTTAAAGATCCTTGTGATAGCTCATTGCGTAGGGGTGCACTGCCTTGCAGGAATTGATTGCTATCTTTTTTTATCAACATGAATTATATGAGGATCTATAGAAAAATCTGGTATAAAAAAAACGGCAACGTTTTCTTATTAGAAGACAGTTGATGTCGAGAACAAGGAGGTCGAAGTAGAGGAACATTCACTTTAGTTCTTGCTTTGCGGGCTCACCAACATTACATTTAAACATCGAGCAAATGCACTAGCTCCTAATTGAAAAAAAAAAACAATACAACAAATTAAACAAAAGACATGGGGAAAAAGATCAAAAGTAAGCTCTTTGATCATCTCCTTAAGCAAAAAGAGCTTTCACCAAAATGTCGATTAACCTTTTGTAAACTTTGATTGACAAACAGCTTATGAAATAAAACCAGCTTCAATAACAACAACAACAACAACAACAGCAACCGCAACAACAACAGCAACAATAAAACCAAGTCAAAACATTATTAAAACAAGGACAAGGAGCATATCAAGAAGAGAAAAACTTTTTCGGTCATTATAAGTAGCTTAATGTGGTATTTGGTACGAGCCAAAGCTAAATTTATTCTATTAACTACTACAATCACTAGAGTAACTTTCTTCGTGAAAGTCCGATCATACGCATCGAGCCCGAGCTCTGAGTTTTATCTGTCTCTCCAAGTCTGTCTATTTGTCTGTCAAGACCTTCAGGCCATTGTCTGCTTGTTATGTCTAGTCTGCCCAGAAAGATAATGAGCAGAGAACCGTGAGTCTGACAGCTTTCTTAAATCCGACTATAGTTTAGTAAAATTTCTAAAAAAAAAACTATGAGAGGAAGAGAAAGATAGATAAAAATAGATAGAGATTTATAGAGATAGATAGATAGATAGATAGATCGATAGATAGGTAGTTGCAGACTATCTTACCTTAAAAGTCTCTCCATGCTACAATTAACACTTAGATAGATTGACAAAAGGAGAGAGAGAGAAAGAGATAGATAGATAGATAGATAGGTAGATAAACAGATAAATAGAGAGAGAGAGAGAGAGAGAGAGAGAGAGAGAGAGAGAGAGAGAGAGAGAGAGAGAGAGAGAGAGAGAGAGAGAGAGAGAGAGTGAGACAGACAGACAGACAGAGAGAGAGACAGAGAGAGTGAGAGAGACACGGAAAGAGATTAAAGAAACATTCTGAGACGAAGAGAACAGGATAAAGGAATAAAAGAGAGATGCAAAACACAACGAGATAAAGAAAAAGGAAGTAAGAAAAAAAAAAAGCAACACAGTAAGTTGATTGAGTCTTTCAAATTGTTTCGAGTCTAATTCGATGGCAACGCAGTTTGTTGGTTAGGCAAAAGAAGGGAGAAAGAATAAGAAAAATGAACGTTTAAGAGTCCTTCATGCTCAGCCATAACCCATTTATTGACCAGCTTTGGTGGACTGTGGATCAGAAGGGAATGGAAAAGAACCGAAAGGCAAAATGTTCCTTTTATTTTTAGATGTTAAGTTACTGCTGGATTTGCATGTATAAGGTTAGTCTTACAGATCAACATCATTAATTATGCTGAATGATTCTCAATGACATCAAATAGTAAACTGAAGTAAAGAAATTCAATAATTAAGACAACAATGAAGAATGAAACAAAAGATGTGAATTCCCTTTCCCATCAGTAATTACCACACAGAAAGAGGGGAAGGAAGGGGGAGATTTTGTGTGATGGGAAATAAAAAGAGAGGAGGTTGTAATGTTTTGCAATAGTTTGAATATTTTTACTGGTGTTAGGACGCGGTTCCGAGGCGAGGACTCCAAGGCCTACCTACCGACGATCACACCTGGTGGTTTCTTATTTCAACTCACTGTCTTGATACGCGCTTTTTTAAACAGATGCCGATAATCTGGCATGATTTAAAATTAAAGACAAACAAAGAAACTACTGAACAAACATAAATACGAAAGGGAAGGAAAAGGTAGAGCAGTGGCATTATTTTTTAGTCAAATCATTCAATTTCAAAGACTCACGAATGCGATATTCGTTTAGCCTTCTGTTACTTC
>JAWDGP010002514.1:105000-125000 GCA_033675545.1 Elysia crispata
GATTATTAATCTTGGCAAATGCTTAGACACAAACTAACGTTTGAAAATGTTTTTCTCTGCAAGATCGAAATTTCTGACACGAAGCATTACCCTGAATTCTGAAATGCAGCAATTGTCTTTCAATAACCACAGCGTACATAATTTTTTGTCTACAGTATCAAAGGTAAAAGAAAAAGAATAGCAGCTGTTGGTTGTCTTTTTGTCCAGAATATCTTTAGTTCTCTAAGAAAAGCTGTCTCAATGTTCTGGTAAAGTTTGCAGGCCGACTGAAATTTAGAAGCAATTTACCTTTGCTCAGATAGCTTTGCAACTTAAGAGTTACGGTTTTGAATATTTTCTTTTAAAAGGATTACTCCTAGCGAGTATATTGGGTGCAGGCTTTTCTTCACACAAAAACAAAACAAAAAAAAAGCAAATATTAGCCGATCGAATTCCAACCTCTAAACTTCATCCAATGATATTTCTCTGCATCATTCCAAGCACACGTGACGGTAAATACGTCTCGCCTCGCCATGATGAAAGAACAGAGCCTTACTCAAATAGATCTAGATCTAAATTTTGAATCTTGTTGCGAAATAGAAGTAGCCTCTCAAATCGAACTTATTGCATCTTAAGCCAAATTGGATAGGTGGATTTACAAAAATCAATGAAGACCATGTTATGGGAGATGCGAAATTTCAAAATAGAAATAAAAGCAGATTGATATTAATTTTCGTAATTTTTTTTTAACAAGAAGGCCATGCTGCAGAAAATATCCAGTTTTGATGGCGGATATAAAGATAGAATCTATCACCCAGCAGCACTTTAACTTAGGCTAAGTGCTCCTCAGGCATACCTTCTTCCACGTGTATCAGCGCGCCAGAAGCCCATGCTGATAAATAAATCTGCTAATTATGCTGGTAATAAAACAAATAATCATAAAATGGTTCCTACCAACTTTCATCGCCAATCTCTCTCTCTCTCTCTCTCTCTCTCTCTCTCTCTCTCTCTCTCTCTCCCCGCTCTCTCCCCGCTCTCTCTCTCCCCCCTCTCTCTCTCCCCGCTCTCTCTCTCTCTCTCTCCCTCTCTCTCTCCCCGCTCTCTCTCTCTCTCTCTCTCTCTCCCTCTCTCTCTCTCTCCCCCCCCCCCTACTCTCTTTCTCGCTTATCTCACCCTTCTACTCTCTCTGTAATTAGTCCGGGTTGTGTCATAAACCTCTCATGTCTCCCAAAACTTGTGAACTTTTCATAATAGCGATACTTTATCGCCTTTTGTTTATTACTTTCTTAAATCATGCAAAAACCTAGTCTCATTATCAAGAAGTGTATAGGTCTAATATATTTACCATATGCTCAATGGATATATTCTGACATCTAGAAAAGCATGTGTAGATCTATAAATGGTCATCTCTGGTTAAGTAAAAAACATAAATTGTTTTCAGATTAAGAAAAAAAAAGGAACTCTACTCCATCAAACATTGTCCACGAAGCTTTTGACCTCACCTTCTCAAAACAAATAAACTGTAAATCGAAGATTTATTTTAAAAAATTCGCGGTTTTGTCAGATATAAAAATACCATTTTGAAATCAATTTCAGCGTCTCACACAAGTCTGTAGTTTTGCGTCTCATAAGTTATGTGGAGAATCTTATGGAGAAGTTAAAAAGGAGAAAGTAGTGCCACCTGTTGAAACCTCACCTGTTTAGGATGAAACTCTTGTAGATCGGGTAGGCTATGGCTTCATCCATAATGGTGAAATCTTTTTACATCTTCTCTTCCTCTCTCTCTCTCTCTCTCTCTCTCTCTCTCTCTCTCTCTCTCTCTCCCCCCCCCTCTCCCCTCCAGTCTCTCTCTATTTCAGAATTTCAATCTATTCATTAGATTCTCTGATCCTTTCAATCTTTTTTTTAAAATCCTCATCTGCTCTTTTTATTCATTGCGATCTGCTTTTAAACATAGCTTTTATTTTCAAACATCACTTCAAATGCTGAATCAATAATAATGTTCAAGATTTCATTTTTCACATTTCTTCAATGATTGTTTGGACTTTTCTTTTTTTAATGTATGCAGAGACTGGTTAGTTCTTACAACAACATCCTTGGTTAACATGGAGGACTTTGTTTCTCCAACTGTACTCGAAATACAAATATCTTCGGGTTTATGATGGAGCTAAAATCAATAGTAAAAATGAAACACTGGAAATTTATCGAAGAGGATTTTTAAAGCAATTCTGTTATCTAAAAAATTTAAAACTGTATCACATAGTTTTGCTCTACTATAATGATATAGAGATATGAATTGATCAATCTCATCAGACGTTAGGAAAGTTTGAGGAGATTGAGAATTTGACAGGTTTGTTTCGGCATAGGAATTGCATGCATGTGTCAAATGTAGAAATAGGGAGTGGAACTAAGAAAAAACTTTAGTAAGAACTAACCGTAATGAATTCATTTAGATTAACAAAAAAAAAAGCATTCCAAAACCAAATTTTTCAACAGCAAAAGAACAAATTTTAAAGACATATCAATCTTTTTCTTATTGAAAATGACACGAGACTTCCTTAAAACTAAATAATAAATAAATAAATACAAGCAATTATTCTGTTGTCTTCGGGAGAATAATCTTCTAGTTCTCCATCATTACTGGAACTAAAATAATTGTTGTTCTATACTTAGGATCAGGTTATCCGGTTGGTAGACCTCTGGCTTATCAGATCCCCAAGGACCACATCAGCCATGAAGCCGTGAGACGGAAAGTAGTCCGCATCATCTGGCACGGGATTCACCTCCCTGCTGGAACTAACTGATAACGGCAGAGGGGCGAAGGAGGGAGGGAGGGTGGAAAAGAGTAAGGGAGAGAGAGAGAGAGAGAGAGAGAGAGAGAGAGAGAGAGAGAGAGAGAGAGAGAGAGAGAGAGAGAGAGAGAAAAGAAGAAGAAGAAGAAGAAGAAGAAGAAGAAGAAGAAGAAGAAGAAGAAGAAGAAGAAGAAGAAGAAGAAGAAGAAGAAGAAGAAGAAGAAGAAGAAGAAGAAGAGAGGTTGAGAGACAGCAGCAGAAAGAAATCGCTGAGTGAGAGAAGTATGTGAGATACGTAGAAAGTTTTGAGAAGTTGGGAGTGGATCGGAGAGTACATTGAATGAAGAGAAGCAGCTAAAAGTAAAGATAAATAGATAAAAAGAGAGATTAGTAAGAGCAAGACAGTAAGTGAGAGAAATGAAATGCATTAGCTGGGGGAAGGGGGGGGGGGGGGGGGGGATATTGTGAGAGAGCAAAGAACTTTGGAAAAATAGGCAAAGGAAGATATGCTGAAAAAGAGAGAGTGGGAGCTAGCGAGCTAGAAAGATAGATAGATAGATAGATAGAAAGAAAGAGCTAGAGAGAGAAAGAAAGAGTGAGTTAATGAGAGAGAGACAGATGAATAGATAGATATAAAGATAGATAGATAGATAGATGAAAAGAGAGAGAGATAGATAGATAGATAAAGAGAGAGAGAGAGAGAGAGAGAGAGAGAGAGAGAGAGAGAGAGAGAGAGAGAGAGAGAGAGAGAGAGAGAGAGAGAGAGAGAGAGAAAGAGACAGGAACGTAAAGAACTAAGAATGGCACTGTCTGAAGAGGAATGCAGCTATACCTGTTACTCTCCTGGTTATTTTAGCACTATTCCGTCAAGATTTGATAATGTTAGCGGTATTTGAAATGCAAGTTAGACAGTGATAACGATACAGCCAAAAGTGTTTTCACATGCAAGATAAAGATACTGCAGTAATGAAAGATTTCTCGGTTTACACTTGGAAACATTTTGAATAATGTTTCTGAGTATAAAAAAAAAAATGAATCGGTCGGTGTTTCAAATGTATTTAATAATCTAAAAAAAACCCACTCGTCTTTACTTTCCTCAAAAATCTTTATGAGATAGAACGTTACACTATCTCATTTCATTCCAAAACAAAAATGAAAGAAAAAAAGAAAAAAAAACAACAACAAAAAAATTATAAAATTCTGTGCACTATAAAACATAAGGTCGCCTTTTTACTGTTTTCTTTAAAAAGTCTAAGGAGTTCCTCATTCGTTCTTTGTTTTGTTTTAAGATGATTAGCTCATTTTTAACACTGTATGACTGTGTAAGTGGTAGATAATTCTTAAATTTTTTTACATAAGATAAAAAAAAATTAAAGTAAGCATAAAGAGAGAGAGAGAGAGAGAGAGAGAGAGAGAGAGAGAGAGAGAGAGATAGAGATAGAGATAGAGATAGAGATAGATAGATAGATAGATAGATAGATAGATAGATAGATAGATAGATAGAGAGATAAAGAAAGAGAAGAAAAAAAACCTAGAGAGAAGTATAACAAGGCATTATCCTATATAATTTATTATGTATCAAGCTTTAAGTTTAAAATACTTTGTGAGGAAAAATTTTGAACACACTTTTTTCTACTCATGAATTTTGAACGTGATTCACTTAATTTTTAGATGATAATGTGTTGCACACATGAGCACTATCTTGACTTATGATATGAAATAATTAGTGCAAAAATTCTAAAGTTAAATTTAGATCAAAATCGGTACAAGATCACCTAGAATCCTCGCGTGAACTAGACGCCAAGAGGTCACGTGAGATAAAGTCTTGACAATATAACGGTAGGATACATCCACTTCAAGAATATTTATTCAGGTTGAAAATGTGTAATAATCGCAAAACAACTCATTATTATCAATAAATTAATAGTTTTCCTAATTGATTTATATTTCATTCTAATTACGTTTTAATCGAGAAATAGTATCTTACACATTTCAGAAAAATCAAGCAATGCAGCCGCATCAGTAATTTTGCACCACACCTTATCTTAAAATTCAATCTTATTTTTTCTTTTCATAACAAATATGATGAAAAAAAAACTCAACCTTTTGCGAGATTTAATTAAAAAAAAGTGTAAAATAATCAATAAGATGGCTGTTTGTGAATGAAAAAAGGTCTTCAAAGAAATTTTAAAAAAATTTTTACGATTGTTTTCTAATTTCTGAAGTCTTATGAGAGTTATTCTTATAATTTATTCTATAATCATACCTTTATAATTTAATGCTTAGCAAGTGGTTTCCACCATTTGCCTCCTATGATAGCTTATCATAAGAGACTCAATATTGAAGGAATCAACTGAAAAATTCATTTTAGTTCATAAAAAAGAGTTAATAATAAGTACTCACGCGTGAAGTTAACACGATAGATCAATAGATGTAGATATTGGTTGAATTAAGAAGCAATGTCTGAACCAATCAGTTTTTCCTGAATACTAAATTGGACAGCCACGATCCAGACCTGTGGCCGCGCGAGCTTGCGCTGGGTTCACCAGATAGGAAGATTCGGTTACAGTCTCTATTTGTAATAAATTGTTTCTTTTTGCGAGGACTCTACATTTTTTATGCAATTGGGGAACTCAGAATCTAAGAAATCGGTTTTTGCAATTTGAGAAAGGGAAAACAAAGCCTTTTATGCAAATGAGCTAAATTGTTCTCAACAATTCCACGAGTACAGCATTCCGTTTATCTGCTTGTTTGAAAATATTTCCATTGACTGTGATAGCGTCAAGTGGAAAAAATACCAACCTAGCCACATATAAACCCCTTATAGCAATACATTACGCGTATGCAATGTGTTGTAATCTATCACATAAAAGGCATCTTCGATTTCTTTCTCCGCTATCTTCTCCAAAATCACTCATTGCACTGTGATGAAGTTTACTGGATTTTGATCTGTCGAGATCAGGGTCTGACTTGTTGCAAAAAAAAAAAGTGAAAAAAAAGTTTTGGATTTAGTGTAAAAATGCTCTTGAAAATGCATTTTATAGTAATTAATTCATCAAATGTTTTGTCAAATTTGTTATGAATAACCAAATAACATTTAAAAGACTGTCCTCAGCGGTTTACAATTTTCAGAGAAGATGAAGCTTTTAAAACACAATATTGTTATTTTATAAATATAATCAGATAATAAGAAGCATATTATTTTTCTTAAATAGAGTAAAAATCCGGAAATACTTAAAAAATTACATGAAAGTTGACCTAGTCCATCATAGAGCAGAAGTGTCATGGAAAATATGCTACTCTGTGCAGGAAAGTACAAGTCATTTGATTGGTCAGTATTTTCAGAACATACATCGTCGCCATTTCTTCCGGAGCGGCGATTGCGAATGTAAAAACTACTTCTGTTTCTTTGCACGCGTTTCGCTCTTCTTTACTGTTGTATATAACTAAGATATCGACCAGATCCACTAATTGTCAACGAAAGAACCGTAGAAACATTCATGTTAAGCCATTTTATTAGCTTGCTGCTTTTAATTTGCCTTCAGGAGTAATACAGATTGTGACTAGATCTAGAATAATGATAAGCTTTAGCAGACCAGGGTAACCCAATACATTTAAAAAAAAAAACCCGGGGCCTTAAATTTTTTTTCTCTGCCCTAATTATCAGAGCAGTTGCACTTTTACACTTTGTATTGGATCGGAGATTATTAATTTTTCACCATATCAGGTCGAGCACTATGCTGTACCTGGAATGGGTCATCAGCACCACATTATAGTCTCGGTGGAGAGATAAACTGAAAAGAGGGCAGCTTAAAAGATTGCATCCAAATTTAGTTTAATTTTTTCCTTTAGATCTCTCCATCATTTAAAGAATGTCTACATGATAATTTGAGAATTCTAATGTCTCAGATACAATGTGTATTAAAACTGTACCATGTGTGGCTCTGGAGGAGATGCAAGTCTGTTATTGCTGTTGTAAAATTTGCTTTTTAATGCAGTAATGTCTCTAGAGGATTTGACATATGTATCTCATATTGTTGTAAACTTTGCTTTTCTTTATAGTAATGTTCTTCCCCACCTATTCATTGTTGTAAAGTTTGCTTTTCTTCAGTAAAGTTCTATGGCTCTGGGGGATATAAGTCTGTTATTTTTGTGAACATAGGAGACCTTCAATATAGTTGTATTTCCCACCTGTTCATTTGAACGTGCAGTCCTGCTTGTATAAGTATAACGCTCAATGGAAATGATGTCTACCTTGAAGGGTTTATTCATGATTTTATGACGACTAGCTCGTGAGCTTTTAAAAAAAAGAGAGGCTAAACTGTTACATTGCTTGTATTGAGACTTTTTCATATAATTCATAACGCATTATTCGGCCAAATACTGTGTGTAGTGCTTTTGCGTAGACATCTTATTTCAAACAAGGAATATTTTCTTTCTTTCTTTTTTTTTTTTTGTACTGTTTTGCAAATCATTCATTATCTTAAGGTAGCAAAAATTCAGATTTGGATTGGATTTGAAAATTTAATGATTTGTAGGAAAACACAACAACAAAAATATTCGGCTATCATCAATGTACATCTTAATTTTAGATTTAAAGCCATATTTAACTAGACTTATTGATTACGTTATCATGCCCAAAATAGCCACGGATATCTGTAACACGAATGTTAAGATAAAATGAACATGGAGCTATAACTTACAGCAAATAGATATTTCATCTGTAGCATTTTTGTTTCAGTTGAGGGGAAGGCGAAAAGTTTTTGGTGATACAAGTTTTAATTTTGGAATTACATTTAGAAATAATCAAGATGAATTGATAAGCTAACATTGGTACATAAACTATTTAAATGCCTAACAGCTTTTCGTTAAATCCTTGCTCATGTCGACGGAAAAATTTTTTACTTTTCTTGATACAACTCTGATCACAACTTATAGTGTGCCTTCACATTTCCTTTAAATTCAAGATTGTAAGGCCCGATCTACCTCGTATTAGTTTCCAGATTAAATTATGGACACAGTCAGATTATGATCTACGTAAATTCGTTTTTCAATCGTTAAGGCTCCCTATATCTATTCCTTTCAAAGCTTGCCATTTAAATACTTCTGAAACGAGTTAATATTTTCAGTTAAAATGCTTATTTGCAACTATGTGATTTTCAAATGTGTCATTAAATTTGAGTCTGATCAAAACTCTGAAAAAAAGTAATGTAGCTGAGCATGTGTAAGTATTTAATTTACAAGAAATAAAATAATCGATAACAAAATAAAACATAGCGGCACAATGTGTCAAATCCTGACTGTCACTGTTTTAAAATGTCTTTTTTATAATTGAGAAATTCTAACTGACGGCTGTCCATTGCTACATTAAAAAAATGTAAAAATATAAACTAAAAACTACTTACTAAAAAAAAAAAACAAAACAAAACACACACTAACACATCTAGCGTCAATTATGGACTGGATCATGATTTGTCACTTCAAACCATAATTACTGGAGATAAAATCCGGTCAAGGCAACTTGTGAATATCAGATTTTATATACATTTAAAAAAAAAAATATTTTTCTTGCAAGGGAATGATGGAAGGGAGTGGGATGGGACTCACTTGCTATTCACTTTTGAGTGGGAAAAAGTGTACAGGAAATACCATACATACAAATGCGTCAAAAGCGTCCAAAAGATATTTTACTTTTTTTTTTTTACAACGGTCAAAAATATGAATCGTGTTGCACCTCCGGGAAAATTGCTCCTTATCTTTGGCATTGCTTATTTGACATTTCGGTGTGTGGTTAACCAAAGGAGGAAATGGAAGTAAAATGTGACTCGGCAAAAACGCGAGGGCGTTGAAGGCAGGTTTAGTTAGCTGTGGGCGGGAAACGCATCTACTCCATCGGACAGGCGTCAATCTAGACCAGGTTTTTCGGTTACCGAAAATACTCAAAATTTCACCGTTCTTTCAGTCCACAAAATCTTGCGCGGTTACAACTCGTTGATGTAATCAAGCTGCTCACAGCCTCACACGGCACTAACAATGACGACTTTGAGATGCACCGGCGAAAAAATGTAACTGTGGAGGGATGTTGGCTGTCGTCTTAGTAGTGAAATTTACAAATTGGTATATGCGCTTTGCATTCTATTTTTCTTCGCAGGCAAACACAACTTACGATTTTTGAATGAAAGAAGTGATCGAGGTTTTAAGTATACAAGCTAAAAACACGTTGTACGAACGGTACTCTGATGGCAATTTGCAAGGGCTGGAGTGCGTGTGTGTTTTAAATAGGTTTAGGCCTCTACATACGGACTTCTAAACTACCCTTAACTTACACGATCCGGATAGCTACATTCTTCCAATTATTTATATTTAGCCTACCTAGAATATGGATATCCCCGCAACATAGAATCTAATTATAGAACTTAATTTTGGATTGCTTTTGCAATTTTAAGACTAAAAATAAAATCTAATCTAGATCTAGATCTAAACCTTTTGATTTTAGTCTAGCTACTGTAAATATCTAAGCCCTAGATCTTACATTATAACAGGTAGATTTATTTTAGATATTGAGATCTAACTTAGATTTAGATCTAGATCACTCTAAAGATCTAAATCTAAATCTAAAATTCTAAGTGAAAATAGGCTAACCTCCTAGATCTAGTTTCAACGATCTGACTTATTCCAACAGCCACGGGATTAAAAAATCAAAACAAACATTGTGTTGAAAACAAACACAGATTTTTGCGGCTAATTAAAATGTCTACCTAGCTCAATGTCTCGCATGCTTAAAAGAGTTTAAATAGGGTTTTAAAATGTCGTTTTGTAAACCTGTAAAACAACTTTGGGATTTAAAAATATGCCCACGTAAAATTGCGTAATCTGGAGTAGCTTTTCCATATTTTTTTTATTTTATTGGCGGCCCACAAAAATCTGATGACCCATTACACGTTTCAGGTTACGATCTTTATATTATGATTCTGTTAGATGCAATGAGAGCGACACGTTCTGCTTGGCCGATTTGTTTTGTAATGAATACTATTTGTAAAGGATTTACTTGCTACATTCGATCAGTTAAAAACGGACCCATCTTAAGAAAGCGGGTAATATTAAGAAAAATATAATGTATTTCTACACAATTACCCAAAAGATTCACCTGACATAAATAATGAAACATTAACATAATAAGGTATACTAAAAGAAAGAAAAAAAAACCCAAAACATCAGTCATTCTTGTGTTTATAAAGAGCTGATCCTTTAACATGTTAGGCGTCTACAAAAAAATAGAAAATAAAATTATGACCTGAAAGTCAAAATCAACATTGTATGCTTGAGATTGTGGTTACAGCTGTCATTTTGATCTCTAAGGAAAGACAAAAGTTCTAGTGTAGACACCAACTTATCAGCGAACTGGTCTGTTTCTTTGGTTAGTTTCACATTCTCTAAAGTTTCGCGAAGAAAATTTTCATGAGGCGGCGGCGGCTCTCCGTCAGGTCAGGACTAGGGCTGATTAGTTGAGATCCAACCCTACCACTCGATCGAAACACAACCGCCTGCTTGTCAACCGAGCGCTCTGTTACTTGACGCCCTTGATGGGCGGTCTGACTGAAAATCTGCCAATAAATCTAGATTGTGCGAGGACAGGATATTAAGTTCTAATGTTCTTCTGTGTGTTCCTAGATTGTGAAAATTGCCACTCAAAATTACCACATATAGCTCTGCAGAGAGATTAGAATAGACTGAGAGACAGAAATAGAGAAATGGTAACAAAGAAAGTGAGAGAGAGAGAGGGAAAGGTAGATAGAAAGATAGATAGGAAGATAGATAGATAGATAGATAGATAGATAGATAGATAGATAGATAGATTGATAGATAGATAGATAGATAGATAGATAGATAGATTGATAGATAGATAGATAGACAGATAGATAGATAGATTGATAGATAGATAGATAGATAGATAGATAGATAGATAGATAGATAGATAGATAGATAGATAGATAGATAGATAGATAGATAGATAGATAGATAGAGAGAGAGAGAGAAAAAGAGATAGAAAGATAAGGAGACAAGATAAAATTGACATAAAAGAAATAAATAAGCATTAACGATGGAGAAAAGAAGTGAGCGAAAAAGAAAAAAAAATAGAAATTGAAAGAATGAAAGGAAAAAACATCTAGAATGAGATGGAAAACAAAGAAGCAAGGAAACTGAGATTGGCTGGGCTTTTGGAAATCAATCGGAAGACTGTTTTGATGTTGGAGCCGCAAAATTAGATTGCGCTGAGGAAAGTCCTTTTCAGTGGTTGATCAGACTTTGGGTGTTTCCTTATAAGACTGATAACAGTCTACCCCATTTTATACTAACTTTCCTTTTTTTTTGAATTTCAGGTCAGCTTGGAGAAATTGAAGGCTCGGCAATTGGGATAAGAAAAGTCGATGTAAAAAAATTGGCACTTAGAGGAAATTACTGAAAGCAGAAAAAAAAAATCATTTAAGGGCCAAGACATGGTGAGGAGAAAATAAGTAAATGACTAGGAAGGGTCTAGAGAGAAAGAAAGAAAGAGAAAAAGAGGGAGAGAGAGAGAGAGAGAGAGAGAGAGAGAGAGAGAGAGAGAGAGAGAGAGAAAGAGAGAGAGAGAGAGAGAGAGGGGAGGAGGAGGAGGTTGCAAATTACAAGCAAGAAGATTGAAATAGATAGTATATATATATATATATATATATATATATATATATATATATATATATACACATACACATACATACATACATACATACATACATACATACATACATACATACATACATACATACATACATACATACATACATACATACATACATACATACATACATACATACATACATACATACATACATACATACATACATAAATACATGTATATATATTTTATCTATTTCAATCGATTGTCTAGATATTCTTGGCCATCCTGTTATGAAACACCATAATTATATAAAAAGGAAAATTCAATTTCCTTTTCAAAGTTAATGATCGAAATTTATTATTCCATTCTAAGCATCAACATTTCGTTGCAGTCCTGCTCTCAACTGATGGTTTTCAACACTTGTGGCTAGTTTTACGTATACTATAGAGTCTATGACTTCTCAATGAATCGAATTCGGGAATTTTTCACTCTTTTATCTTCATCTTTTTTAAAGGAAGCGTTGGAAAAAAAATCTATCATCACTCAAAAATCTCTAAGTCTTTGAGCATTACTACCTGTAGATAGTCCAGACACAACAGACGAAAGTTGCCTCCCCCTTGACGTGGCGAGACGATCAGATCTGACACTCAGACAGGCTGAGACAGATCGGCAGACATGCGAGACACGGAGGCGCACCTCACGTCTGCTTACTTAAAACTAAGGCAGATGAGATTTTATGAACTAAAAACAGATGGATCTGCGGAAAAGGCACACGTAATGACGAATCCTGAAACATCTAAAGTATGGAGAAATGGTGGGGTGTCACTGCTTGTTCTAATCAAGATAGAAAACAATATGAGCCACTAGACTGATCTTTTATGTACCTTTAGTGTGTTTTACACACGTGACAAGCATTAAGAGCAATAGTGGTGAAAAAAGTCGTGCCTTGTTTCATACAACCCTGAACGAATAATAAAAAAGTTAGCGAATTTTGTAAAACTCTACTTTCTTTATAGATTCGTTTAACGGTTTATTATCATTTCGGTTGAAATAAATGGTGGGTTAAGTGTTCCTCCAAGGCAGAACAATTTCAGGCAATTTACGAAAATGCACAGCTTTCTATGAAATAGATTAGAAAGATAGAGAATTGACTGTTTTCCAGTTTTTCGTTATTAGGGTGGAAGATAAAGGAAATCAAGACGATCACTTAAATGCCCTTTTATATATATATATATATATATATATATATATATATATATATATATATATATATATATATATATATATATGATCTTTGCAAAATCATGCTTTTGAAAGTACTGTTTCAGCTTTATTTTGTCAACATGCTCTCCCATAATCATAGACTGTTGTCAAATGCATGGTTAAGCAATATTTATAAGAAGCCACACAGAGGAGGAAAACATGGATATATTTGTAGAGTAGAAACTCTAATTTTGGTATATTTAGGAAGGTCAATCAGTATCCGAAAACGCTATTTTCTGCTTGGAAGATCTGTTAACATCTGCTTCATAATACAAATTGACAACTAGTTCCGAGACCCTTTACAGATCTCAAAACATCTTCAAACATCCTACAGCCAATCTAGAGTCCTTACTTGGCACCGAACACCATCGACCCGAACGACGCTCCCTGTTCTTGCTAACTCGGGTCCAGTTAACTTCATAAAACTAACAAATTTTGTTTGCCGAAACGCAAAGAATCCTTTTCAAAATATTATATTGGACCATAAAAAGAATGGTGTTCCTCATATCAAAACAAGCGGCAATAAATTATCTTTGAAGAAGGTCAAAGATTTATTAGATTGATGAGTGATCGCATTATGTAGGTCACATTGTTGTAAACTATATTGACGAAAAGATAAACAAATTGACACATGGGTGGGTGGATAAATTAGATATAAATATAATAATCGATGAGTAGATAGATAGATAGGTTGATAGACAATGTATAAACAGATAGCCATGGTTTGTACACGAACGCGTAAATACATGAACACGTCAATCGATGGAAAGTTAGACAAGAAGAAGTGTTGAAAAGAATAGAGATAGATTGGTAAATTAATAGATAAATAAACTGATTAATTTATAGATGAATACTTAAATGAATAAGGATATGTTTATATACTAAGAATCGATAGATAAGCAGATCAAAAGAGAGTTAGAGAGACAGAGACAGAGAGAGAGAAAGAGACAGAGCGAGAGAAAGAGAGAGAAAGAGAGAGAGAGAGAAAGAGAGAGAAAGAGAGAGAGAGAGAGAGAGAGAGAGAGAGAGAGAGGGAGAGAAAGAGACAGAGAGAGACAGAGAGAGAAAGAGAGAGAGAGAGAGAGAGAGAGAGAGAGAGAGAGAGAGAGAGAGAGAGAGAGAAAGAGACAGAGAGAGAAAGAGACAGAGAGAGACAGAGAGAGAAAGAGAGAGAGAGAAAGAGAGAGAGAGAGACAGAGAGAGAGACAGAGAGAGGTGAGGCTAAAAAGAACACAAATAACTATAAAAAATCCAAGATAAAACTAATAAATCAATAAATAGTTTAGAGAAAGCCTACAAGAAGAAGGAACGCACCGAAATCTATTCGCCGCATGAATGAAATAAAAGTTGAACCAGTAAACTTGTACAAGATTACAAGATATCAAAGAGGGAAAGTCAAGGACCTGGCTCTGAAGTGGGTCAGCAAGATAAGAACAGGGCAAATTTGATTGCTCGAACAGGTAGAACACCTAGCTCAAGTCAGTGTGCGTGAGTGCATTGAGGATCTAGTCATTATATAGGTCGGTAAATCCCGGGGTCTTCCTCTTAAGTCGGTCACACGCGCAGATCTGTACAGTCGTGGGCGACTCCTTCTAGCATTATGACGGCCAGTTTCATCACCTGTGATAGAGATAAGAAAGAATAGGGACTTACTTCTTATGAAAAAGAGTAAATGAGAGAAAGAGAGGGAAAGGAAGAAGAAGAAGAAGAAGAAGAAGAAGA
Organism: Elysia crispata; assembly: GCA_033675545.1. NCBI lineage: Eukaryota > Metazoa > Mollusca > Gastropoda > Plakobranchidae > Elysia > Elysia crispata. The sequence continues at coordinate 119,413 of JAWDGP010002514.1, forward strand.
AGAAGAGAGAGAGAGAGAGAGAGAGAGAGAGAGAGAGAGAGAGAGAGAGAGAGAGAGAGAGAGAGAGAGAGAGAGAGAGAGAGAGAGAGAGAGAGAGAGAGAGAGAGAGAGAGAGAGAGAGAGAGAGAGAGAGAGAGAGAGGGAGAGAGAGACTGACAGACAGACAGACACACACACAGAGAAACATGAGAGATAAAAAAATGCATAGATTGATTGATAGATAGATAGATAGTTGTGGTAGACGACCTTATTTAAAAGTCTTTCCATACAACTATTGAAAAGCTCCCGCAGTTGAGCAGTCTATCAGTCGTTTAAATGAATTTTCAAACTAGACAGCTAAATAAATAAATAAAGGAGGGTGTAGGAAAGGAGTGGAGAAATGAACGCTATGGAAACTTGGAAAGATGTGTGAGATGACAGGAAGGAGAAGGGCTTAACGAGATGAAAGGTAGGTTCGTGTTCAAATCTGATTTTGCTTGTTCTGTGTAGATTTCAATCAGTGTTGTTTAAACCCGTGGAGAGATTAGTAACAGATAAAAGGCGTGAACTAATCCGTTCTGTCCTCAGTGACCAAGAGTGCGAAATCCGTCATCCCCGAACAGGTCTTTGTTTCAAGTGGTCGAAACGGGGAAGCAAGCTTAGATTAAGATAAAAGACACGAGGTAAAGATAAAACAGCGAAAGCTGTGGGAATCACGTCACGATATATGAATGAACAGGGTTCACACGGTAAAAGATTCAGCAGCGAAATATGTATAGTTTTGCAAAGTTGCACGGTCACAATGTAATGCGAAGTTTGCACATTGTGTAGTCCCCTGAGCCGATATCAAAATCTTTTACGTGGGAAGCGCAACATGTACAGAGGCCTGTAATTGGGCAATCTTCCAAACATGTAAGGATGTTGTTATGAGGAAATAATCTGATCATAAACTGAATGTCAAAAACAGTGACTGAGGCGAGGGTGAACAAGGCAGGCTGAAAGTTGGTCATGGGAAGTAAGAGGTTTGAATCTTACTTTATTGCTTCATAGGTTTGATATAGGTCGTCCAGAGCAGGGTAATCACTCGCCTTCTTTTTCAATTATCAAACAAATCTTAATAGGCACGATATACATGTACCTCCTAAGATGAGGCGCTAAATCATATAAAATGTTTTTTTCTTACAGACAGCGCGCTCCTTAGATCGTAACATCTCTTTCCTACAGCTAGATCACAACCTTTCGGATGTGACTGAAAACTGGGGCACGCTATCTTGCTATACATTGAATATGTTATATATAAGGAGGTAAGGGAAAATAAATTCAGATGAAGACTAATGTATAATGCTTTGTCCCGAAATTGCACTTTCTGGATAGTAACAAGCCGTATCGAATCAGAAACAGCATGTTCTTTCCAATTTCATTTCAATCTGATCTTTTTTGTCTGAATTAAATTTGCGCACCTTTAGAGAACATTTTTCTTTTAATTACCGTCTGTGTATTTGAAAGATTTAAGCTGTTTAGTGCAAACACTTATAAAGACAATATGGCGTTTAACGAGGTGACATGACTGTTTATGAAATCGCATACTCTATAACCACCTGGTTCAATACCTTGTCAAAACACTGAGTGGAGAAAAAGATGCGTTGAAATCCATTGCTGATGTTAATTTGCTTTAAGCCATCATATATCTTTACCAAACTCATAGCAATTAACACCTATCGAAGCTCTGAACAAGTTGAATCCTTCGAACATTAACAGTACAGATCATTTCTGTTTTCACCCTGCTCATTCAGATTGTTTATATCTCAAGTAAAAAGTTCCGGGAAATACTATCTTCTCTTGTCATTGAAAACCATTTTGGTAAGACATGCTTTTGCAAAGCCTTGTAAAGAGAAAAGAAGAATGTATAGATATTATTGTTAAAAATTTGATCAATATAGGATGGGGTTTGATTTGATAATTGACCTGCACGCACTTAAAATAGCCGTGATCATCCTCATCATCACCATCACCATCAACATTATCATCATCATCATTATCGCCACCATCATTATTATCATCAACCACAAAAAACAAACAACAAGTTTTCCAAAATTGAGAAGAAGAGTGATTGGAGCAGAAATAACTATTTTTCCTAATGAAATTTTATGCGCATTTTAAAGTAATATTTCTCACTTCAGAACACGAACATAATTTATTATTGTAATTGTTAGATTTCTATTTTCAGGCATAGGCTCTAACTCAAAACAGGTTTGGGCGACATTTTGCCAGAAAAAAAAATATGGACATTTTCCAAATCAACAATCTTGTTTCACAAACTTCATTCAGAAGTAGAAACTTTTAAGTTAACTAACGTGAGGCGTTAAAAAGGCTGCTCAGAGGATGCCATTTCTTCTTTATTTGTAGTTGAATCCTGCATGTTGTTTTGATTTGGTTCCAGGTATAATGAGGCACAGTCTTATGCCGGATGGGCTTGAAATGTTTCCTCATCTTTACCTCTTGAAAATCCTTCGCCGTTTCCCAACCGCTTTTGCACTAGGGAGTTAATTGTGTACACCAAGCCCTCATTAAAAAACGCTTTTATATATTCTCTCCGAGTTTCCCTGTCTCAAATAGAGAGCAATTTATGTACCCGGTACAAAACGTCAGCAATGCAGTCCAGTTATCTCGTTAAAGATCGAGAGAAATGAGGGGCGTTCAATAGTGTAGAACTGGTCAAGCTAAAAATCTTTTCAATTAGAAATGGGGCAAGATAGCACCGGAATTGTACTGAAAGCGATTGATCAGTTAAGAGGCTCCTAAGTTTAACAAAAAAATTTTTTAAGAGGAAGCAGATAGTGCAAATGTTATCTTCCCTTTATTTGTTTGTTCTATAACACTAATTAAGCCCTGAAACTCATTTTGGGTGATCAACAATATTAAACTGTATCTCATCCTTATTCTATAAATAATATTGTTTATAAATGAATATCATAATAAAGTTGGCCACAACTTTTCAGATTGCTGTTCAAGAGTCAAGAAACATAAGAAATGGTTAATAGTTTATGAAAAAAAAGAAAGAAAGAAAAACACACAATTACCATAAAGCAAATCCTTTTCTTGCAAATATCTCTATTAACATATTTTTTTCACCTAAAAAATGTGAAATGAGACAAAATCTTTACCGCACGCTTTATGAGACACATATTTTGCATTCTCCAATGTGTAACAACAGCTAAAACATAAAGTTGCTTTAAATCGAGCAAACATTAAAAAAAAAAAAAAAAAAAAACTTGCTCCACGAAAAAAAAAAAAACAGCTGCTGATTTCAATACTGAACAAAAAGTAAATCGCATCGAAATAATAAAGGAAGAAAAAATATAGCGCATGAAATATTAAGATAGAAAAACAAAACCCTCAACAATATAGCAACAGTTTACTATAAACTAAAATCAAAATGGCAGTATGCCGTAATTTGACACGAACTTTGAGGTTTGTGTGATGCACCTGCCCAACAGCACAAGGTGTGGAAGGAAAGGAGTCTCGAAGTGTTCAGCAAAGTTTTGTTACCGCAGATCATCTTTATTTTTTATTTTTTTTGGGTAAGGGGAGGGGGGAGGAGGGGGTTGCAAAATAGCCTGTTGCATCCGTTTGCATTTTTTGATCCGTTATTCATTATCTTATCTTTTAAGGTCTAGGCATTTCCGGCAATCCTCTTTTGAATTTAAGGTCAAAGTCTCTAATCTGGGAGACCAAAAAGTGTTCTTAGGTTGAAAACAGAAGTAAAGCCCTTTGAAGGTAGATCTAAACAGTCCAAAACACGAAATCTTCTTTGATAGAACAATGGCTTTTGAACTTATGCATACCATAAATATTTCGTGCTAAGCTATTTTTTTTTTTTTTGCAATCTCTCTCTCTCTCTCTCTCTCTCTCTTTCTCTTGTCCTTTGACCTTCTTCCCTTATATCCCCTTCTTTTTTTAACGCTATCAGTATCTCAAACACCTTCTTGCATCTTCTCCTGTTCTCTTTCTCTTCTTTTCCCGAACTCCACGCAAAGCAGCCCCATCTCATAACCACTGCTGCTAGGAGCCTTTGATTCATTAATGTCAAGGCGTTTGGATATTTTGGATGTCTGGCCCTGCTTGCCTCAAAGCGTTTTCTTCTCTATTATAAGCAAGGCTCTCCTTTGCTCTTCTTTTTTCTTTTCAGAGTGTGCAATAATGAAAGAACCAGGAGATATCAGCCTTGCAACAATTTTCTAAGCCCTGGTTCCTGCAAGATTCTGTGTGGGAGGTGTCAAATTGACAAACACAAGGACGAACGAGCGGTTGTAACAGTGTGAATGCTGCATCAGGAAGCCTGTAACGTGAATTCTTCATTGAGGTGAAGGGCACTAGATCTGACTATGGCGATAGTAAGATCAGAGACTCGAGACTTTCTAAAACTTTCTGATAAGATCCTCGAGGTTTTAATTCCCCCCAAGAGGTATGGCACCAACACCACTTCACCTCTTGCATTATTTCTTTTAACTCAAACGATTGTCGAAAAATGGAATTGCAGGGTGAAGAAAAAAGAAGGCACCGCAAAAGAAAAACGGAGATATTGGGGGGAGAAAAAAACTGGCCATGACATGACAGCGCTGAGAAAAAGAGTATTAGACAAATCTAGGGAAAGAATCTAAATCAGGAGTGGAAGCAAACACTCAACAAGGCCTTTCTTAAAATCTGGCGCAAGAAAAAGTGGCGCACATATTATCATCTTTATCATATTCAAATTTCTTAACTCATTAATTGTATAACTTTTCCTCATCCCATCTCTACCTCTCATTTTTGTACGACATCGTTTGAAAATGCCGAACTGGCCGCTACACGCTACACGCTACATCTAAACCAATTAATTTCTTAAAAGGGAAGACGAACTCACGAAATGTCACCAAAGCACTTCTTCAAAACCAAAATAAAATAAAAAATAGCCGCTTCCAGGTTTTCCCCAAAAACTAACTTGCGCTCAGCTTTTCCGAAAGCGATTGGAGTAAAAGCACGAGGCATTCCGCTAAGTGCATCACCTTCATGATTAATCAATACTTGGGAGCGTATACTCTCTGTCCTCTCCTTGTATCTGTTTACCTAGGAAGTAATGTAAAGCATTGGTGGAGAAACCAAGCCCAACCCTTCTAATGAGTGGGGAATTCCGGCTAGATAATTATTTAGCGATCAAGTGCTTTGATGAAATCAGCTTCGTTCTGTTTTTCTTCTCGTTGCCATTTTTTTTATATGTGCTCTAAACATTGTTGCGAGAAATTGGGTGAAAAATGCATAAAATCATCTCTCTCTCTCTCTCGCTCGATCTCTCTGTCTTTTTATCTATCTATCTATCTATCTATCTATCTATCTCTCTGTCTCTTTCCTGATCTCTCATTCACCTATTCTCTCACACACCACCTTGCTCTCTTTTTTTTAACTGTTTTGATGAGGTATCCATAAGGATCAGCAATGTTCTTTTGTCCCCTTTTCCAGAATGCTCCTGTATCAGTGTCTTTTTTTGTTTATCTTTCTGTCTGTTTTTGTCTGTTTCTCTTTCACTTCCTATCTTTCTTCTGTACTTGTGCGTCAGCCTTCCTTTCTTCTTC
>JAWDGP010002514.1:127500-245000 GCA_033675545.1 Elysia crispata
TTCGGAACAAAATCTCCCTGTGACCATGATTGAAGCTGTCGCGCCTGAACCCCCGACACCTGAACCCTCATGTCACCGGGGCCTCGCGTGTTTTCCCTCCCCCTCCCCTCCTCACAACTTCACACAGACACGCACCGCTTTCCTCCACCAGACTTCAGCAACAGACACTGCGCAAGTCAGTACCACACACGGAGAGAGAGGAGAGATAGAAATACCGGCGTCGAGTGAATACAGCAGAAGTTTCTGATTGGCGCCGCCTGCCCCCACGGTTTTCATTGATGAAAGCAAAAATCGATAGCAGATCTGCAGTGAATCCCCCCCGCGAAAATCTTCGCCGATCTCTGGGGCCGTGATCACATTCATTTATCCATTCAGTCAACTTTGAAGCTGAATTGAAAGCTGTGAACATAATCGCTGCCAGAAAGCCTAGTTCTGAAGTGTCGTAGCTCATAACAATTATTTTAATGCTGGTACAGATTTCGGACCGTGCGTGCTGTACATCGCATACAGGTAACCGTGTGCCTTGTCGGAATCCGATATTTAGGTATCATTTTCAGCATTGTGAACTAAAGGCTTGACGTGAGAAGATTCTAGTGTAGTTCTCTTATCCTTCGTGGTGCATTCTTAAAATCTTATAGATCTAACAGTCAGCTCTTGATATTGAACTTTGTTGGAAAAATCGATATACGACATTCAATTTAAGTTTACACTTTATATATACAGTGTGTAAAACCTTAAGGAGTCGTGTGTCTCCCAGGATTCAGGTTAGAGCTCATTAAAAGAGATCAAAGATGACTTAAGTCTATGCAATAAGTTGGCCTTTTGAGAGTGTGAGTAGAAACCTAGATCTGTATCCCACCAGCGGTAATTATGAGAGGGTAATAGGCCGAAAAGTGTACACTCAACTACTTCTAGAAACCTTCATCGCGACTCTACCTGAATGAGCAGTACTGGCTCTGTGACCCGGCTCACCCATCAATTCCCCTGAGCTCTGGCCGGAGACCAGTCAGCGCTGTCTCTCGGGGCCTCTGGACACAAGGAGAGCCCGACCAGCCCCTCTCCTCGCCGTCTCTGCCTGAGATAGGACCATGGGGCGCTGTCAGGACACAGCGCCGGGATAGGACAGCTTCTTCACACATTTTCTATCGTTAAAATGGTGGTGTCTGTCCTTACAGCTTTCCATGATCAAGACTAACTCGTGAGATTTTACAGCGAACTGCATCATCTAATATACCATCTAAGAATTTAAATTTCAGTTAACTTTTCCAGGGATTATTATTACTTTCTTGGACTCTTTATATTGACAGTAAAAATTCCCTGTCCAAACATCGACAAAATTGTAGCTTAAGCCGTGGATTGATTCTGGATTTGAGAATACAAAATCCGATTTCTCCATGAAATCATCTTTCTAACTAATACGTACAATCTTTTCAAACCTTCACGCACCATCTCTGAATCTTGGTCTCACCAGCCTACAGAAGTATGTAAATGGTCCGCTCCATGTGACAATGTCAAATTATTGGAACTAAAGACGAGTTTTCTACGCTACACACCTCGACTCAACTAGAGCACTCAATTGCCAAAGAGGATCACAATTTTATAAGGTGAGATAGTTTTAACGATACAATTGCCATGTGCGGAATAAATATTTCCCAAACTATAGAACTATTATCTTACTGCCGCAAACAGTTCATGTCATATAAACAACAACAACAATAACAAAAAACAAACACACAAACAATCAAACGGAAGAGAAGAAACGAGCAACATAATTTCTACATACCTAAGAATAATTATTAACGATAATCATCGTGATGAAGATTGTGATGAGATTATTTAACATGATTTATACAATAGAAAAGCTTCTTGTCGTAATTATAATTTCTTGAAAGAATCTAGCAAGCCAGTACTGTTTCCTCTACGTCTGCGGTAAAAATGGCATGATTGATAATCTGTTGATCTTTGTAAATTCACAATCCTTTATCATTCCAAGCCCGCGTTATATGAGAGAAATGGACTGATGGGCAGATGGGTCGAATCCTTTTCTAGAGGAAAATGGGAAAAAGAAACAACGTTACACCAGTCTAAGCTATTGTAGCTTGATTTATTGTGACATTGTGAAGAGATTTCGGATATTAAAATCAGTGATCATTAGCAAATATGCTTAGTCTAGTATATAACACCAACCATGTAATTATTACCACTTAACATTGGCAGAAGTCCTAAAGGGATACAACGAATGAAAAGAAAAGGTAAATAGATAAATTCCTTAAAAATGGCAAACTAATATATTACATAACCCTTTTAAAACTTTTTATACCTGATACGTGGCTTTTGTATTGAGTAATAGATTTGAGCAGTTTCACTCATAATATGGGGTGTATAAGAGCGGGAAGAAAAAAAACAACAAACAAAAAACATCAGTATCCATTAAAAGTCAATGTTATATCAATAATTGCTATTGCTGCTGCTGTTCCTCCTCCTTATACTACTTCTACTACTACTACTACTACTACTACTACTACTACTACTACTACTACTACTACTACTACTACTACTACTACTACTACTGCTACTACTACTACTACTACTACTACTACTACTACTACTACTACTACTACTACTACTACTACTACTACTACTACTACTACTACTACTACTACTACTACTACTACCGGTACTTCTTTTACTAGTATATTGCTGCTATACTGCAACTATTCCTGCTACTACTGCAGCTGCTGCTGCTACTACTACTACTACTACTACTACTACTACTACTACTACTACTACTACTACTACAACCTCTATTACGCTATTACTACCAATACTATTCTTACTACTACTACTACTACTACTACTACTACTACTACTACTACTACTACCGATGTTATTGCTGCTGCTGCTACTACTACTACTACTACTACTACCACTACCGATGTTATTGCTGCTGCTGCTGCTGCTACTACTACTACTACTACTACTACTACTACTACTACTACTACCGGTACTTCTTTTATTAGTATATTGCTGCTACTACTGCTGCTGCTGCTGCTGCTGCTGCTGCTGCTACTACTACTACTACTACTACTACTACAACCTCTATTACGCTATTACTACCAATACTATTCTTACTACTACTACTACTACTACTACTACTACTACTACTACTACTACTACTACTACTACTACTACTACTACTACTACTACTACTACTACTACTACTACTACTACTACTACTACTACTACTACTACTACTACTACTACTACTACTACTACTACTTCTACCGGTACTTCTTTTACTAGTATGTTGTTGCAACATACTTCTTCTTACCTCACATATCAATGACGTAACAATCGAATGTTCTGGCGGATATCAGTGAGTACATCTCCGAGCCACCAGCGCTCATACAGAAGAAGAAGAAGATGAAGAAAAAGAAGAAGATGGAGAAGAAGAAGAAGAAGAAGAAGAAGAAGAAGAAGAAGAAGAAGAAGAAGAAGAAGAAGAAGAAGAAGAAGAAGAAGACACATTACAGTGACGATTAATTTTGTTAACGTACAAAATGGGTCCGGTTTTTTGCTTTTTTTTTATTAGGAAAATTAATTTTTTTTTGCTTAATCCTTCCTTCCTTTTTTTTTTAAATTGGAAGAAACTAAGAGAAATTACCATTTTTTTTCTTCTTCTGCCTTTCCCTTGATGTATTTATAAGTGTAAGATGGTTTGCTTGTGTGTGCTGTCTGTCCTTCTCACGGTATCGATGCTAGAAATGATTAAACGAGGTAGGCGCCGTCGGCACTGAACGTTATCACCGGATTAAAGAAATCCTCCAGACGCCAGGCTCTAAGCTGCTGGAGTGACAGTGGGCCCGAGCTATTGTCCTCTCTTCTCCTCCCCCTACCCGCCCAACTCTCTTTAACGGTCGCCGAGTTTTAAAGAGCGGCAGGGCAGGAGGAGGAAAGGGGGGGGGGAGGCGACAGGAGGTGCGCGACCCACTGAGTCGACGCCTCTGACTGGCCGAGACAATCGCTGGGAGGGGATGCGAGGGGCATGGAGGAGAGGACAATCATCGAGCCAGGGTCTCAAGAGGGGTGGGCGAAAGGGAGATCCGGTCGCAGCGTCCTCAACAGTCAGACCTTGATGCGACTCGGCGGCTCACTTCAAAGGCATGTCGCCGCCGCTCACCTTGTGATGGCGTGAGAAAATCAATTAGGCTCTTTACCTTTCTTCTTGGGCGGAATGGATTAGCGCACACCTAGATCTACTTCAAGTCGCTGCGTGATTTTTCCTGGCCGCGGTCCGTGATATATAAAACGGGGGAAGATTTAGATTTCTATCACTTTGAAAAGTATGTTCGACCTGACACCTCTTGCCTACCAGTTTTGATCAGTTTGATTATTAACAGCAGAAGTGAGAGTTCCTACATCTCTACATACTAAAAGCCAATTTGGGATCTAATAACCCTATTCTTTGTAGAACAGTGTTTTTTCCACTGTATAAGACCAGTGTTCGAAGAGGATTTATGTTGTGATATTATCATTCTGGGATGCCCTGAGACTTCATCAGTGACATTTCCACGAGAAATATTAGGATTCTTGTGATACTTTGTGATAATTATTGCGTTCATACGATCGGTAAGTTTGGCCTTTTTTTTTTTTAAACGTTTATGGTACTGGGATTGTTAGTTTACTTTCCACATAATGATAATACCAAGAAATTCCTGACTATATAATTCTAAACCGTTTTGCAGCTTAAAAACTTGAGATAACCAAAATTATATAAACCTCATTTTCGGGGTGAAATGCTCCATAAATATAGACCTTAAACAGCCCAAACCCGCACCAGTAATAAAGTTGCTGTGAAAGTTATGGCTATTTGACGCAGTCGATGATGTGTTTTTTTTTTTTTTAAATTCCTTCAACTAAGCGATTGGTTCTACACCTAAGAAGGAATGTCACCTCGCATGATTTTGAAATTCTCCTTGCTGCTTGTAATGTGTGAAAATTTGTTGGTGTGTGTGTGTGTGTCTCTCCATTTCTCTCCATCTCTTGTTCGTTTCTTTCCTACCTCTTCATACTCTCTTTCTCTCTTCTATACTACCTTTTCTTTATTTGCATCGAAGATGCATCCGTTTTTTTTTTTAATTTAGTTGAAATATTAAAATCCTAATGTCATTTGAACAGTCAACATCGACCTCTGAAAATGGAAGAAGATTTTTATTTTACTCCCTCTTTGGTCATTTTTTTAAAATTACTATTCTTTTAAATAAATTCCTTTATCGGATCATTAATGAGTGGCTCAAATGTCACATGTATCAAATACAGTCATGACCAATTGAATGTGGATGCAATCGTAGCAAGCATTAATTTGCGATTACTTTGTCCTCTTCCTTTTCTTTCTTCTCTAAATGTCTTTTATTACATCTTTATTTCTTTTTTTTTCAGCGTCATCATCATTTCCACCTTCTTCATCTTTAACCTTTTTGCTGTTTCTTGAGTTACCTCCTCTTTTTTTAAACACCATAAATAACCTCATTATGGTTGTTGTTATTGTTATCACAATATTCTTTTTACTATTTACAAACATCATAACTCTAGGTGGCAATACCATTATAACCAAGTTCATTCAGATTGAAAATATACTAACCAGACTGGAGTTCATGTCAATATTATCGTTTCTTCAGATTGAAGTGAGAAAATCATTCTCTCCATTATCGTAAAGTATTATTTTTTTCCCTAAAGAACTTGAATTAAAGTGCAGAGTCAGAAAAATGTACATATACATTTTTCTATTAAATTGCCAATCTACCCCTTCCCCCTCCTCTCTTTCTCTCTGTCTGTCTGTCTCGTATTACCTCCCTTCCTGGCCTGTATTATGATACAGAAAATAAAGCAATATCGAGCTTCCGCAAGGCACAGTGTAACTCGGCTTTAATGAAACAATAAACAACGTGGCCATAGAGGAATAAACAGATTGGATGGCGAGTGTTTATGAATTAGGTCCAGCCAATAGCCACCTCGGTCTACTCTTCTATTCGCTGTTTATGTCGATGTCAGTGGTCTCGGCACCGCGCGTTACTCACGCCTTACAGAGAGACGCACTAGAAGGCCAGGTTTCTAGTAGATCTAGGATGCTGTGGTCAGATTAGGTGAGTTGTGGTCTCTCTTCCAGGCGCTGAGATTGAGGGCCCCAGGTGGTTTCTCTCTGATCCTTGTCTTCAAGGAGCGCCCAGTTGTACCTACTTCACGAAGGTCCGCTGTGGTTCCCAATGTACCTAAAACATACATTCCCTCAGTTGAGTATCTGGGTTTACTTGCACTGATTTGCAACCATCTATCGTAAGGAATGTGTAAATCATCTGAGCTGTGACTTGTCACAAATCAACATCCGTATATTTTTTAACGAGACCATAACAACCAGATCGTGCCGAAATAACTCACATGCAAGGGGCGTTATCATGATGGTTGGGAGCTTAACAAACTTCACTCACGGGTTTTGAGGATAAGTTGCCAGAGCTGCATAGGTTGCATTATTCTTTTACGTTACTTTTTTACTTCCCTTGATTTGACTATTAATTTTTTTCCTCATGGCATTCTTGTCATATCCGCTGTATATTTGAAATATTACACATTTTTTAAAAAGATATATTTAATATGGGTAATGCTGGTGTGCCATTTAACAATCTTCAAAACTAGTTTTCTCCAACTATTCAAGCACCTGATTGACTCTCTCTACTGGGGCGGAGAATTGGTTGGCACCAGCCTTGTGATACTTTTAATATTCTCCGCTTTTACCCCGCGTCCTTATGAAATGATATTGGTTCCCCCACCCTGAGAGCGCCCTGGAGCTGGGTAGAGGAGAGCGGGGAACATTTTACAATCTTGATCGACCTTAAAATTGACGGTGTCAGCTCTCTATTAATCTTCATCTTCTTATATAAGCTGGTAGAATTCCCCAATTAATAGAGCACCTAATATGTAGAAATAATAGATTACGTCTCACTTTACCTCTATGCTGTCCTTTTTTGTTCTCTTTTTCAATTTACGCATCTATCGCGAGTTCAAATTGCACAGTTTGAACTAGGTTAATGTGTCACCCTCATGTGACCCTTCTAAATTTGCACAAACTACACTCCTTTAAAAAAGAGTAACAAATGTTTCATATTACCATCAGCTGTCCCGTGTGACGGGTAAGCCAAATTCTGAACCCCAGGTTTGGATTAGATCTGATTGGATTGTTGGATATAGCGGGTTCCCATCAGACCTCGTGATCTTATGCCACGTTTTTCAGAATAAAAGAAGTCTTGATAGGGAGGGGAAGAATGTATAGCACCAACCTTGACGGTTTTTTAATACACGAGTTTTAACACCTGGGATCATTCTTTTCTTTTATTAATTTAAGCATGAGTGCATAAACGACTAACTTTTATTCCCCATTGTTTTCTTATCCTAGCTCTATTTTGAAACTGATATGAAATAAATTATTAATACAATTACGCAAAGGCTCTTTGTTCAAAAATGCGAACGATATACACATCAAAATCTGTCTTTTATTCACTCCTGTCGAGCAATTTAAAAGCCACAGAGACCATAATGAGCCTTTTAAAAGAGCTTCAAACGTTTGGGAGTCATTTTTTTCTCTTTTTTTCCCCCCACTAGGCTTATAAATAGAATCATTCGGACAACTCTGAGTTCCTTGCGGTAGGGGAGAAAACACAAATTGTCATTACATCCCTTTGACAAAGGCTCTTTAATAGAATTATCAATAATCATCTCCTTGATCTCAGTGGAGGCTTGAAGGTTACAAACACCCTAGTCTTTCCTCAGAGCCAAGGGTTGTAAACTCTTCATCTTCCAGAAGTCGCTTAACACCTAGCCTTACTTTCATCCTGACCTATAAATTGAACTTTTGACCCTGATATGTCTACCCTGCAATTAATCAACCTCACGTTGCATGTATCTTGCGTGATTTTAAGGGAAAATATTTATATTATCTAAGGGAAAATTGGGTGAGTTTATACGTTGTCAGGTCACGCCGACCTCAGTGCAGGCATATTATAGTTTTAAAGTGCAATATCGGCCAATGTCCCCCCCCCCCCCTCCTCTCTCTCTCTCTCTCTCTCTCTCTCTCTCTCTCTCTCTCTCTTCCCTTTTTCCCGCCTGAATGATGAAGTTATTCTCATTGCTATTCCCATCTATTTTACATTATACCACTCTGCCCTCTATAAGTTTGTTCTGCCCTGTACATCTCATGGGGACTCACTTTGTAAGCGTGTGCATTCTATGACGATCTGCAAGGCATACCACATTCTCTCTCCCACCAGTCGGAATGTTCACATTCAGTTCATCTTGGAGGGTTGTCATGACGGTGCTGATAGCTTTTTAACAGATACCCTATTGGAGAAAGAGAGAGAGAGAGAGAGAGAGAGAGAGAGAGAGAGAGAGAGAGAGAGAGAGAGAGAGAGAGAGAGAGAGAGAGAGAGAGAGAGAGAGGTGGTGGTGGTACTCTAATGTTAAGTTCCAGATCAATTATCCTTTAGGAATGTTGATGAAACTTGTATATGCTATAAATAGCTTTTGAATTATTAAATATTTAACTGCTGAACAAAAACATGGTTAGTTTTTTTCTTCAGTTAATACTGACTTGTTGTACATGACATCCGAGTTATACTAGTCAAGGAAGGGGTTAGAGACATGATTTATTACAATCTCATACTCTCTCAACTGATGCAGGTTTCCTGGGAACTGGAAATTTTATACTTAATTATTCTCATTTCTTGATTTTTCATTTTCTTTTTTTGTTCAGAGGTAAATTTAGATACAGTAATTTTACGCAAAGCAAATCGGCCTCAGCACTTGCGTTTAAAATGTTCAGAATTCATTTTACCTTTGTCTTTATATTATAATTATATAACAATGAAGCTAACTTGGACCTAAATTAGGAGGGGAGGAAGGAGGGGGGGGGCCTCTAATCGGGCATCAGCGCATTAAATTAAGGGATTAAGTTAGCGAGAGGTCAAGGCCGTATATTACCCTAACCAAAACCAATATTCACACTACTTGAATTTCAAGCAACCTTTACCTGTGAAAAATTGACAGCTGAGAATACAGCCCCCGACTTATTTATGCATGTTTACAAATATTGTGGCGTTTGCGCGGAAGGAAGAGAGCACAGAGAGAGAGAGAGAGAGAGAGAGAGAGAGAGAGAGAGAGAGAGAGAGAGAGAGAGAGAGAGAGAGAGAGAGAGAGAGAGAGAGAGAGAGAGAGAGAGAGAGAGAGAGAGAGAGAGAGAGACTAACCCTTATTACCCTAAAGACAACAGACACTTCCAGAAGCGGGCCAATCAAGTCTGGACAGTGTTGTGCTGTTGATCGGTTATCAGCGGGAGGATCTGTTGCCCAGATCCAGCATAATCCCCGGCTCTTTGACCTGGCCTGGGTTCCTTAGTCCACAAGTAAACGGGGTGAAATCCTTGCGTTTATCTCGTTACGATATGACGACATGTTTCTCTAAATTGTCTTTCTTAGAGTCTTATTCCGTGACAGGTCGCGACACTTCCAAAGACGTGGAGTTCATGGTCTTTGCAAGACAGAAATAAAGTCTGCCGGTTACGTCTTGGGAGTGTCTTGGCTAGGCAAAATTTCAAGAGCAGTACTCTGAATTTATCACTTGCAGGCAAAATATTATTCAGCGTTCGTTTGATTCAGTTATGTGGTATCATACTAGATCACATAAAAAAGCATTTTTTTGTTGGACAATAAAGAGTCACCCCCGACTCCATTTCCAAGGGAAAGAAACGATAAACCAAAAAACCAAAAAACAAAAAACGAAAGCAATTAAAAAAAAAGAAAAAAACCTCGCAGAAATATATTATAGCTTTAACAGTTTTTCTGGTCATTTGAAATTTATTTCACGTCGATATTTTTATCTTCTGTTGATATTCAGAACGGTTGTTGTGTATTCCTAAAAGTACTTTAAAATTTTGAATTCTCAAACAAGAAATGGAGTTGCTCTCTCTCTCTCTCTCTCTCTCTCTCTCTCTCTCTCTCTCTCTCTCTCTCTCTCTCTCTCTCTCTCTCTCCCTCTCTCTCTCTCTTATGAGCACCGCTTCCAATTAGGCATTAAGGAATTCAGTCTAATCTTTACTGCGACAGCTTATTTCCTAACCAGAAAGCATATTTCAGAGACAGGTTTTTTATAGTATTTTTACATGCTTTAAGATACTGTTGGGCTTAATCTTGATATTTTCCTTTCTGATTTATCAATAATGCTTTATTAGTGTCCATTGTTTATAAGTCTAAACCATTGAAAGGGAAATAATTTCTTTTAATTAGTGCCTATTAATCTGCCTACTTCGGGCTTGTACAGGGTAGTCCAAAGCTCTTAGAGCAGTCTTGAGAGTTGTGATAATCTCTGTCAGAAAAGGCAGAAATCGCTTCAAGTGAGCATGTCGACCACCGGAGAAGCTTGCCTGGCAGGCAGGACTAAGCGGACATGTCCAGAGTGACACCCTGTGGTCAGCTGAAGTGAGAAGCATGTCAGCGCCTACCGATGCCCGGGCGTGAACGTCGTGGTTTGACCAGGTCTGATTCACCGCCGCAAGGTGACAACTTAAGCTGGAGGAGCGCGACACCCCGGCTGGCGGCTTCACTGTTTATCCCGCCCTCTGGCCACAGCACGGCCTGCGTGGCCACGCCATGGTCCTCCCTGCTTGATTGTCGGTCTTGCCTGAATACAGTCGATTTTTCAGTTCATATTTTCTTAGTCTTATATTTGGTTTATCATAAAAATTATTTTTTTTGACAATTGTTCCTATATAATTATGCAAAAGCACTATACATATATAGTTACGCATATACATTCTCTGTCTGTCTGTCTATCTGTCTCTCTCTCTCTCTCTCTCTCTCTCTCTCTCTCTCTCTCTCTCTCTCTCTCTCTCTCTCTCTCTCTCTCTCTCTTAACGTCAGGTCCATCGTTTATTTTCTTTTTTAGTTTTTAACCTGTCTTCGAGCCTCATTTGTTTACAAGAAAGCATAAAATTGTCATTTTCCTTAAACTTAAGCTTTCTTCTTACTTTATCTTCTGTCACGATTTAGCTTCGTATTTTCTTTGGACATCACATTTTTTTTTCCAAACTTTTATTGTGGTTGAACTTCATTTCTCTTCACCTGTCAAATAGTGTGTGAAATTTCCTTGATACTCGCCTGTCCAGTGTAAACAGAAACCGTTAGGTCCTGGTCCCTCCAGTCCGCCCCAGGTCCTGTGCGGCTGGTTGTAGATGATCCGTTCGCACGATGGTCGTGACACGCATCGCTTTAATCCGGCCCGCAAGGTTTTATCTGACGGGCCCTTCTTCCGCCAGATTATCACCTGTCTGGTTACCCGTCATGTGACAGGAACATTTAAGACAATGGGAGCTAGAAACCCTCTTTTCATACACTGCTGGTCCTTTCGTGCATGAAGACCGACTCAGTGTATTTCATTAAGTTTGTTATGTTTTTTTTTAGCGAAAGTCTGATGGGGTGAGGGACATTTATTGGCATAGTCATTTATGGAATGAGCTTTTTATTGAAGAACCATGAAGTTAGAAAAAAAATTTAAACCCTAGCCATCCTAGTTATATTACAGTGGGAATCCAAGAATTCATTTCGCAATAACTTCATTTCAATTGTTTTCAAGACGAACACATTTTAAGTCCTTTTTAAGTCAATTTTCAAATTTAATTACTTTTTTTTTATTTACAAAATAAACCTTTCTTTCTATCTTCCCTGTGAACCATATTGGTATTGGGAAAAGTTTATGTTTAGCTGCATCTTTAAATTGGCAGGCGACTGCATACTCCTTTAATACTCTTTATGGATTCAAAAAGATAATTTTAGGCACACGGGTGATGAAGATTATTGCTCAACTGGTAGGATGATGGACTGACCGCTATGAAATTCAGCGATCAAACTCTAGCTCCTAACTTGCCCTTCACTTGGCTTTACGAGAAACTCAGTAGTTCTTTTCCATGTAAAGGTTTAAAACCATTGTTCCCAGTGGTTGCCTACAACGTAGAACATAAATGGTTTCATACTTCTTCATCTGTATTGAGAAAAATCTGGATAAGATAATGTTCTATAACTTAAAACCTACCAGACTCTTTGTTACTACAAAAGTTTCACGAAATTATTAATTTGTAGCACCATCTTTCTTCTTTCCAAAAGCGTGAAATCACCTCAATGAAACTTTCAACAACTTCTCGTAGTATTTAGAATATGGGCAGGATTTTTTTTAATTTAAAAGGAGAAGGGTGAGGCGAGTGAAAGGCACATCAGAAAAGTGAACGAATTAACCGCACCCCCCCCCCAAAAAAAAAAAAAAAAAAAAAAAAGAAAAGAAAAGAAAGAAAGAGAAAATGAAAAAGAAAAAAAAAAATGAATAAAAATTAATAACCTCAATTATCTTTTATAATAAACCGATTTAATACTCCGCTGTATTTTAGATAATGATATTTGAGCTTGATAACAGTTTTATCCTGTACATGACCTCGGGTCAAGAGAGCCTCACCAATGAATAATTTAGAATCAGGCATCTAGACCAAAACGAAAACTGATTCCTTCGAATATATAATTATCTCGTTTCCAAAATATCATTCTCGATTTCTCAATGATTTGCTTGTGCCTCGACCAGACAGAGACAAGTAATCCTTCAAATTTGTTTTGTCTCGTAATGTCTCTGGGATTCCTTTCCACAGAGTGGCAAATAATAATGTGACTGGCGCTGTTTTATATGGTTTTAGTTTCTTTCACCAGATCTGCTATACATTATATACGTTGCAAATCTCCAAGTCAGACCGAGGAAACAATGGTAGAGAAGTGGGACAGATGAGATTCTTGTAACACAATCTTGTAATGTAAATAGAGGCCCAAACATATTCGGGAATCAAAGACAGGTTTAGTGAGAGGGAGGGAAAGAGGAAAAGGGGGCGTGAGGCTGGAGATATGGCGAGATCTTCGGATACGTTACAGAGGAAGGACCTTACTTTAGGGATAACAAAAAAAAAAAACCTTTGGGTACTTAAGTTGGTGGGCAGGTGAGGAATGCCTGAATAACAGGGTTGGTGTGAGGGGCAGAGACAGATCAGTTATGTAGTACATGTATCTAGGTGGATGAATAAGGTCCAGATATAGATGAGATGAATCAAGAAAGACGGATAGAATAAATTACATAGTAGAAAGATAAGTAGTTAGAGATGAAGATAAAAATATGAACAAATATGTATAGATTGATTGATTAATCACTGGATTTCAATAGAAATTTTGAGGGAATTAGATAGAATAATGGATAGGTATACAATAGTTTATAGTGGAAAATAGGTATCAGGGATGTTTTGTTTGAAGTGAGGGAATGGAAGCGAGGATTGAAAGAGAGAAACACCTTCACCTAGAAAGAGATGATACTATTAAACGTCTAGAACAGGTTGTATCCTTTTAGAAACGTGGACATTAATTTTAAGACATAATTATCAAGTCATGTTTATCAGATTCTATATAGCTTTTCTCTTCCTCTTGTCCTTAATGTTTCTCCAGCCAACCCAATTACTTTACGTTTAATTAAGAGCTGTAAACAAGAACTTCTTCAGGGTGTGAGCCTTTGGAGTCGGTTTAAATCATGATATCCGTAATTCATTCAAGTTGCGTCGATATTTCCACTTTAGTTGTATTACTAGGTAATGTGTTTCGGAGCGCATGGGAGTGAAGGACCACCCAGGACCAAAGCTTATGCCTAAACTCACTCCAAATGTTGGTAATGAAATAGGCCCAGTTTCATCCCTTTGCGTTCTGAAGACTTTTAGTGATATTTATAATAATGGCTGTCCATTGAACCGATTACAATAATTAACTGCAAGAGTATTAGCAGCTCCAAACTACTTGCTCGGTTTGGTAAGCTTTTGGATGTAGAATGGAACTGGCTTGAACTCGACCCAGACAATATTGAAACAAGGTCCTAAACATTATTGAGCTGTAAAGGCACCGGAATGTTGCAATTGGTTTTAACGTATGGTTTGTGACTATATCAGTTATTAGCTTCGTGGTTACAAGATGTATACCATATTTAATAACCTTATAAGCATTGTTATGTGATGTTTGTGTTATATCTCCTGATTTAAAGGGTAATACTTGTAAAACTTGAACAGTAATTGAATCCGGAAGCTTTGTTTCCGTTTAGGTCGATTTTACTTTTCATATTGCGAACAATTATAATCATATATTTCTAAAAACTCTTATTGTTTACAAGAAATGACAAGCATATCGTCTCACTCATTCTTAAACAAAACACATCCAAAGCATTATAAAGCTAACATTAATGTAATGCAAACTTAAAAGAAATGACATGTCATATTGGCCCATATGGAATAAAAGGAAATAATGCACAACGCAAAGGCAATTTATTGAAGCTCATTTAAAACCATGCATGGTGTTACCTCGGTTTGTAACACCAAGAAACTCGAACTTCACAATCATCTCTCTATGTCTGTCCCAGTTTTAGATTCACGGGACTTGAGTGTTATTAGGGCACAATGCTGAGGATATCTTTAGTCCAAACCATGTAATAAGAGGCACAAGAGCGGACGGACGGTTGGCAGGCCAAGAGGGCTTAAGAGGCCCTGATAATGCCACCTAGAGATGGGATTGGACGTCCTCGAGACTCCTGGCTTTCCGGGAATCTGTGTTATTGTGGGAGCTCATACCTTACTTAATTACCTGCATCATTCTGTGTTAACACCTACCGGGGCAGGATTAGCCACGGGGGCACTGGACCTGCTCCTGTAGGTGTTCGTAGCTGAGTTGGTGGTCATGTGTGGGAAATGAAGAGAGAAAAAAAAAAAAAAAAACAAGTGACAGAGGCTATAAAGAGAAGGTAAATAGTTGCATGGATACTGTTTGGTTCATTTCAAGAGAAGGGGGGGGGGGGGGAGGCGGGAGAAGAAGGAGAAGAAGAAAATTGTACCGTACAATAAAAGTAACATAAAAACCAAATACTTAAAATATCTTCTAACCGAGGGAACAAAAGACTGGGTCCCCATTCGCATCTCAGATTTTCCTCTGATACATCATTGTGAACATTAAAAATGTTCCCGCGTCCCATAACGTGTGATATGACAAGCCTCAGTCCACGTTCCGTTGGGTGTTTGCTCCAGTGTGGTCAAATAATGTTTATAATTACCGTTCAATGGGAGATCGTGTAGGAGATGTTGCTATTGAATCTCTCCCAAGTTGCCGGGCGAGCCTGGCCTGATAGAAAGACGCGGGTCTTGTTAAGGGTAGGGCGATCACTGATTGCAGCCAGTCAGTTTGAGATGTCTCGGCCAATTAGCCACTGTAGTGATAAACAATCTTTCACGCCTTTATCCTTGGCTTTGAATCTATGCGGACCTACCAAGTTCCTATTAATTTGCTTCTAGTTCTCTCTCTCTCCCCCCTCCCTTTGCCACACTCTTATTATTGTAAGAAAATGAAAAATTAAATTTCTTTTCTCCTTGTCTCCGTCGAACCTTTTGTGTTTTCACTCGTTATGACTTTAATTTATGTTTTCTTCTCTTCTTAATTACTCTCTCAATAATTGATTTATCCATCCATATCTCTCTATTGTGACACCGATCTCTCGTGTGTTATTTTTCTCAATCTCATATATTCTTCGCGCCCCACCACCCTTCCCCATATACTCAAACAAAAACAAGTTGCCTGTACACTACGTCTATCAACCGTCCTTCTAACCACAAATACATATACCCTCTCTTCCAACACCCATCTTTTGCCTTCTCTCTTTCTCACGTCGAACTAACACATATACATTCATGGTTTTAGGTATCGGAAAATTAATCAACCTGCTGTAGATCCTCTAAATTTCTTTCTCTCCCCTGTTTCCTTTTAATCGCTCTCCGGCCCATTCGCTAAACTACAGACAGTTCCCTTATCTGTCACGGGAATCCAAATCTTAAATCTCGCCATGGTATCCGGTACCTCCACCCGTCATTTTACTCCTTTTTTATCACCGATTCTTGCGGACAGAGTGACAGGAAGGGAAAGATATATCCGTAGATATAGTTAGGGAAAGGGAGTATGAGAGACAGAAAGATAAATAAAGATAGAAAGAGTGAGAGAGAGAGAGAGAGAGAGAGAGAGAGAGAGAGAGAGAGAGAGAGAGAGAGAGAGAGAGAGAGAGAGAGAGAGAGAGAGAGAGAGCACACTTTCAGAGTAAGCATTTGAACCCTGACTAAATGTGGATAATTAATGACGTGTAACATTTGATTTCTAGTGATACTTATTAGCTGTATATATCTATGTCTTTCTATCTGTTATTTATTTTTCTATTCATCTATTGATATTCTAACTTTCTTTCGTTCTTCCTGTACTAACGCCATTCCCTCCCCCCCCCCCCCCCGCACACACACCTCTCTTATTTTTGTATGTTTATCTGTTGTTCTGTGTGTACAGGTCTATTTTTTTTAAATTGTCCGAGTATATTATCATTAGCGTCTTTTAAAGTGCCACCTGACCATTACATCTAGTTCTCCACAATTTTGTCTCTATAAACTTCTATCAATGAAACTGTTATAGAATCATTTGTCTCGATTTTTTTTAATTGATGTTCTTAAATCTATTTGTCGATCAATCTATCTATCTACTTATCTGTCTATCTATCACTCCATCTATCTATCACTCCATCTATCTATCTATCTATCTATCTTCAGTACTAACCGTCCACCCACATACCTCGTACCCATAATCTACCTATTTAAGTATACTTATGCCTGTTTACCCCTCCAGTATACAACGTGCCCCTGTGCGGTCCCGTGGTTTCAAGAGGTTTCATTTCCCAACTTGTTCAGGCCGTAATACGTCTCCTTTCATCCCTTGGCATTCTCAACACCTTGATTTCTTTACATTTCTCACCTGCCCTTTGATACCTGCGGACTCCATTCGCACCTTGTTACTGCGTGTCCCATCCTAGAAAACCGCAGTGGCTGAAGCTAATCCGCCAGCTAGTACCGCCCGCCGCAAGCCCCATTCATATCCCACACAGTTTGTTGGATTTAACCGTCCTGTTGAGCATTGTCTTGCTGCTGTATTCAAATCATCATATCCCACACAGTTTGTTGGATTTAACCGTCCTGTTGAGCATTGTCTTGCTGCTGTATTCAAATCATCATATCCCACACAGTTTGTTGGATTTAACCGTCCTGTTGAGCATTGTCTTGCTGCTGTATTCAAATCATCATATCCCACACAGTTTGTTGGATTTAACCGTCCTGTTGAGCATTGTCTTGCTGTATTCAAATCATCATATCCCACACAGTTTGTTGGATTTAACCGTCCTGTTGAGCATTGTCTTGCTGTATTCAAATCATCATATCACACACAGTTTGTTGGATTTAACCGTCCTGTTGAGCATTGTCTTGCTGTATTCAAATCATCATATCACACACAGTTTGTTGGATTTAACCGTCCTGTTGAGCATTGTCTTGCTGTATTCAAATCATCATATCACACACAGTTTGTTGGATGTAACCGTCCTGTTGAGCATTGTCTTGCTGTATTCAAATCATCATATCCCACACAGTTTGTTGGATTTAACCGTCCTGTTGAGCATTGTCTTGCTGCTGTATTCAAATCATCATATCACATAACGCCGGGAAGACTGGCAACACCAACAACCATCATGGTTGTTCTGGTTGGATGTAGCTGGTGATTTTCTTTTTTAAAGCTGATACATTGCTGTTGTCGACGTCAAATGGGTTTTGATCTTTCTTTCTTTCTTTTTTAATTATTAAAGCTCGCTAAGTTTCTTTAAGTTTTTGGAAATGCGTCTTTTTTTTCCTGCTCATGTCATTATTTCTATTACTCTGTTGTTTGTATTGTCCATGACAACTTTGGCCTGTCTACGTAGTCTTGACGATTCGCAAGTCGTGAGTTATGCGTTGATGTATAATTAATCCAATTTTTAGCTAAATGAAGATTTCCGTTACCGACTGTTAACTAGTCTTTAAATTCAGATCTTCGCAAACATCAACATAAACATTTTTTAACCGGCTGTTGCATAGGGCAATGCACAGAAAAATATACTCTGAATCAGATGTCTACACCCAAGAAAATACAAGTTCTTTGAAGTCTTTATCTTTTCATTATTGTGCTGGCAGCAGGAGTAAACAATAGTTTAATTGTGCTAGCGCGCACTGTCGCTATTCCTGTCAAGGATCGAGATTTTATATCCCTTTTTTTTTAATCCCTTCAGGCTACAGCCAAGCTTTTCGTTTCGCTACTTCTAACTCTCACAAATTGTCAAATGGTACAACGCAGATACACATACATGTAGAACATAGAATCAGGGAAAAAAATATCGCTTACTGACTCAAATAAAAAAAAGAGCCAGCAACAACAACAACAACAACAACAACACTAACAACGAAAACGACAAAGGCCATCCATCTCAATGAAATTAGGGTACGCCAGAATAAAGGAAATCTATTGAGATGTCATCTATTATTATAATCATTATTATTATTATTATTATTATTATTATTATTATTATTATTATTATTATTATTATTATTATTATTATTATTATTATTATTATTATTATTATTATTATTATTATTATTATTATTATTACTATATTTGAATAAGGTATTTTTTCTAGTTTTATAACTTATTTTTTTTTTTGAGTGCTAGATTGAATTATTCTAGATGTTTACTTCAGTCGAGATCTTAGTTTTAAAATGGAGTTGGAGAAAGATAAGAAAAAAAGGTCCTGAGAGAATACATATATTGATCTAATTAGTCCAAAGCAATAAAGAAAATCAGACTTCATGTTGTTTAATTAACCAGATTTTAGTTCTAGATCTAGCTTATTGTGTTAGTCTTATGTAGTTAAGTCTTACAATCGAAGATATGGGGGATAGGTAGGTTTAGATCGCAAACGTAAGTCTTTATTCATCTTTTCTCGGTCAACTGCTTCACTTCGCTGCCCTCGTTATGCCTCAATGAAGAAATGACAAACACTTGGATAGGTTACTATTTTCCTGCTTTTTCTAATTAATCCATCTTTCAATAATGCAGTCTGTCGGCTTTTTAAAGATCATCAATTTAAGGCAACGAGGAGCGGTTATCTTAAACAAAGGGCAGTAGTACAGCTCAGGAAGTGATAAAATGTGAATTCAGTCAAGCTGGCGAATGGCAGTCGAGCCCTTTTTCTCTTTCTTTAAAATACAAACATCACGCGCAATCAAACTACATGTATATTAATTAAACAGTGCGCTCGACATGGACGCATGCGGCAGTCGCCGAGCCTCAACGCTTTCTTGAAATTGCCTTCCGGAACAGGGTAAAAATATCTGTACTAATCTTAGTTGTCACATGACATTACTATTCTTACTCGCCATATGTAATGCAGGGGCCCGTAACTCTCAAATCGTTGGGGCGTCTACCCAAGCCAAAAAACTGAATGTCTCCAAACATAATTAACAAGAAAAACGCACAGGACAGCCCTCGTGTCTCGATTATCTCTATAAAGTACCATCTTTAGATCTATCAAGCCCTTTTTGCATTAATGCCCGCGTCTCTTGGGATAGACAGGTTCCACTCGAGACCTTGTGCAAACTCTCCCTCCGTTCTAGTGCCCTATCTCTGACCTTCCTTTGGACAGGAAAATAAATACGTGGTCCGACAATTTATTTGCACCTATCATGTCGATTATTAAATAGTTTTCTTTTGAGTGCCCCAGATTTTGTCCCTTTGTTCTATCATGGGTTGACAAGCTACCGTTTGGCTAGGTACACGATCCGCTGGTCCGGGATGATGATAATGATTTTAACATAATTTGAATGACAAAGACGTAAATGTCACCGCTTTCTACTCATGCAGGTATAGAGTTGCCCCAGGAGTGGAAAACTAAGCCTTGTTATATACTCCGTACCGTGCCTCTTAAGTCTCACTTCTCACTTTCATTTTTATTTACTTATTGAAGCGCAATAGATTATTTCATAAATACCTGTTCTAAACAAAGAGCAAGATACAGATGACCTTGCTCCAAGGTTGTTGATGTGAATCGTTATTGAGTTATGCCATCGGCACTGCTAGCTGTCACCGTCCAAACAAGCGGGCGAAACTTCCGCAGATCCAGCAGTTTGTATACACACGCAGGCCAGAGATCCTCGCGCCAGGTCCTGGTCGCCCGACCCGTTTGATCATCCTGAATAATGTGGCACCGGTCTGGCTGAGTGTCTTCACGATGAGATGACACTGTCAGCCGCACGGATTTTCAGAATTACTTAACACCATGCCTTAACACCTCTATACAAAAAGTCCGCACTAAGCTACTGTTGTAAGTGTTTGCGGAGTTGTGCCCATTGTTTCCTTCCTATTCCACTCTCTCAATCTCTTGCAGGGGGTACATTTCATTCTGTGTTTGTTATGTCGATGATGACGGTGTAATTTCTTGGCTGGGGGTCCTACAGGGCTGGGCGTCCTACAAGCTGTGTCAGTCAAAATCCGAACCGGGGAATGTCTTTGTAAAGGTAGAAACATTAGTCAGATCACTGGATTGGATGGGTGAAAAGTCTTTGTTGTGTGCGTGTGTTTGTGTAATGAATTTGAGAGCGGCTCATGCATCTTTACGATAGCTATACAATGATATTATGCAATGTAAAGAACATAATCGCGGAACCAATTTTTTGTTGTTGGCAGTTTAGAAAGAACATACGACTGAAAGAAATGCTCTAATACTCCAGGTCTAGCTGCCAGACGACCAATCTTTAATATACAATGTTCCTTGAACTAAAGAAGTATGGGTTACCAAGAATTTACAATATCATAATTCGCATATTTCAAATAAAAACATTAAAGAGAATGTCCTTTTCTTTTCAGAGTTTGATTTTTTACAGGAAGATCAGTTACTATCGGCTTCGTTATTGTTCCTTATGTTATGTCCCATGAGTAGGGATAACTAACCGATATTTCCCTATGCCAAGTGTGGGTCACACAGGAACGGCTGTTTTCGTGCACACAATTCTATTTTATCTCTTGATCAGCTGGTAATCCGAAGTTTTTGAATTTCAAACAGTTAGGGGCAAACCGACAGACTTTTACATTTTAAAAAACATTTTTTTTTGTGTATGCCGATGAGGAAAAATTGATTTCTGAGATTTATTTCTTTTACTTTTAGAGCAAACTACAAATGGAGACAAGTTGTTAAAAAAGTTGAAAGTCAACTCGGTGCTTCATGGATATTTTCTTTGTGCATTTCAGATCTAACAATCGTGAAAGAAGCTCCTTCGTGAAGCAGCTCCTGCTCCATCCAGCTCACCTCAGCTCACTCTGCCCACCAGCAAGGATGCTCTACCTGCAGACCTTCCTCAAGCTCAGCCTCGTTTTGATGGCCATTTTCGCAATCAACGGCTCGCTGGCGTCACGTGAGTTGTTCAGAAAGATGCGTCGCAATAACGGGGCGATGGGTGGCTCGCGGAAACTATCTCAGAGGGGACCCAGACCAGTGTCTTCAGATGATCTGCCCATTGAACCTCTCATAGAGCACCCTGATGTATTGTATGACCCCAAACCTGAAGATCTCAACGTCAAGAAACTTCGGGAGCAAATCGGCGCACAGTTCGACCGTAAATTCATGTCTGTTCGAGACCCCCGTCGACGCCGCAATAAATCTCTCACCAAAATCACCCGGCCACCGGCGATGAGAGGCCGCTCCAAGGGTCGGAAGGGAGGTAAGAAAGGCTCTGGAGGAAAAGACCGGAAACGACCCAGCTTTCTCCGACTTTTGCGGAGCGCGCGACTGCAGGATGGGACCAAAATCCGCCTGGATGTCTCGAAGCGCGAGCGCCGCATCTTTCAGAAATACATATGGAACCTGACCTTCTGCCCCGTGAAGTTCACCTGGCGCGAGCTCAGCAACCGCTTCTGGCCGCGGTGGATCCGCGAGGGCAGCTGTGTCAACAGAAGGTCGTGTTCAGTTCCCGCAGGAATGACGTGCAAGCCTTCACAATTCGTTTACAAGACTCTCCTAAGGTGGGTATGTAACCCATCCAGGAAGAAGACCTGCAAGTGGGTGAACATCTTGTACCCTATAATCACAGAGTGTTCTTGCCAATGCGAACAAAGTTCGTAGGCTTACCTTCAAATAGTTCTGTGTAAAACGCTCTTTATTTAAGCTTTGCCCTCTGTCCATACACACACGCGAGCTTTACCAGTTGTGCAATTTCGGATTGGAGAATCACCAGACGAAGAAAAATCCAGCTTGTCCAGTATGGTTTGCCACCCAAAACGATTGTCTGTAATATGAGTCGCTGGAGCCGCTGGCTGTCTCAACCACAAGTCCTGAGAACTTCACAACTTTGAAAGACTCCAAGGCAATACGCTCTAGGATCTTTACTGTACGGTCAACTTTTCAGGCATGTTAGCATTCCCAGGATTCCCAGCTCCATAACAAACCGTAGACGATCATATCAATAAATAAGAAAAATATCCGGAAAGTAAACTCCGCTCGTTGGATCTTCACAATTTTATTCACAGATTAACCACATTTAGAAAAGTATAATCCTTTCGTTCAGTGGTGGTTGTTAAAAACAAGTGGTTACAAGTAAATGCTAATGTCACTCAACATGATTTGTCACAACTGAAAGAACTTCGGTGGAATTACGACAAAAGTTCAAAGTTGTTGCTGGATTTGAATGATTCATACTGGGTACTATTACACTTGAGTTTTAGTTTTAAAACCTTTTCCTTATCAGTGAGACAAACTTTTACAACAGTACCGACAAAATTCTGAAGGGGTGCATTTATAGCCCTAGCGTCTGCCTTATTCAAGGCCAAACGTGAAACTAAAAAAATTCTGCTCGTGAAGATACGAAAAGGCCCATTCATTCAACCTGTGGATTATTTCAATCTTTAAAACAATTACCTTGATCTAATGCAAAATTATTATGTAACACTTGAAATGTATATAAGTTTATTCTATTTATGCCTTGTCATGATTGTTTAGTAATAAAGCAATGTCAAGTGCTGCCTCTAAGCCTAAGAACATCATTAAACTAAGTCATGTATTCAGTAAACAGGCTAAACAATTTTTATGTATTTTGTATACCGATCACGATCAATTTGAAACTAGTTCTGTGTCTGTAACGATGTAGCGAGATCTAATGTCAATGCGGAGACAACATTATTTTCATCGAAACATATAATGACACTGCGATTAGAGGAAGAAAGAAAGCTTACTTTGCTACTCAATCGCGCTCTCTAGCTCTAGCATAGTTAGAAGTTGATGTTAATGTGGAACCACACAAAGCACACATGTACAAAATTTCCAAATCGATTTTGTTCCACATTCACAGCTCTTGGTTAGTGAAATTGTTGTAAACAATCCAGCATTTGGAATTTACCTTATTTCTTATTAATACCGGCATTAATTTTTTTACTGCTGTTTATTGCCTTTTTAATGCCTCCCAATTTAATTTGCAGTTCAGTTTTGAAAAAAAACCTAAACACAAATCTTTGTACATGTACGTATACGGGTGAGCGAATTCTGTTATTTTAGCTTTTGTGAAATAGCGAGTGTCTGGCGATGATCATTCTTATAATGTAAAAGAAGGAAGATGCTCAGATCATGTATCACCAGTGACTAGAAGACTGCAGTGCTTTTCTATATCTTGATTTAAGTTTTTGGATTAGTTTTTTTTTTTTCAAATTATTTATACTACATAATAGAAAGAGTAGAATGATAGTTAACACATTAAAATGTGACTCTATCGTCACGTCTTATCCTTGACCTGGCAGGGGAGCAAACCGTTGAGAGTACATGGCACCGTATCAGTTTAGAGGAGCGATACGAGGTGTAATGGATGAAGGAAGACATCCTGTTTACTGCAGTTATCTCCCGCGACCAGTCTGTTTACTGCAGCGTTTTCTGCATGCTTCGCCTGTATACATTTTTGTGATATCTTTTTACCTCTTTAAAAAATAGTTTGTATCTAAAGAAACGCATTAAAATTCCGTATCACTGCCCCCTTTTAACTTTCAAATATATTTATTAAACAAGAGTAAACAATGTCATGCACACTGTCAAAGCTCTCTATAATTCCGTCTTGTTCGCATCCTTTAAAATAGATTATTGAGGTGTGAACACTCTTAGTTTGTAAAGGGGCGATAATTCATTCTGATTCATTGGGCAGGAAGGCACACTTTAGTGCAATCAGGCTAGACTGCGTCATGCGACAAGGCCTTCATAATATTCACGATTTTATGCTGTGTATTCCCTCATAGTTATGCACTTTATTGGAAACCTCTTTAAAAAAAATGAGTCGGACGGACTTTGCTCTATCCTTCTTTCTTATTTAGAAAAACTTTTTTTTTTTTTTTTCCTCGATGTTTTCGTACATTTCGCGGCCCTGAATTTTTTCAATTTTGACATTACCCGAAGACCTGGTTAAGTTAAAGCCACATTCCATTCACGGCCCGTCACTGTCAAAGGAGACCGAGTGACGGGGTGGCGCCATCCCAGTTGTGCTTAGAATACACACTGTTCAGGAGAGACAAATAGTTCAGATGAGAAGATACTTCTCGTCGCCTTGGGCCTAAAGGGTTCCGCTTGTTTGCTAGAATCCTAATTATTGTGGCTCCCGTATCGCCACAAAACTCGCGGCGCACGCAACATTCACAGAACGGCTTTGGCATGAGAAATCTGGAAAGTTAATAGGATAATATGAAATCATGTAAAACGTCGGATTTGTGGCTCTATGCGACCAGATTTCGTCCATCAAAGACTTGCGCTATGGCTATTCTTCACGCGGATTATAAGACGAGACCTTCAACACGGAGGAAACCATATCCTGTGGGTGGCCTGCATTTAGCTGTTGCTCCCTCTTCATTCAAATCGCTCTCATAACGATCTTTGAAAAAGTTTATTCGTTGACGTTTAGGCGTTTGAAAATAGATTTGTACCGTCATAGCGTAAAACTTAACTGCCTTTCAATCTTTTGCTATGTTTGCATCTTACTCATTAGTTTAATATTCCCAATTGTTTTGATATTTTTTCCTTTTAAATATAATTGAGGAAAGTACAGCTTTTATTTGCATCATTCATCTCGCACAATCTATACTTATAATTATTGGGATTTTTTTTCTACGCTGTGTCAGGATATGATATTTTAATGGAAACTTCGAGGAAGCTTGCATTTACCACATTAAAATGATGCGTGTACTGTCTGCGGCAATTGCCGATTGTTGCAATATTCCCATGATTGGTTTCACGTATAAGCTTACCTAAAAGACAATACTTGTAATTGCTTTAAACGCTCTGAGATAAAGAGGAAATTCAGTAAGTTCAAATCCTGTTGAATTTAGTTGCCATGTAATGAAATCCTGCTGTGAGAACAAGAGTATCATGATCAAAGTGCGCCGGTTATGTGACTCACTGTTTAATTCTACTTCTCTCAAGCTTAATCGCATACACGATTTCATTGATCAGTCCGTTCCCAACTATCAAAGTTTCCCTTTTTAAAAAAATAATTTGTAGAGAATATTATTTGAGGTTTAATCACATTCTCATGACAAACAGTAGTAGAACACCCGCTTTTGATTTCTTTGAACCCAAGGAGGCATCAATTTCTGACTTGGAAAAGTATCTATTCCGTTTTACATAAGTGTAGCTCAAGACAAGAGCGCACTTTCCACCGACTAATTAAAATATGCAACTGGTTTTAGAAGCGCGGCATTGCCAGGACCCTGCCGGCAGCTCTCTTCAGTCTTTGCTACTGATCCATCACCAAAGACCACTTGAGAGGCTCGGTGGCCATTTGTCTCGGAATCCGCGCAATCCAATCCGGCACTTGAGCTAAGATTAGTTTGGCACCAGGCGGGCGCGAATGGTGTAAGCTCTAGCAAGTGCTGGTAAACCGTGAGAAAGAAAGCTCCCCTATGATCTGAGGCGGAGAAAGACAAAGAGACGTGTTAATTATTTTTGAAGGATTCTTAGCGTAAAAGTAGAATAAGAAATAAATTGTTACCATGTAAATTTTATTACCCACCACCCACCTTAAGTCGTACTGACAATACAGATCTCGCTGGCTGAGGGCAATCTGCGACCAAAATATGGCCAAATATTTACACCCAACTAAATAATATAAATAAGGGATATTAATGCAAATAAGTATTAGGCTTTTAAAAATATTTTCTGATTAAGAAAACCCCCACTTAATATAATTTTTAGATATTTAGATTTTTGTTTGCCTGAAAATTAATTTTGCTATCAATTTGTAAACGGAAAATCATAGTAGCTGAAATTGTTTTATTATTTTTTAAAGGAACTGATTAGTATTGCATACACGTTTTTTTTATTTAATGCTTTTAAAATGCTTTCCTTGTTATGAGTGTTTTGTTCATCATCAAACGAAATAGATTGATTTTTTAAAATGTTTAGAGCTTTGAACAGTGTAACTTGATAAGCTTCAATGTACCATTGTCCTTGTTTTTATGCCACTTATCGTTTAGGGATGTTGAGTGCACACAAGGGTGAGGGAGAGACAGGCAAACAGGCAGGCAGTCAAGTATGTAGACATACGTGAGAGAACGAGAGAGAGAGAGAGAGATACAGACATGCGCGAAGAGTGAGAGAGGAGTAGAAAGAGAAAGAGAAAAAGAAAGGAAAACAGATATAAAAAAGAAATCTTAGAATGTATTGGGAGAAAGAGTTGGGAGTAAATAAAAATGAAAGAAGAAATGTAACAATGCGTGTTATTTAAAACTAATATTGTCGCCCAAACATGGATGCTTTTGTAAACAATACTACCAATACTACAGTGTTTCTCTTAATGTCATTCAGCGAACTCTTGGAAACCTGGTAAAAATCTTAACAGAATTCATATTTGAGATTAAATTTAGATTTTCGAAGATTAAAAAATAGACACAAGAGGACCATATCACGGTATCTCTAGATATGTACGATTTTTAAACCTGCCCAAAAATTAGACTTTGATAAGAATCAGTCCTTTAATGCAGGAGATGGGGAGACGAGATGACAAAGATATCAAACCATTGTGATAATTGCAGTTGTATAAACTCACAACCATGAAATGTACATAATTTAGAAAAACAATGTTGATTTAATAACTTTAAATGTTACTAAAATTAATGTTTTCTCATTATGTTGTTGTTTTGAATTTACTCATGACGTTGAATAAAACTACCTCGTCCAAAATCCAACTGATTGCTTCTTTTTGTTTTTTATGTGCCAATTTCTGTTTAGAAAATTAATCGTTCTCTACGTCCATTGTGTGCTTATTTTTCCTCTTAATGACATTAAAGTCAGTATTCATGAAAAAGTCTAAATTTAATCTAAAAAAAAAATTGGCCTCGCTAGTCTAACATTATTTTATTATCTAGATTTGTTAGTATTCATGGAAAACTTTTGGACTAACTACGTCAACAAACAACAAGGGAACGTCAGCAAATGTCAAATGTTATTAAAAAAAAAATAATTTTAACAGGTTAAAAAAATAGTAAACATCATGAAAGTCAGTCTTTGATTTTAAATTTTTAAATAGGTAAACTGTTTCATTTGAAACTAAATTAGGTTTGAAGGTAAAGAATTCTAAATAAAAAAACGATTCGTTTAAAAAATTCAAACCGTAGGCTTATTTGTTTTTGTGAACAATACTTACTACAAGTGACAGAATCACTCCACTATAATTAAAACGGAACTGAGCATTGTTCAGTGAGAAGCAAAAAGACACAAGGCAACATATTTTTTGTCTCTTAGATCTCCTACCACTACCACCACAACTACCATTGCCACCACCAACACCATCACTACTAACACCAGAGCTATCAGTGCTAGCATCTCCAAAACCCCTAGTTTTACCTCTACGACTTCTACTACTATTTCTCCTTCTTCTTCTTCTTCTTCTTCTTCTTCTTCTTCTTCTTCTTCTTCTTCTTCTTCTTCTTCTTCTTCTTCTTCTTCTTCTTCTTCTTCTTCTTCTTCTTCTTCTTCTTCTTCTTCTCCTTCTTCTTCTTCTTCTTCTACTACTACTACTACTACTACTACTACTACTACTACTACTACTACTACTACTACTACTACTACTACTACTACTACTACTACTACTACTACTACTACTACTACTACTACTACTACTACTACGACTACTACTACTACTACTACTACTACTACTACTACTACTACTACGACTACTACGACTACTACGACTACTACGACTACTACGACTACTACTTCTACTACTACTACGACTACTACTACTACTACTACTACTACTACTACTACTACCACTACTACCACTACTACCACTACTACTACTACTACTACTACTACTACTACTACTACTACTACTACTACTACTACTACTACTACTACTACTACTACTACTACTACTACTACTACTACTACTACTACTACTACTACTACTACTACTACTACTACTACTACTACCACCCATATTTTTACGTTTGTGTATGTTATTGGTTGCCAAGATATCTTAACCGATTCCCTGAGTTTTGGTGAGAACTACTTTTTTTATCTTTGATGTACTAATAATCTGCCTATAGTGGAGAACATTAAAACCATGACTTTTAATAAGACATTCATTATCATTAAAAACAACTTCTAATACTTTACATGGGTCCCTTAGAAAACTAATGAATGCACAGTAATCAGGTTTACTTAATTTTGATCTGCCACCATCAGTCACCCATGTGGTTCATAGTTGAAGAGAAAAATTGTAGATTGAAACTATAAAATGCTCTTGAAAATTCATTGCATTTTGTTGGAACCCGTTTAAAATATAATAAAAAAAGGTCAAAGAAAGCTAACGTTTTTAAAACAAAATATTCGACTGATTGTGCTTACTTTGTCGAGCATTGTTTTAGTTGACTTTTACATACATGGAATAAATTTACTGAGTTCAACCATTCCTGATGGACTGAGTAAAGCAATTTGTAAAATATACAAGAAATGAGCCGCTCAGGAGTTTCTTGTTACAGTATTCACCTACATGACACTAGCATTATGAAATCGCAGTATGAAATATGAGAAAACCAGCGCGTGTGAGAAAAAAATTGCTAAGCAGAGCTTATCAGTACAACCTTCACATTGGTCATTACATGGAGCAATTTAAACACTACACCATTTCAAGGCATGCAAAAAAAAAAAAAATGAATATAATTAACCTAGTTTGAAAGTTTAATACAGCCGTCTTACCGCATAGACTTGATGTGAACTATCCTAAAGTATTTTTATATTAGAATTTGCACTTTTAAATGTCTATTTCGGAGAAATAAGTTATATCATAGAGAAAACGATTGCAATAAAAAAAAAAACTACGAGTAGAAAAAAAATCAAGACTTAAAGACTGAATTACAAGTAACGTGACTGAGACGGTTGATGGACGTATAACATTCCCAGGAGATAAATGAAAGGGGATTCATTACAGAACAAAGCACTTTTGTCGTACAGTTACAGCCAGTAAGAGCGTATCATATCCTACCATTGTTTAGAAGCATGCCAATCTCTCAGTTACAGAGTAACAATACATAGAAAGTGGTGGAAATGCAAAAATAACCCCACACGGTAAATGCCACACATTTCAGTATGATATCAATTATTAAATGTTGACTTCCAATAAATTTGAAAAAGAGTTGAAACATAGAAAACGAAAATCAAATTATGCAAACATAGACGAAAAGGTACATTTAAAAAATATTCAAATAGAGATATTCATCCGCACCAATATAGTTCACAAATTCGACGGTAGGCCTACGTGGATCATGTGTGTTGAATCTATTACCAGGGCAACTATTATCTCTCCTTTTGAGCCTTAAGTTTTCCGTATACTGCCAATCTGAGAATTCGTCTCAAACGCCATATAGGTGGTACCTTTAAGGGTAATCCTTTTGTTTGTTGTTTTCTTTTTTAATTTGTATTTTTTTTTTTTTTTTTTTTGTGTTTTTTGGTTTATATGAGCGGCATAATCGTGAAAGGTCGTTCAGCAGAATTCTTCATAACAAGAACTCGAATAATATTTAAAACAAATCTTCAAGATATTTTCGTCCAGTATACTAATTCGATACTATCTTTGCACGGTGAAGCGCTATCAAAGACTGTTCCCCCACAATGTACCTCAGACGGCATCCCTCTTTCCACAGTAAGTGGAAAATCGACAAAAGAAAATTGAGTGACAGCGCAACGCAAGTTGGTTTCGTTACACAGAAAAAGTTTTTGGTGCAAAGAAGACTAAGGCGTCACGCGCTACATAATCATATAAGAGGCTTGGTGGCCTATGGAGAACAGTGCAGGCATAGATCTACAAGGAGACCGAGCCAACTCACCAGACGAGGGACCGTCCAAGGATGAAGGAAGCACGAAGCCGTCATAATAGAAAGAAGAATCGGCATCTGTGATGGGTTGCTGCAGATGGAAGGTGGAAGGAAAAATATAACCACGATAGACTGTTGGGCATGTGGCGCACAGTGGCGGTAAGGAGCAAGTGAGAGACCTGAACTTACCACTTGCCAAGTGCCTTGTAGGAAGTAAAACCATTGACGTGTTAAGGGACACATGTTGCGAGGGCATTGCGGTGCGTTGTCGTAACTGAAGACAGTCAACTAACAGAACAACATTGTTGGATTGTCAGTATCGACCATACATAATTACTTCTAAGCAGTCCAAGATCCAAGTCAAGGCACCTTTCATATCTGGAGAAGTAAAAGCATGATGCCTACTAGAAGCCATCTTGTTGTGAAGGTTTAAACTACCCTAATAATATGACTTCCAGGCATGGCTCTGTCGCTGTCATAAAGAGCAGTTGAGTACCTCTGGAGACATGGACGATGTCACAGATCAACTGGATGATCCGTTAGTGCACACAAAAATGTGGGAGGAGCTGTGTAGACGATTAAACGTTGCCAACTTTATTTACAAGGCCCAGAACTGGGAGTGAAAAATGTTGATTTCCTGAGACTGTCTTGGGACTGAGGAAATGCAGGACGTTTATTCTACCTTACATCGAAAAAATATGAAGAACGCCCGCAGACCTATCAGTAAGAAGAAAACCAGATCCTTTTAGTTTTTTTTCAATTATTATCAGTCTTATTTCCTATCTTGCTGCTATTGCGGTTTCTTTGACAGGCCTTGCACGTAAATTTTAGTCCAATAAAATACTATTGAAAGTCTTAGGATAAATCCCATGACACATTGAAACATGCTGTTGTTTGGCAATCGTGAACCCGTTTTCATGTTGAAGAATTAGATTTAAGAACGGATGAATATAACGTAGTACATGTACTAGGATTAACTTTGTTTCTGTAAGTTGCTGGATAGAGAGAAAAGACAATGCTATATGTCAAGAATGAGATATTTGAAATTGTTTGGATCATAAAAAAAATCCGCTTCACAGCAAGTTGACCATAGACGCTTTCAGTTCTTAAAAATTAATGCCCAAGTTTGATAATCCCCTTATTATGCTTAAATTACTGGCTTTACAAGACCTGTCTTTAAATTATAGAACAATAATTTTAAGGCAATGATAATGTGTATGACCGTATAGCATGTTAACCTATTTCTCAACTTCATTTATAGGGTTGTATAAAGAGCTAACCATTGTTGAACTTTCTTTGTTTTCTGTATTGTGTATTTTTATCTTAATAGATCCTTGTTCTCTTTTCTCAATGTTTATTATTTGGTAGATAAACTTATCAACAACCTGAGCTTGAACTGGTAAGCCCAGCTTTTTATGCTTTTGTTTTTCTGAAACCTTTTAACTACGCCGTGCAATATTAGGAGCCTAGCCACGACGTTCAGGCTGATTTGAATCCACAGACTGCCTTAGCCTCAAGCCACACGAAACACACCTTGCGACTTGCTCCACAGAGTCTAAGCCAGGCGGCACGCAGAAGAAGTCATACGCCATACGTCACTCGTCAAATCACCAGCCACTTGCTTCGCTTTTCCATTTCCTTACGCGGCCCTAACGGGAAGCTGAAATTAAAGGCACACACCACGTTTCGCTCGACATTTGTACCCCTTACAACTTTGTATTATGAGCCATACGGCGAACGAAGAACAGAAGAAAGAAAGGCGCTAAATATTTTTGCGGCCGATTTATGCTTCACGGGAAGTTCTCTATTAGGGATTACGTATAAAAGGCAGACACTAGCCTTGGTTTTTTTTAAAGTAAAATTGATGCAATTCATTAAGAAAATGATAACAATAAAGGCACTTAGGGCTAGGCAGCAGGTAATTAATTGCTTCTTAACATAAACATATTGATTGATCTGTGAAGCCATAGTGACCATGCTGTCTCCAGGAGAGTAAGGATCTTTATATTATGGATACTTGGTGTAATAATTAAAGGCCATTCTTTGACCAGATACATTAAAGTTATGTCTCTGCTTCGAATCCTTGCGATCACATGTCAGTGGCCATTATTGAAAAATGAAAGAGAATCTTTGATATTGAAAACAAGCAAAATGAAATTGGTTCACTTGTATTGATAACGGTGAATGGAGGACAAAATTAGTGAACAAGAGCATTACATCACGAGCTGCTTTTGAGCAAAGTCACATGACCTCGTCGGCAGGGTCAGCGGCGAGCGATGAATAAGATGTAAATTTTTTTATGTGACTGATTTTTTTCGGCTGCTTGTGCCATACGGCGTGTGGCATGTGGAACATGAATTTCCTGTGTGATAGTCCTCTCATTCCGTAGTATGTCACAGCCCCTTGGAATACAGAGCTCACTAGTGGCCAGTGATGTATGGCGTATGGCATATGGGTGCCACCTGACTAACAGAACCACTTGGGTTATGTCTTTGATTCACCGCTCAATTCGCAGGCGTGAGCATAGACGGCTCGACAAAACAAATTAATTCTCAGCTTTAATATGCAAGTTTCCTAATCCAATATAATCCTCATATGCATTCAATTGAAACGGATGCATGAAGAGGGAATATTATTCCTTTAAAATATGAACCTTGCCTAGTCTTAACACGGCAAAGTCTTTCTAGTCTCGTGAATGAAAAGAACAATGGGAATTAAGGGAACAACCCATGCTGACAAAAGGAATGTGATTGTAAAGCTAATGTGAAATTTACATTCATCTGTGTGATATTTTGAGTATAGGAGTTTTCATACAGAGATAAGTTATTTGTTTTAAAAATCCAAATAATGAATATCTACTTATAGATCACTGTCAATTCAATACAGTTTTTGCCATTTAAATGTTCAGAAAATCAATCGTTTTCAATATCAACACCTTTGAAAGTCATACGAGCTGCACGCATCTCATTTGGACTGGGTGCGACTGTACCAACGATCCGACCTTAATTGGTGTTGATTACTTCTCCTGTCAGGTGATGTAGACAGAGCTAGTTTGATACCCGAGGGCCATGATGAGAAATGCATTGTTTGCGTAACCGAGAGATGTAGGACTGTTTTGAGTCTATCTCAACAGTTTTATCTTTATCGCAACCCCGCGTGACCATCCGTTGAACTGCATTTTGGACAATAATGTATCAAATCTTAGAATGACTTCATGGATAAGAAATTAAAAAAGAAACTTTAAACATAAGAGAAAAGATGGATTAAAAAATAACATTCTTCGTCACATTAATTTTCTTATTCAAATTCTTTTAGTAGACAGAGGGCGCTTTCTTTTAATATGAATTTAAGAACAGAAACGAAAACCGGCAACTGGAATAAATAATGTGAGTTTAAAAAAAAGGAGTGTTTGTTTTTTTACATAGCGCCTTCTTAATATAAGTTATTCAAGCGCTTTTTTTTTACATGTGGCAACTCATTACCAACCGATACTGACATGTCTTCTTTAACTCACAGAGGCGTAGCAATCATAAACAGCGCGTCACTCTTGTTTTTTGACAAGTTTGCCACCTACAGTCTGATAATAATTTGATACTGGAGTGAGAGTGTGCGTGTGTGTAACAGGAGGAAAAAAAAAAGGGGGGGGGGGGGGGGGAGAGGAGGAATTCAGTACTTCATGTTCAATATTGCACTTGGTCGATTGGTCGAGCCAGGATTTGAACACCGGACCGCCTGATTCGGAATCCA
This sequence comes from Elysia crispata, assembly GCA_033675545.1. NCBI lineage: Eukaryota > Metazoa > Mollusca > Gastropoda > Plakobranchidae > Elysia > Elysia crispata. The sequence goes on from JAWDGP010002514.1 coordinate 161,619, forward strand.
ATTGTCTACCATGAGACCATGAAGCCAGATCTCTCTCTCTCTCTCTCTCTCTCTCTCTCTCTCTCTCTCTCTCTCTCTCTCTCTCTCTCTCTCTCTCTCTCTCTCTAATCTATCTATCTATTTCTTCTCTTTCTTTGACATGGCTGGTACTTGTGCTGTTTTATATTGTATTTTTACTAAACTTGTGAGAAAAGAGTTGAGCGAAAGAGAAACTAGCCAAGATAGTTAAGCCAAATGTTGAGAAGAATGAGAAGTCATAGAGATATATACATACATAAATTATAGATTGTAATAAAAATTTGTTATATATTAAATAAAGATAACTAGACAGAGAAGTAGTTAAATAACAAGAGGTGCTGAGGGTGAAGGAGAATTGAGCAAGAAAGAAAATAGAGGAACGTGTATGAGACAAGTGAAAACAAAATAAAATAAGGAAATGAGAGGGACAAGCATTATGAAAGAGGGTAGAATGTTGAGAGAGAAAGAGAGAGAGACATAAATATATAGATAGACAGATAAATAGATAGATACATAGATACATAGATAGAGAGCTGAATAAATAGATAGATAGATAGATAGATAGAGAGTTTGAGAAAGAGAGAGAGAGAGAGAGAGAGAGAGAGAGAGAGAGAGAGAGAGAGAGAGAGAGAGAGAGAGAGAGAGAGAGAGAGAGAGAGAGAGATAAGCATACAAGCATGGTCAGAGAAATAAAGAAAAAATTAAATTAAAAGATGAGACAGGAATTTTGATTGGAGAAATGAGAGGAAAAGAGGGAAAAGGAAGAGGAAAAAGGTTTGAACATCAGATGGACGGGAGAAAATAACAATAGAGACATAAGGAGATAAGGAAAGAGCTTGCGTTATAGACTTAGAAATATCGATTGATATATTGGTGGGGAGAGGTAGAAAGGTTCACAGAGTGATATCAAACACAGATGAAAGCAAAATTTAAAAAAATAGTAATAGGGAGAGGATCGAAGACTAGGAACCAAGAGACGTGAAAAAAAGGGAAAATTTCGAATGTGGTGGATAAAGAAGCCAGATTTAAAATGTGAGAGAAGGAGAGAAAAATAAATACATAGCTAGTTAAATAGAGACATACATACATACAGAGTCAGTCAGTCAGTCAGATAGGTAGATAGATAGATAGAGAGAAAGAGAGAAAGATAGATAGATAGATAGAGAGAGAGAGAGAGAGAGAAAGAGAGAGAGAGATTTTATTTCTGATAACCATGCTGTCCGTCTGCCACTGGTCCCTTCTACAATAATGTTGTCTATTTTGCGTCTCTCTCTCTCTCTCTCTCTCTCTCTCTCTCTCTCTCTCTCTGTCTCTCTCTCTCTGTCCGTCTCTCTCTCTTTCTCTCTCTCTCTCTCTCTCTCTCTCTCTCTCTCTCTCTCGTTTCGACTCTGTCATTTTGCTCTGGGAATAACAACAAAAAGGGCCCTAAACATTCGGAAGACTTCGGGGTTCATCTTAAAAACACTCGAGAACCGAGACATAATTATCTGATTCTTTGTCTCCCAAGTCAGGCGAGTCCCTCACCGCCCCGATTCAATGTCCTGCGCTGTATTCAAGTGTACTTACGAGAACCCCGTCTTTACCTGGGGGCCAGGAGATTCTCGCGCCGATTTCCCTTCCTGGCTCAGGTAAACTAACTTAGTACCTTCGCTCTCCTTTCATGCCTGACGCCCAGACGTCTGCGGCTGGCGTCTCGCGCCCTCAAAACGAGGCTAATAGCGGGGCCGGGCCCAGACAGTAGCGCGCCAGTGGACAGCCCAAAATATCCAACGGCGTTATTTGCTGAAACAAATCCCGGCTTGAGGTAAACTTACGGTATAGGTAACTCTGCCAGCGACAGTGATAAAGGTACTGGGGCCAAAAAACAAGAGTGAGAACTCCGAACTGCCGGCTCACAGGAAAAGAATGAAATAGTTTCGATACAGATAACACAAAACGAAGAGGAAAAAAACAAAAAACACCAAAAAACCATACATGATAGATCTACTACAAAAGAGAAGCAACCAGGTAAAAATAGGACCCTGGAGTCTTACAACGAATTCTTATGGGGCGCATGTAGACGCCATGCATGGCACCTAACTCGAGGTAAAGAAATTGCCTGTAACATGTCTAAATTCGAAACAGGTCGGCAAATAATATTATATAGGTAAAACTTTCGGTGCTTTTTCGCTTAACCTTACCGATCTTTGAGCTGTTTCCTTCCTCTATTTATCTCAAAACACGATCATTCATGCAAGGCTTAGTCTGTTCTTTCAAGACCCACCAATAAAATCAAATTGACTTACGCAGGCTTCACAATATTTTGCACTGGTTCTTTTCCAACAGCGTCCAGTTAAACATTTGACTCTTGGTAACAAAACCTCATACCGTACATACATAAGAAGTAATAGTGTTAGTGGAGTTCACGAAAAACGCAAAGACTTTAGTTTGTCTTTAATTGATCTATTATGTTTTTTTTTTTTTCTTTTGACCCATTAACCTTTGAGGTAAATTTTCTGTAATAAGCAAAACATTTAATGTTTCCTGAAAATCTAAAGAAATATACGCGTCGTAAATGAAACTTAAGTTACTGGGCTTTACTAACAATTTTCAAGGTCTGTTCAGTGCTTTGAAGCGAGTGTCTAGCCTCTAAGTATATTACCACTAGTTCGTGTTTTTTTTTTTTTTTATTATGCCATTATATACGTGCTTTTTAAATAATGGATTCTTCATCTAAAGAAAAGAAAAAAAATTATTGGGGAAGGGGTAGTAAAGGAAATAGAATTTTGTATTGATTTTATATATTTTGACATTTGCCAGTGCAAACTGAATTAATGGTGCAAGATAAAAACAAAATGTATTCTCTGATAAAAACGTTGCCATCTCGTTTTTGGTTCATTGTGAGCCAAGAAAAGCAGTGTTTTTTAATCCCACCCCCCACCCCCTTGTCACATTCTCTATATTGTATCTATACAACTCGGAAAGCGTGTAGCTGACTGGCAAAATAATATTTAAATTTGCTGCAATCATAATTATAATTTATAGCCATCGCAATGCTAAATGGCCACAAAATGTTCAAATTCAACTTTTTCCTCTTTTCATCCTAGGGATATAAACACCTTTCGCATCATTTTTATTTCTTGAAAATCGGATAAGGCATATAAGAGTGATACACATTAAAAAGAAAAAAAGCGAAGTTTATTTCCGCCATACCGTTCTCAAATTTATCTTCACTTTCCTAACAAATAACAAACAAGAAAACTACCATTGAAATTATAGATTTACTAGAATGTGATGTCGGAGAAACTCAAGACCATTTCGCTGTTATTGTCTAAATCAAACTTTTATGCCTTCAAAGTCTTAGAAATAGGTGAAAAGGGAATAAATTAGTGTTTATCGAGAGCAGTTAGTTATGAAAAGCAACAAAAATAGCAGCAGCAACAACAACAACAACAACAATTACAACAACAACAACAACAACAACAACAACAACAACAACAACAACAACAACAACTACAACAACAACAAGAAAATCTGACATCTACAGTCCTTTTCCTTGCATTCACACATCGTTTTGAGAATTGATAGATCTTATAGAAAATGGCATACGATCCTAAGAAATGTTCTCCTCAGTTCTTGACAAGTAAACATCGGCTCTAAAATTTCAATATGGATACATAGAAATCTGTTTCCACAATACCGCACTTAAACAAATTTACTAACGGTTTTCTCACGGCGTTTCCCCACTGTGTGTCCACGCTGCTCCACATAACTCCTCCATTCACATCCTTCAACTGTTTGTAACTGTCTCACGTGATCTAGAAAACAATTCATGACAAAGCTAAAATTCAGAGCAGACAATCTGAGGTTTAAAAATACACTCCAGAAAATTTACCTCATGTTGTCTATGATTACTCGCACAGAATATTTTTTTTCATTCTTTTTGAAGTTGGTCAATATTTATATGAGTGCCAGATTTTGCAACGAAAACGGAAATTTATGTAACAATTGACTGATGATCACGATACAGATAATTATGGTTTGATATCTTTTAAGGTGCAGCCACATGAAGAGGAATGCAAAGAATTTCAGTACATGTTTTCCTAACTGTCAAGTTGGAGCCCTTTTTAGGTGCTTCCCCTTTTAACAATGCAATATTTCATGAATTTTTGCACATATACTCATCTATTTCATACTCAAGTTTATCTCTTGTTTACTATCACTCCTTCCTTTCTCTCTCTCTCTCTCTCTCTCTCTCTCTCTCTCTCTCTCTCTCTCTCTCTCTCTCTCTCTCCTCATCTCTTCTCTTCTTCTCACCTTCCCAAAACACACACGCAAACATTTCTCCTCTGAAAATCCGGGTTGGGCTAGTAGTTAGGAAACCATAATGGTGATAATGACAGTTTACCCAACACTTGCAGCATGATCAAAGTCCATCCTCAGCACTCTTGACTGCGGTTTGGCAAAGAGTACCGTACCAAGAGAGGTTGAAACTCGCCGAGGTTGCGGTTTCAGGTTACACCAGTGCATTTTGTGAGTACGGGGGTCGCATCTTTCTAACCTTGAAACTTACTATCTCTAATGAAATTCTTTTTTTTCTATTCTTTTTTCAGGAAGAACACTCGAACTCTGCTTGCTGAGGACAGAGGAATAGCTGAAACAATTAATTTATTTTTAGCGGTCTTTGTTTGACACATCAGACGAGGCGTGGCAAGTGCTGTCGACTGTTTCATCATTTCAGATTCTGTATTAAACAGTTAGGTTGACCGCTTTACTTATGTCTAAAAAATTTTAAATTGCCATTATTTACTTGTTGTAAGATGTTTTAAAATGTTTTCTTATCGCAATGAAATTGGTTTCAGTAAATAATCTAAAACTAGACACTTTTTATATGAGATACGCAGAAAGAGATAAAAAGCATCCGCGCGCATTTTTCCTACTTTGAATTGCAGGAGGCTCAAAATTTATTTTAATGTTTGAGACCTTTTGAAAGAGGATTACGCTGAGCTATTGTTAGCTGCTGATATGTATATAAATAAATAAATATATATATATATATATATATATATATATATATATATATATATTGGGATAGAAGTAAATAAAATAAGGAAAAGAAAACAACAAAACTGGTAAACCGAAATTGTAGGAAGCTTAGATTTTTTTTAATTTAACAAGATTAAAAATGAAATAAAATAAAGCAAAAATCTTCTTGCTTCGAGAATTTTTGGCTTAACTGTGCACGAAAACCTGGCAAAAATATACTCTAACAAATCAGCCCAAAACAGCAAGTTTTAGTTTTCTTTACGGGAATATCAGAAAACGTGGCCTTGAATGGGATATGCACCCAGATGGTGATATCAGGAAAATATGTAAATATCTATAACAAAAAAGATTTTACTTATTGTATAAATCATAACATTCTATCACCCCTTATGGATAGTTTTCATAATATTCTGTGCATCCTTTTTATAGATATATACGCATTTTGTAATTCTAATTCTTAAAAGCAGACGGACAGAAAGATGATAAAGAAGCAGAAATGAGAAGGGATAAATGGTGTATGGAAAAGGGGGGTGGGGGGAGAAGAAGAAAATCTAATACAAAGCATCAACTGCGCAAACAGGGATGATTTTCATACCGTTTAATAGTCTTTGAACAAGAAAGTGACCAGAGCTGAATAGTGAGTAACAGGTTCATTATTGACATACAGATTAATTGTAATAAAATTTCTTTAGACTCTGAAAAAAACCAAAGCCAAAACCAAATCAAAACAAAAACCAATAGCCTTTTAAAGAATAATTATACTATATAATTATGCTTGTGATGAGAATATTGATAGCAGTAGTTGTGGTATCGGTATGATGGTAGTAGTAGCAGTAGCAGCAGCAGCACCACCACCACCACAAGTAGTAATAGTAGTAGTAGTAGTAGTAGTAGTAGTAGTAGTAGTAGTAGTAGTAGTAGTAGTAGTAGTAGCAGCAGCAATATGTAGTAGTAGTAGTAGTAGTAGTAGTAGTAGTAGCAGTAGTAGTAGTAGTAGTAGTAGTAGTAGTAGCAGCAGCAGCAATATTAGTAGTAGTAGTAGTAGTAGTAGTAGTAGTAGTAGTAGTAGTAGTAGTAGTAGTAGTAGTAGTAGTAGTAATTAGTGGAAGTAGTCGTCGAAATAGTGGCAGCAGCAGAAGCATCAGCTGCAGAAGTAGTAATAGTAGTAATCATAATCCCATTAGTAGTGGTATTGTTTAAAAAGTGATTTAGAGGAGGCAAACCATTAGATTACTAGTAAGTGAGAATTGTAAAGAGATAAAAAATTTAAAGTTGTGCAAAACAGAGGTCATGAAAAGGCTTTGAGTGAAAGTGACCGAAAACTGTTGCGGGATTCGAACTATCAGCTTTAAGGTGCGTCGACAACCAAAGAGTGCATGGCTAATGCCAATGCAACGTGCTGCTGCCCGAAAGAAGAGAATTATGGCTAAAGTATCAACTCAGCCTCCCTAAATGACTTGCAATCTTGATTGAGAAGATGCGAGTTACACCGAAGACAACCCGTTAATTTAGAAGCAGCAACACTTGTTATTTGATGCGCAAAGATCTAGGGCGAAGGATACCAATAAAGTATTGCCTCAAATGCAAAGTTATTGCAATTTTTAAATATGATAAAAAAATTTTTTTTTTTTAATTTATAACGTCTATTGTTTCATTCAAGTTTTTATCTTGGATTAAGGAGACAGATAAGTCGAGCTGAGCAAACTGGAGAGGAATTGACTATCCTTCTGAAGGCTGGGCCTAACTAATAATGGTCTCTGGACAACAGGGAGGGCTTGGTCTGTTCATGATTGATTGAGTCCTATCTGTAGATCTTTCAATCTGAGATTTGTTGCAGTAAACTTGCTGTAGACGGACTATATCAAACAATCTATCAACTTGTTTTTTTTTTCGCTGTCCACGATAATCTTCCCGTATTGTTTTTATTTAAACCAAGATTATTTAGAATATGTTAGATAGGTGACTCAACAATCAACGCTTAAAAATTTTTTGTCAGATCTTTGATTCTTGAGTGTGCAAAGTAAAAAAATACGTTATCTAAATAATCACTACCTTTATTTGGATATATTGACTGTGGCAGGAAAACAGATTTCGGTTAACGTTTTCAAGCAATCAACGGCAAAAGAAAATGCATTTCAATTTTATTTTACTGCCGACAAATTTGAATATCTGACATTATTATTTCACATGAAGTCGATAGTTAAGGTTTGCTGTATGAGAAAGAAACCTCATAAAACATTATGAAGAAGCCCTCGTGGACGTGAAGTAATTTAGTTGTTAAATTGGAAAAAAAAGGTTGGAAATTGAAAAAAAAAATATCCTTATTATTCCTACACAAAGGTAAATTTACACCTATAATTTGCTCCTGCGTTTGTCAATCTTCATCATTCATATTAAAATCTAGATATCAGTTTGCAGAAATGTTTTTATTAGAACATTTTAAAATGGATTCATCTCTATGTTTTAAAATAAGAGCACAAAAAACGCCCGTTAAGACCATGGTAACAGTCCTCTGTGCTCTTGTTAAAATGACTCAAGGCAGTTTTGGATATTTCATTTTTCACTGATCTATATATCCAAAGCTGGATTTATATTAGACACTTATATACGGTTTAACTCTTAAACAACCGTTTTGCCAGGGGAAAACGAAAATCTTTTTTTTTTTTTTCTGTTTTGGACCTTATTTAGATTGAGCCTTTTCAAAATGTAATTAGAGTATTATCAGTTTATAATGACAGAACAGTCACCTACTCTATTAGTCGGAGGAATATCTAGACATTTAATATTAACTTATGGAATGCAAAGTCTAGTATGATGATAGGATTTCAAATTTAACCACAGACTTCGTGTTAGACTTTTAAAGAAAAAGTGTATACGCGCAGCGCAGGATTTCAAATCGATTACACCGTATTCGAATCTGCTGACTTCGAAAGAAAAGTTGACAGCAATAAAAGGGAAAATGGGCAAGAAAATTTTCTCTGGCGCAGATTTTTATTGTGGTAAATGAATCTCTTTTACAATGCCCGGTCGATTTCAGTTTACCTTGGACTCCAGATTGTTTACATTAAAAGATAACAGTTTGCATTTGCCTTCCTCTATTCTAGTTACAATAATCCTGATTTTACAGAACAAGTGTTCCTGGGCCCATAGATTGCACAAAGCGTTTTCTAGACACTTAAAAAAGAATGACGAATTGTAATTACATGTACATGTACATGACTTGTAAACATATCCAGAACTTCAAAAGATTTTCTGTGACGCTTGAAAGACTAAGAGGCGCCAAAATATCTCTTGATACTGGGGACCGTTGGACAGAATCAAGACTCACAACATTAAGGGTCAGTTGAGGAACGCGCTGAGTGCATAGGCAGGAGAATTTCGCACGCTTTCGGCGGATATTTAGGCGTCTTTGTGGTTTCCCCGTGCCGAATGATCAGGTCACAACAACATGGTTTCTCTTACTAACTTAAGGATTGAATGTAAAGATATTGCACATTAATGACGTCAACAACGGTAAACTGTATATTACTGTACGTTTATTCTAGGAGTTAGCGTGCCAGCAAACATTGGTACGAGAAGGCATTTAAAGAAAAGATATAAAAGAGGAGAGAGAGAGAGAGAGAGAGAGAGAGAGAGAGAGAGAGAGAGAGAGAGAGAGAGAGAGAGAGAGAGAGAGAGTCAAAGGAAAAGAATGACTTAACATTCGCGAATTATATTGACCCTTCCTGTTATGATTGTAACATTTTGTTGTATCGAATATTATTAACATATTAAGCAGTGCTTTAACTCGCGTGAAAAAAAGCCGAGTTGAACTAGATGTACAGGCAGGCTGTAAAGCACGACGGGGTGTCCTCAACTATGAGACATTACCTCGTTAAGGCTCCCTAATGCTATTCTTCAGTCTGTCAATGCAGACAACGGAGCAGATTTCTGCCTGGAGGTTTAGCAATATATCACCGTTGTTTTCGTCTGAACGCCGCGAAGCGAGAGCTAGATCTCGATCTCGATCCAGACAGCCACGGTAAAGAGTTTTGCGTGCAACCTAGAAATAATGAGACATAAATTATAGCCGGGCGTAATTGTCACAGATTGCATCCCTTGTTAGCGCGATTTATGTAACCCACGATTTATTGCCATCTTATAACGAAGAGTGAAAGAGATGGTAAACGTTACGTTTCTTGGTAATCCACAGGCCAACTGTTTCAAAGGCCTTTGAGAAGAAAATGTAAGTTTATGTTGAATTTAAAAAAAAAAAAATTGGCAATGGGAGCGACACTCCTCTTAAAATCTGTTACTCGATGTGAAAAATCCACGTGTTTATAAAAAATCAAAAGTTATGAGCTGAGGTGTGCTGTCTAAGAAAAAGAATTTATTGAAAATAGTGTACAGCTACGGATTGGAAGGGAAAAAAAATAATAATAGGCCCGTGAGTGAAAAATTAAAAAAAAAAAGGTTCGCTGGGTTAAATTTTCATTTTTACAAGCCGTGTCTACCTCCTTAAGGAGTTTCAAAGAATGCGCAGTTCATAAAGATAGTTTACCTAGTACTATATCAATTTGTTCATTTGAACTTGTTTCAATCGCTCTCCGAAATGTGAAGACCATCACTCCGACCCAAAATAGCTAAGCACAAGCAATGAGTGAAAACTGATAGCCAGGAAAAAAAAGTGACTAATAGAAGCAGGATGGACAGAGGGCCAGAGGAATGAGGACACAGACGGAAAGGAAGGGAGAGGAAAGAGTGAGGAAAAAGAGAGAGAGAGACACAGGGGGAGTGGAACACGGGGTTTGGAGCCAATCAAACAAAGAGAAATGGGAAGAGAGGGGGGAGGGAGAGAGAGAGAGAGAGAGAGAGAGAGAGAGAGAGAGAGAGAGAGAGAGAGAGAGAGAGGAGAGAGAGAAAGAGAGAGAGAGAGAGACAACGATACGGAACGAATTAAAGAGGGAGGGACAGAGGGGTTTGAAAGACAATTAAATAGAAAGAGAGAGAGAGAGAGAGAGAGAGAGAGAGAGAGAGAGAGAGAGAGAGAGAGAGAGAGAGAGAGAGAGAGAGAGAGAGAGAGAGAGAGAGAGAGAGAGAGAAAGGGGGGGGGGAAGTGTGGATAGAGGGGAGGGGGAAGGTAATAGATTTTCCTACGATCGACTTTATCTATTCGTGAATGTGATATTTTTGGAATAATATTAAGAACCTAAGTTTTCTAACCATACTCTACCAATGAAATACCCGAGGTTGAATGAATAAGGAATGAAGAGCAGGGGGACATATTAAAAGAGAAGAATATGGACGAGGGAAGAATTCGTCGCAGTACACAACTTTAACAAACATATTTTGTTTACATCAACCTGCTTGTTCCCTTCACAACAGACTTCAACATTTGTCTTTTTTCTTTCTCCTTCTCTTGGCGAATCTCAATTAGTGAGCTGTGAAGATCAGACATCTTTCATCTCAAAAGTAAAACCAGTTATTCTCAAAAATCCCTCAAAAAATTGATCCTCACTTAACAACATTTAATAAAATAAAAATCACTATCACCTCCCCCAATCTCAACCACCACCACTATCATCATCATCATCATCACCAGCAGCGCCATCTTCATGATCAAACTCACATCACCTATTACATCACCACCACTAACACTGTAACACCGTCATCATCATTATCACCAGCATGTGAGACGGATATTACTATCATTATCATTATCATCGTTTGATGATTCATCAAAGCGTCTTTTTCGTGTCCCAGGCATGAGATCTCTACTCTATAATCGTCCCGGACACTCGCTTGTCTCAGGTCTTTCCTTCCATCCTTCGGATACCCTCTTGTTTTCATTGTCGAAGTAGGTCGTCTAAAGCTCCCAACTCGATTAATCTTTTTCACATGAAAAACTATCACAGAAGTCAACCACACGCCTCTTTATACATCGATATGGTTTTCATTTTAATCTTTTATTTCATTAATGTGACGATGTTGTTTCTACCAAGAGTGAAGCTTTGACGAGGTTGTTTTAAGTTTGAAGCGCGGTTCTTCTTTTTAACTTAATGATTATTCTCTTTCATCTTGTGCAGCATATTAGTTTGCTTTACTTGATGCAATTAAGCAGTTTGATTAAAAAAAAAAATGAAAAAACTGAGTGGTTCAAAGCGATATGTACAGAGGGACGATGATCTATAATTTTTAGATTCTTATTTGTAGATATTTACTTGAAAGTTTTCCTTCTACACCCACTCAAAATCACTGAGTTTATTATAAAGCCATGGAAATTTCAAGAGGAGAGATAGTGAAGGTTTTATATTTATGTAATATATATAATTTTTTTATCAAAGGATCACCAGGACCATTGAAATGAAGGGCTAATGGTCGTGATCTAGAATTAAAGTTTTCACAGTACAATCTAATTTGAACTTTTGTCATGACTTTAAAACAATGGTTAAGTATAAAATCACAGCTACTCGCCCTGTACGTTAGTTTTAGTGAGCAAAGAAGCTCCAAGGCTATTTTATAGTATTTCGGCTATATTTATCTATCTATGCAAATATCTAACAAAATCAAACATAAAAATACTTTTACATTTGACATTGACATTTGATTGGTCGCTTCTCTTTTCGTTTTAAACCCATTCTAGCTCCTTGGGGCCTCATATACGGGCACCATATGCGCGTATGAGAGATTATGCTATTATGCTTCCATATAACAAATCATAACTTAATCAAACGAAATTTAGTATAATTAAAAAAAAAATAAAAACCAAAAAAACCACGATATTTTAGTACCATTTTTTTATAACAAGGGAAACAACAATATTGAATAAGTCGCCAAGGTTTAGTTTAGATCTTGAAAGGTAGTTACTTCCCTTGGCAATTCCTCCACACGCGCCTGCCTCTGTCTGTCTGTCCGTCTCTGTGTCTCTGTTTCTGTCTGCCTGCCTGTCTGTCTGTCTGTCTGTCTGTCTGTCTCTCTCTCTCTCTCTCTCTCTGTCTCTCTCTCTGTCTCTCTCTCTTTCTCTCTCTCTTCTCATTCTTTTCCTCTTCCTTCTCCACTATTTTTTTTTCTTTTGTCCACCCCTCTTTCTTATTTTAAAGGGGAAAAAATGTCAATTATTATTATTATTATTATTATTATTATTATTATTATTATTATTATTATTATTATTATTATTATTATTATTATTATTATTATTATTATTATTAAGCTTAGAAGTGCTTAGAAGAGAGTAACACAACAAAGCGTTTAGTGCGTTCCGTGCGTGTGTTATTACTTGGTAATAACTTCATGTTGATAAGCTCAATCTACTTGGCAGCTTTCGTTGTTGATATCTTGATTTGTGTAAGGTTTGTATTCCCAAACCATGACTCCTTATCTTGTGTAAAATATATAAATAAAACAGTTTTAAAACACTAATGTTTTAAAGTTCAAAATCTAACAATTTTATTGTTTACTCTGTTGCAATACTTCAATATAAGCCAAAATAGAAACAGCAGAATTTTTGGCGGATCTTTGCTTTTTGATTTAATGCTTAATTTTTTTTTTCATAATAATATAACATTAGAGAGCATAAATAAAATTATGTCTATCCTCTCTTATAATATAAAAGCATAACTCTTATCGTTTCTAAAATGATATTATACGTTTGCTGAGTTAGATTCCCTGAGAATTTTTTTCTTTTTTCCTTGAGTGCATGTAGTAAGTCTCACCACACATTGATGCACCACAACAGTCCTGGCTAAAAAAGCTTAAAAGATGCGACAAAGGTTACGACACGATCCTGACATTTCTATAAACTATCGAAACAACAGAGCCTGGCCCTACTCCAGAGATGGGGCGACAGAGCTCCAGCACTGAGGGGCTCTGGTCCTGGTCTAGTGGAAACAATAGGTTATTCAACGGGCAAGTCGGGTGTTCGAGTCCCCGCTCGAACAGGGTAGATTTTGAATTCTAGAGAAATATTCTTTACTATTTACCGACCTGAGTGTCTTAGGTGTTTTTTTTTTTGTATATTGCTTTTTAATGTTACGTCATCTAAATTAATTTAATTCATTAATTTCTGCTGGATTTTTTTTTTTTACTTGTATGCCTATAAACTGCTAATACTACGTTTGCACATTATTTTTTTCTGATGAAGTACATTTGTTACATTTTTACCTATCACCCATATTCGTGTACTACATGACTAGGTAATAAAGTTGAAAGTTGAAGTTTACCCACATTTCCTCACCAAAGTCAGGTGCAAAGCGACTACGCGGCTTAACGCGGTGACAGAGGGTGTTAGCAATAGTCTGTCAAAGAACCTCTTTAATAACACTATCAGCACTTTCAACGAAAAGCGCTATTTTAATAGACCAGTTTAATAGTTTAATTACAGGTGCTCCATTATTTCTACGTAGCATCATTATCATTACTACGAGATTTGTTTTTGTAATTTTGCAGGAAGCTGACAATCTCCAAGATGGATCGATTCAACACTAGCAAAGGTCTACGTGTTTGACCGCTCGCCCTTCGTTACGATAGCCTTGGAGAGAAAACATAACGGGACAGAGATTTAAATTTCAGAAATACTCTTCCTCTTTTTAACAATAAAGAATTTTTCAGAAAGATAATTATAATAAAAAAAAGCAACAGTTACGGCGCTCCAATATTGGCCAAAAAGAAGATAAGAATAAATTGTAAATTTCTTTTGTGTTCACTCGCCACGTACATTTATCGATTTTTTACGTGTCATCTAATACCGTTGTGACACGTGTTTGTTGTGGATTTACTGCTCTATACCTCCCTACCGCTGGTATTGTTTATTACTTTATAGAACTTAATACTTATAATAGTCAATGCTTTTTTGAGTCTCTTTTTGTTGCGCTTCTTTTTTATTTTAACTTTTGCCCATCTTGTTCTTTTTTAACTAACTGTTTAGTTTACTTGTCTAATATATATGTTAATTTTATTTTAGAACCAAATTCGCCTTAAAAAGATAGATACTCCGGCACGAGATCAATTCAATACAAGTAATAATAATAATAATAATAATAATAATAATAATAATAATAATAATAATAATAATAATAATAATAATAATAATAATAATAATAATAATAATAATAATAATTGTAGTAGTAATAGTAGTAGTAGTAGTGGTAGTAGTAGTAGTAGTAGTAGTAGTAGTAGTAGTAGTAGTAGTAGTAGTAGTAGTAGTAGTAGTAGTAGTAGTAGTAGTAGTAGTAGTAGTAGTAGTAGTAGTAGTGGTGGTGGTGGTGGTGGTAGTAGTAGTAGTAGTTGTTGTAGTTGTAGTAGTAGTAGTAGTAGTAGTAGTAGTAGTAGTAGTAGTAGTAGTAGTAGTAGTAGTAGTAGTAGTAGTAGTAGTAGTAGTGCTGGTGGTGGTGGTGGTAGTAGTAGCAGTAAATATAGTAAAATTATAATCATTTATAAATTTTTCCCCTTAAAGATTTACCTCAAAACTCTGCACCGCTGTTGATATAATGAATACTAACACTTTCAGTCAACATAAAACATCAAACTATGGAAATCAGCTAAGTTATACCATAAAGGATTCATACATTTGAAGAGCGAAACGTCTTTAGGGTTATTTTTAAATTGCTATATTAATGCCATGTTCCCAATGCTGACAGAGCGGTCAAATTGTTGGTACAGATCACTTAATAATCTTTCCCTATGCTTTTAAAAAAATTGTAATCAGTTTTCTATTATAAGACTTTCTTCTTCGCGTTGACCATTTGCATGATTTTTTTGCTTTCTTTTCTTTTCTTTTTTTTGTTTAATTAAAACCTAGCGGCATTGTTTTTTCGTGTTTTTGTATGTTGTTGGTTGGCTTTTTTTTTTTTCAAAATTGAGGAGTAGAGAATAATTGTAGTAATTCAATCTGGGAAAGATAAAAAAAAAAAAGAAAGCACAAGTCTTGATGCAACATGGCCCTACTTATTCAAGAAATTTTTATCCGCTCAGATTGTTGATGTATGATGTCATTGATAGCTTATCTTAAACACTAAGATTTTGGGATTTTGAAGCAAATGAAACAAACCTATTTTTACCATCACTAACCGCGAGTTTATAATTTAGTTCCTAGTATCAAAGAGCTCTCATTCTTTTTTGTCAAAGTTAAATTCAAGTTTGCTTACATCCATCCAAATAAAATGCTTCGAAGGAACTAATGATGGTAGTAAGTTCATAATAATTATGATGATTTTGTAAAGCTGTACATTGTCTGCATCTATGTGATACTGAATTTGTAGCTATTGATAAATGAACAAGCATTTTTTTTATACAATGTAATAAATCATATATCCTCCAAATGAACCTAAATAAACATATAATTTTAAACTGAAACAAGCAAAATATTAAACATCCATTCAATCGTATCGTGTGTGATTGATCTGTACTGGTATGAAACGGATCATTTCAAGGGGTTCTTGAGGTTCCGTTAGAAGAAAAGAGCCTGGTTTAAAAAATGCTGGAATCAGTACTAAAAAACGTCACGCTCAGATCGGAAAGAGTTATAAAGAGCGTTATTTGCTTTCACCTACAACAGTTAGAAAATGCTCAAACTTTTAATAGTTTCCTCAGTATTTTGAAGCCCTTTAAAGGCTGATTGGTAAGGATCGAGTAAATTATTCCCGGTAAGATGGCATATTAGTTCTTTAAACACTGCCTTCTCCAGGACTTTAAATAAAAGAAAGGAAGTTAGAGATGAGTCGACAATTTTTCAAGCCTTCAATTGATAGCATCGACTTCTTCAACATACATTTAATAGTTGGTTCTATTCTCATTGATAGGAAAAAAATATTATTTTAATTACAGCAGTGCCTAATTTATGAAATTTTCTGATCGCTAGATTGGTCAGAATAGAATCAAACAAACATGTTTCAGGGGTTTAGGTAACTAAAGAAGTATTTTCTCTGACATTTCTTCCAGGAAATTGTTAGAAACTAAACATTACTCGCCCTAAAATGGGCTATGAGGAGGAGTAAAATCTAATTTGCACATATTGTCAAACAATGCTCTTACAAAAGTATTCTCAATTTCCCATGAATTTTTCTTCAGAACATGATATTGGGATTTACTTATTCCACCCATTTAATTTGTTATGTTGAGTCAAATTTAGGAAAGCAAGCACTTTTCAATCCTATTATTGCTATGCCTTGAAAAGTTATAGACAAAAAAAAAGGGAAAAAACCAAAACAAATAAACAAAAATGTTTAACCTGTTTTGCCTTCAGCTGACAGTTGTTAATTCTCTCTCTCTCTCTCTCTCTCTCTCTCTCTCTCTCTCTCTCTCTCTCTCTCTCTCTCTCTCTCTCTCTCTCTCTCTCTCTCTCTCTCTCTCTCTCTTTATCTCTCTCTTTATCTATCTATCTCTCTCTGTCTCTCTCTCTCTTTATCTATCTATCTCTCTCTGTCTCTGTCTCTCTGTCTCTCTCTCTCTCTCTCTCTCTCTATATATATATATATATATATATATATATTATATCTTATCTTCTGTTTGTCTGTCGTTGTTGATTCTTCCCGCCCTTTTTCTCTTTCACTATCTGTTATCATCTTCCTGTATCTGTCTGCTTCTCTCTCTCTCTCTCTCTCTCTCTCTCTCTCTCTCTCTCTATCTATCTATCTATCTATCTATCTTTCTCTCTTTACCCCTCCCCCCCTCCTTCCCTCCCTCCCCATTTTCCATTGATTTCTTTCCCCTAATTTTTCTGTAAAATAAAACAATATGGCCCTTTTGGCCCAAGAGCTTCAACTGTGTCAGTGTCTCAGGGTAATATGACAAATTTGTTGGCCATAGTGCTATCGTTATAATTAATTTCAGGCGACAGTTTCAAACACTGTAATTAGAGCACACTCTTTTGTTAGTTTAAACCTTAAACAAACTTTTGATGCAATGATTGAACGTAGTTTTATCACTGGTTCATTGGAAAGTCACATGAGAGTGGCCTCTCGCAACTCAGTAAATGGGAAATAACCACGCAACATTTTTAGCATACACTTCTGTTACGAAAACTAGCCATGACTCACACAAAAATCTCCATAATGAAACCTAATTACAGTTTAAATAATACCTCTCATGTTAAAAAAAAAGTCTATTTTCTAAATGAATACTGTTGTCGACCCGTTCTTTCAAAAGTCTCCCCTTCAAACTTTTTAACACTGTCCGGACCAATACCGCATTGCCTGCAGCAGATGTGACACAGGCGTAAACAAATACAAAATGGTTTAATTGGATTCTATAACACAGGCTGGCTGATATTTTTTTTTCACGAATGGATACCATTGTCTACCGTTATTGCTAGAGAAAACTGCAAAACAGTTGTGCTAGATGAAACTATAAGACAGAATTCTTGCTTTTATTGAAATAGGTGCATTTGAAATTATAATTGTTTTTTAACCACAATTAAAATCCCTAGCCCATACACTCAGCCTAGAAAAACATATCAAACTATTAGAAATATTGAATTGCTAGTAGAGTGGGCAAATCTTAAATAAACAAGGTCAGGGTGAGCCTTAGGGACAGAATCAACAAAGTCAGAACAAAGTCAGTGGTTCCACATTCCTCTTGCTGCTCGGAATGTGTGAGTTTAGTCCCTGGCAGCTCACGCTATTCAACAAACTGTAGGGCGTGTCCTCTTATTGCGACAACTATTATCTTGCTGGTTGAGACAATGAGAAAGTCATTCTTTCAACCTATCTCTTGTATTGTTCTGAAAAATAGCTTTTGAGGTTTATGTCGCTGTTTTATTTTTATTAAATATCTAATCTGGTTAGAGTCCAACATTATGCTTTTGATGCCCTTCTCCCCCAATTTTGCACCCCTAAACAAGTAAACAACTCCCAAGATAATTGTTTATACCGCAATTAACGTAGTTGACTTGAATGATACGATAACTATTATTTTGTGTAAACTTTATAAACCATTAATTTTTTGGTTTTTGTTTTTTTTGAGCGAGAAAATGAAAGTTTGATGGTTTAGTAACGCCTCTCCATAACACCCTTTTTTAACAAGGCTCTAACAAACTTCTTGTCCCCAACCGTGTTTCGGGATGACGGACGTATAAGACAATGACGGCGCTAACTCATCCACAAGCGGCTCAGGTGAGTTGGGAACTCACGACGACAGGTAAAGGCAGGTTATTTCCACGACTTGAATTCTACTGGCGCTCGCCCAACTCGTCTTGAAATCGTTCTACGACGAGTGAATCAATTACATAAAGATATATATATATATATATAATACAACTGTATAAGAAGGAGAAGGTATAATATTCAAATTCCAAAGATGAAATGACTCACCAGTAGTCACAAGAGGCTAATGGAGAAAAGATTTTTTATTTTTTTAATAACAAAAAACTGAAACTTAATATACTGGGCGCAAAAACAAACACACACACACAAATAAATAAATAAATAAATAAGAAAAATTAAAAAAAACAAAAAAGAACAAAAAAAAAAGCAAAAAAAAAAAAAAAACCGAGGGAAATGAATTGACCTTCAAGTAAAAAAAAAAAAAGCATAATGTTAGTTTGAAAACAACAAGCAGCACAAATCGGAAATCGAAAATTCCATAATTATATTTTTTTTTTCTAGCGTGTTGTTTCAATCCTTACTGTCTCCGCGTCTCTCTACTCTTCTCCCTAACCCATTTCAAGCATCTACTAGCAGCTTTATCCAGAATTATCAGAGCACTGATGCAACCAGCATTAATCGCAGGCACGTAAAAGCCAATCAGAAAAAAAAAAATTTAAAGATATAATATAGGGGAAGAGACTCTAATGCGACAATACGGCTCTTAAAATGTTTGGTATTGTTGAAGAGTGATTATATAAGTACATAACATTTCAATTTTGAAATAACACTGTGTATCTAGATACATCTGGGCGTGTCCGTTCTATAGAAATTTGTTCCGGAAATTCCATTATTCGAGGGTTTATACCCTATCTTCAATAAAATGTTTATGGGGTTTAACTGTAATAGGTATATTTTTTATACAATTAAAAACCTGTTCAATAGAGCTTTGAAGATCTTGATCATTAACTAAATATATGTATTCATTTACGCATTGCAAATAACTTTTAGGAAGTTCATGGCATAATGCTGATAATACAGTGAATAATTTTGCACATGGGTCTAAGAAATTATGTATCGTTATTCATCTTCAAAAACAATAAGGTCAAAAGGAAAAACAAGGGAAAAAAGGAAGCGAGAGAAACATTTGCCACAAGAAAAAGGAAGAAAGACAGCTGCAGTAACATCAACAGTCTAAACAAAGTTCCTTACGCAATTAGTTACTTTTCCACCTACCCTTAAACTAGAGCGCGTGAGAGATACTTTCAACTTTGAAAAAAAAAAAAAACATTTTTTTTTCGTTAGTTAAGCTCAGATATAATAATAGCTATTAAAAAGAATAGTGCTCAACTTTCCGAAAAAAAATTGAAAGCTCATTAAAAGAGATTCCTACTGCTGTAAGCAATAGGATTCATTAAGTCTTGAGACGAGTAATGGATATTTGTTTGTTACTAACATTATCTCACCTGAAAAACAATTATAACATGCAATAAAAATCAATATGCATTAGTTTTCTGGATTTTTGTATTGGTCAATATAATTTATCTTTTGCTACTTCTTTCCAATATATACGATTCCTTTGTTTTTAATTTTGCTCTTTCCAAGCTGTTTTGATCTAACTCATTGCTCAAACTGATTGTAGGACAAGATTTGTAATGTTAATACAATTTCATTCTTCCTCTTCTTCAGGTAGTTTTACGTTCCTTGCGGTAACTATAGTCTTTGTGAGCCCCCCTCCCCCGTGAGCACGGTACGATTCTGTGCTATACGTCTAGCATGGCTGGTGATTGTGTTCCTACTCTCTTGGTTGTCCTAGCTCTATCCTCTCCCTGGTTTCTCTTGGATTTTCCTTCTAAAGTGTTATTTTCCAGTCCTGTGTGTCTCTTTACGTGGCCAAAATTAAACAATCTTGTTATGGTGAAAATATTGATTTCTTGCAGAGCATGGGTGTGCGTTCTACTGTCAGTCCAGACATCCTCAGAGCTTGTTTATTATAGCATTTGTGCATAAAAATTTTCTTTTTTTTATCGAGTGTTTTGACTCTAATCCAAGATTCCCACCCGTTTCAGGCTATCGAAAATGAAAGAGTTCTGAGAAATTTCCTTTTTGTATTTCTCTTTGCACTCTGCCAGATTCTTTTCTTTTATTTGGCGGAGTTCTAGAATGGCGACTGTCAGACTGTAAGAGCCGTCTGTATACACGAAGTCTTATTTCTTGGTCTTACAGATTTTATCACCTCTTTTATTCACTCCGGGCATGTTGAAAGCAGGGGAGTACCATCTGTAAAGCTCACTACGTTATGTATTACTCGTTACTCAGTTACAAGGAATATTTCCAAGATCCCTCCTCCCCATCTTAAAAAGAGAAAGGAAATACCACTTCAACCCCCCCCCCCCCCCCCTTTTTTTTTTCTCGTCAATTATTTCTACATCTGCAAAAACTACTCTCTCCATTGATAAAAATGCGCACCTTCAATCTCTCTCTCTCTCTCTCTCTCTCTCTCTCTCTCTCTCTCTCTCTCTCTCTCTCTCTCTCTCTCTCTCTCTCTTGATTTAAGGCAGGTTTGTTTTGATAGCAGATACTCAGTTCAAGACCCCCTACCCCTTCAGATGTTGAACCGCTTGACTATCAGTTACGCAGTAATGCTTATTTCTTTATAGAAATTTAACAGAGACGAAAGACTAGAATCTAGACTTCTTTCTCATCCTAAGGCAGGTTACACCCAGTATCATGTCGAGCGACCAGAATCTAGCTGAGACTTCGCTCCCGTCCACAGGTCGGATATAACCAGTTACATGTATATTACTCACCCTTAGGCCACATTAGCCGAGTCTTTACAACCGGGGTCTAACCTTCTCGATAACGACTTGCATTACCCTTATCTCTAAACAATGTTCAAAAGTTCCTGCTTGTGAAGTTCCTTGTGGAACTAAGAGGTCGTAAAAAAACCCATTGTGTACTAACTAACTTATAATTATCCTCTTTTACATCCATTTACCCCCACCCCACCCTCTCTCTCTATCCTCTTCCCCATCTGTCTCTCCTATAATCTCTTACATATGTTTTTTAACTCTTCTTTCTAAATTTATTTGCTCACTATTAATTCATTCATCTTTGTTTCCTTCCCATCTCTTCTTTCACGTACACCTTTTCCCAGTGTCTTTCTCTCACTCTGTTTCTCTCTCTCACCCCCCCCCCCCCTTTTTTTTTTCTCTCTCTCTCTCTCTCTCTCTCTGTGTCTCTCTCTGTCTGTCTGTCTGTCTGTCTCTCTCTGTCTGTCTCTCTGTCTCTCTCTTTCTCTCTCTCTCTCTCTCTCTCTCTCTCTCTCCCTCCCTTCTCTCGGCTCTAGACGACCCTCAAAACATTGAGGTGAAGATAGCAGAGACCAGCTTATGTTCTGGGATGTGTGATTGTGTTGATAAAGGCTGCTCATACCAAGATATTCCGCAGTTTCCTTGAAAGGTTTGCTACTATCTGATATGGTTTGAGCCACTTCGTAAATTAGTTATTATCACGATAGTTGGGAAAAAATCTTGCACCTTCCGGTTATCTCCACAGATTCGTCACACCCGAGAGTCAGTGGTAATCTGCGTGATGGGAGGAGATAAAGGGACAGAATTATTTTACAACTGAAGATTATGTAGTGCAAAGCTGAAGTTTGTGTGAAACAAAACAGTCTGAGCATTAATAACAATTAAGGGTAGGTGGAGACAGGATAGGTGGGGGGAGGGGTGTGTGTGAGAATTTACCATTTTAGGTTTATTTTAATATTTATTACTAGTTATATCTGTCTCATCAGATTTGATCAGTATGAAAAATAAATGCTAATTTATAACATTATGTGAAGTAGCATTCATACTTCATAAAACGAGTAGCCTAACCAAACATGATACAATAATGACCATAAGACATTTTGGTATAAGAATATACAGTTTTACAATGTCCAATCGGAATATTCTTCGAATGCTCTTAGAGTTTTGGAATGTTTGTTACTCTGTTCTTTAGATTTTTTTTCACTTTGGCTATGTGTGCTTTTGGCCCTTATTGCATTAAACTTAAAGACAATCATCATTATTCTCCATGAATAAAAGTAAAATAATAAAACCCTTACAGGTTAGGATTTGATTGGAAAAAATATACTGAGCTATATGGCCCCAATAACCGCTGCCATAAGTTTTAAAGGTCTTAACACTTGATTGCATCTTTAACCTTACTTGATTCCAGCCCGAAATGGTTTTAGTCATGAATATCACATTTCAAAACGAGCAAAACATTTTTTTCGTTAATTTCCATAACTCCTTTGGTTTAAATCAGTTCCTCCGAAAGCAAACTTTTTTTTTAATCTAAAACATTGAGATTTGCAGCATTTAAATTATTACATGCATTTATCTTTAAATCATTTTTTTTCCGGGCGGGGCACATGTCAGTAGATGCAATGTTGAGCTAAAAAAAAGGAAAAACATAATGAAAAAAAAATGAATAAATAAAAGGAAAATAGAATTGTAAAAGTACACATTCATGAAAGATACAATACATTCTAGATGTATTTTTTCGTAATTCTTCCGAGTGAGAAGCCTTGAAAGAGAAATATAACTGTTAGACAAGTTTAAATTGACACGCCCTTTCCACGAGGAGGGAATATGGTTGAGTAAGAGTCTGTATCCAACCCATCGGACTTCTTAGACAGACATTGCATGTAGGGCAGTTGAGTTATCTTGGGGTAGACAGATTTGACTAGGCCAGAAACTGTGTTTGTCACTCGCAAAATGCACAGCTGTTTCATTAAAGTGCATTGCGTGTGGTAGTTATCTTAGTAAGCTGCGGGCGCTACAGTACAGTCTCACCTTGTCAGCCAGATGTTTAGCGCGATCCCTGTAGCTAAACCAACATTTTCAATCTAGTAGTTTTGTGATCCAACATTTATCCATCGACCCTGGATCCTGTTAAATTTAAGGATATATTTCACATGTACATCAACCAAGGACAGTGTCGTTCAGTTTATTTTCCAGCATTATTTTTTGAAACAGCATGATCGAATCCAGAGCAAACTGTCTTTAATTTTCGTTCAATAATTAAAATACGTTTCCTTAGACTAATCCGATAAGAATTTTTTTTTTATTGAAATTATTAAAATAAGTTCTACTTATTTTTGTAAGATTCTGTCATTTTTGATACTTCGTCTGTGCGGATGTCTAGATCTTTCTGTTGAAAATGCTTCCTCTATTACACTCATAAATACAAAGCGCGAACTACTAGAATCAACCTCATGTGGAGCAACATCGTTTCACTGACAGGTATGTCCATTCTTGTTTTGAATCTATGAAAAGCTCATGGAATGTCAGGATAAAGTTGTAGTGTAACATGCATGGCTAAATATTTTGGAGTTGCAAGGAACAGTTTCATAATCAGATAAACTACTTTCTGTGTTGACATCAAAAAGCTCATGAACTGCAATGTGAAACAAATTATTTAAAAAATTCGATTAATGGTAGAATAATAACTTATTAATTTGCAAAAACGTTATGCAACGAATCGATATGTAAACAAACATTTATTTTGTTGTAAGAAATATCGCAGTCTGTTCGACATAGTGTCAACTCCTAGAAAGCTACTTTCACAACTGCCTTCATTAACAATCTGTCATAAATTGTGGAATGTAATATTGCAATATTTTTCCCCCTTTTGAATTCCCTCTTCCCTCATTTTGACCCCCCCCCCAAAAAAAAAACAAAAAAAACAAAAACAAAAAAAAAACAAAAACAAAAACAAAAAAAACCGTAAATATGCTGTGAAATACATCTCATTTGCTTTATTTAATATTTAGGCGAATGCTGTTTATCCAAAAAGACTAAAGCAATAGGAAGAGATTGGCCATGATTTTTTTTATAGCTGATTTGGCGAAAGTCGGATCATCAAGAAATCGGATCCTACCATCTTTACCAACATTATCGAGAATTAAGTAATTAATTTGAACACTCTCGCTCCACACAGTCATAACTTTACTGACAAAATAAGATGCAAACTAATTTCTGTATAACAAAAGCACTAGTTGACCTGAACCAGAGCAGAAAGCACGCACATCCGATACTCTGGGAGGCGCATGTAAAATTCGTGTCCAGGAATCTAGAGCTTGCCTTCCCTGGCAGATATACCGTGCCACAATGTTTATCGAAAGTTGCTCAGCCTAGCTAGAAGCGGATCTTTTACCCACAACGTTTTCTTTCTCAAATCTAACAGCTGTTATCCAGGTTTGCCATCAATGAAATGTTTAATATGTGATGCCAATGGACTCTCAGTCAAAGTGTCGTGTATTGATGGCCATAGATATTTTTTCCTTGGTACAAGTTGACTTAATTGTGTAGGTGCAATTATACTGATGTCTTAGTCTTTACAGCCGGAATTGATAATCGCTATAAACTTTAGGATGTATTGTATCCCACACACAAAAAGGACACCCGCGATCGACGGAAAATTATTTTACATTTAATTATACAAGCATAAATCTTGAAAAATTGCTATGAATTTTAATAATGTCTTTTTTGGAATAAAATATTGTTATGGACATCAACCTTTAAGTATTATGTGCTGCGATAAGAGAGTACTTGAAAGACCATAAAGTTCATACAGTACTCTCATGCTGCGGTAAGAGAGTACTTTAAAGACCATAAAGTTCATACAGTACTCTCATGCTGCGGTAAGAGAGTACTTTAAAGACCATAAAGTTCATACAGTACTCTCATGCTGCGGTAAGAGAGTACTTTAAAGATCATAAAGTTCATACAGTACTCTAGGGCTGCGGTAAGAGAGTACTTTAAAGACCATAAAGTTCATACAGTACTCTAGGGCTGCGGTAAGAGAGTACTTTAAAGACCATAAAGTTCATACAGTACTCTCATGCTGCGGTAAGAGAGTACTTTAAAGACCATAAAGTTCATACAGTACTCTAGGGCTGCGGTAAGAGAGTACTTTAAAGACCATAAAGTTCATACAGTACTCTAGGGCTGCGGTAAGAGAGTACTTTAAAGACCATAAAGTTCATACAGTACTCTCATGCTGCGGTAAGAGAGTACTTTAAAGACCATAAAGTTCATACAGTACTCTAGGGCTGCGGTAAGAGAGTACTTTAAAGACCATAAAGTTCATACAGTACTCTCATGCTGCGGTAAGAGAGTACTTTAAAGACCATAAAGTTCATACAGTACTCTCATGCTGCGGTAAGAGAGTACTTTAAAGATCATAAAGTTCATACAGTACTCTAGGGCTGCGGTAAGCAAAAGAGATGTTCATTTTTTTGCACGAATAAAACTCGAAACAACTAAACACTAACATCGAAAGAAAAATCTTGTGAGAAGTTACGTAATCGACCTGGTCTGTATCCTCCGCTATGATAATCACATGAAAAAAAAAATAGTTATAAGAGCACGAAAATTTGCGCTGCTTTTTTGAAACAACCGGTTCAGCTGGGTCACTTGTGAGAAAATCTTCAAAATCATGTTGTTATACAGTTTCTTCCGGTGATATACATAGTACGCTAAGGCAATAATCTAGCAAATCAAGAATATTGCTCAGTTTCTTTCTTTTTTCGTATTTTTTCGTGATAAGATTACATGGGGCGGGTTCTATTTCTGTAAAAAGTGAGATATTCCTTTATTTGATAAAGTTTGAAGGAAATCATGTAAACAAAATGGGACAAAATAATGAATTATTCCTAATAACTGATAATTTGATTTAGGTGAATCCTAAAGGCAGTATTTACAGATTACAATAAGACTAAACAAACGAAGTGTCAAATGTTCTAGTTTAGCCGTGCTGTTCCTCAGAAAATACTATTCATGAAATTTTTGAAGATCCAAAGAACGCTAATATGCTTTCTTGGATTTTCAATGTTCATGATAACTAAGGCCAAGTGAGCAATTCTTCAATTTGTAAACATAAACTTTGTTAAATGAAGACCAATCTCAAAGACTCAAAGGTACCTCTCGCTGACCTTACAGTTTTGCTCCGAGAGTAACTTAGTATCGTTCAAATGACTATGTAGACGGCTTCCGGAATCAAACGAAATATAACCATTGCGTTGTTTAGACGGTTACTCTAACTTGACTACACCTCTTCCCACAGTAGGTCGCTCCCTTTGACATTTTATTCTCCCCCCCCCCCCAAACACACACACACCCTTTTGCCCCACCTTCCTTTATTCGTATTTTACTATTCTATCTACGCCTCTTTCCATTTCATTGCTTTAGCTTTCAAATGTATAGATTTCAGCCTCTAGAACAGGATTGTTCCTAATCTATAAACTAGCTGTCAAAGGTCAAAATTTAGAACCTTTGCGAAAACTATACTTTATTGGGTTGTTGAAGAAAAACCACCCCTGGCGTCATTTTTAGGATAATATCAGCGTCTAGTGATTCTTGTCCCACGGAAATGTGTCTCAAAATAAACAGCTGCTAAACGGTTAACGCAATGGGCTGGTTTGGTTACAATCTTGCAATGCTATCCGACATCACACCGTACACATTCAGAAAAAAAAGAATAAAACAGTAATGCACCTGACCATTAAAGTAATTTAATCCTTTCAGGGCATAACTGATAATCATGGGTTTCCTCAAAAGGATTACTGATATAATGCTTTATATTCATTGCATTGTTATAATAGTGTATTATTTTTTTGTAGGATAATGTATATAATAACTGTTGAAGATATAATTAATCATTTAACTAGGACATAGACAATGACGTCGGTTTTATAGCTTTACGGTATTTCCCAGTCGCAAAAGCACTGATAGAATTTTATTTTACAACTCATATCTTTATGGTGCCTCTTGAAAGTTGGATAAGTATTAAAAAAAAAACATTTGTTCGCTTATGATTTTTTACTGCATCTTGATTTCATGTGTTTTCTCATATCGCAGCTTTTATACGTATGTTTCTGTACAGATTTTATGTCAATAAAGATAACTTTTTAAACTAGTGAGATCATCATGCACCAGATTCTGTCTAATACATTTCTCTAAAACACTGTAAAAGCTGCTCTCTGTCCGACTACCTCAGCATTTACTCCAGACCTTAAAGTTCTTCAGTGTTCAGAGACAGAATCCTATGTTCCCGCCAAAAGCTGCCAGTCGTCTGCCACAGCTCTTTTATCACCATCCATCATGGCGTTTATGGAAGGCGACATGCTGATTCGATGCTGCGGAAAAAGGAAATGGGAAGCGCAGTTTAGTCCAAACCTTGCTGTAAAAAATCTTAAACGTCCGCAAACTCTGCTAAAAGAGTCTAAATATTCAAAGGTTTCCTCTGTCGTCTATGTCAATAATTCCTACATTGCCATGTTTTTGTACTTTCCCTTTTTCCTCAGATGTCTTTGATCCTTGGTTTGCGATACTATCTGGACCGTGAGCGGCTGGTAAGACGGAAATAAGCTCAGTCATGAACTCAACACTGACGCCTTTTACAAGCTATGTGCCGGGAGTAGCTGACGGCATGGGCAGCAGCAGCGACACCACGTCGTTGTTCTCAACAACGGCGGCGACGACAATACCGGCCCACATGAACACAACACAGATGCCATTTTCTACTGCTCAGACCGGAATGTCAACCGATCTGAATTCCACGGTGGCGTCTTTTTCATCTGAGGTCACGACTGGAGACTTTTTTGGGCAGACGGCGACTGCTGGCCTCGCGCAACAGGTAAATCCAGTCTTAAGCTGCTTTGTTCAGAAACTCACAGCTGAAAGTTTTCAATTTTTTCCTCAGTCGGTGTTATGACATCTATACTCTTATTTACCCGGCTCTGAAACCTTTGAATAGTTTATGTTTTAATAAATCCAGCAGGTTCAAATGGTTTTCATCCTGAAATAAACATACAAGAAGCATCTCGTTTATGCTTTTCTATTTTGATGCGATTATAATTCAGGGCAAAAATACCAATCCGTAGTGCTAGTGGAGGCGAAGGGAATAGGCTCTTAAATTACCAAATATCACAGTAGCCCTCAATGTCCTACGCAGTGTTGACTTTTAAGACTAATTTTCAACTTATAACTAAATTAAGTATATGGCTTTTGCTTTACTTTCATACTTTCAAGACAGTTAAAAAAAGAAAAGAAAAGAAATCCAAATCGCCCCCATCCCCTCACCCCTCGCTTTTGCCTCCATTGTTTTTTCACTTAATACGCGTAACTTCAAACGTGTATTGATTATTTGCAAGTGAAAGACTACCATGCAGGAAAAAAATGCAAGTGCAGAGTGAGATGCATAAACAGGAGAAAGTCACAGATTTATTGAGATAAACAGAATGATAGATTGATAGAAAGACAGAGTGTAAGGCACAGATAGACAGTCAGACAGACATTCACTGATGAAAAAGGTGAAAACGGAATTTAATGATTCACAGAGAGTCAAAATAATAAAAGAATGGAACATGCACGCGTAATTTTAATACAAGATATAGATAGATATATAGATTGATAAATAAAGAGATAAGATAAGAGGGAGAGAAAGAGAGAGAGAGAGAGAGAGAGAGAGAGAGAGAGAGAGAGAGAGAGAGAGAGAGAGAGAGAGAGAGAGAGAGAGAGAGAGAGAGAGATGCAGTGACGCAGACATAGAAGAAATCATTGTGAAAGACCAGGTTAGCAGACAGATAAAGAAAAATGTGGAAAGTGTGTGAGTGTGAGTATGGATTGAGCATGAGAGCCAATTACTGCCATCTCACTCACGTACATTAAGCACCCACATTGTAATTCATCATTATAGAAGAGAGCCACTTAACAACTGTCCTTTGGTTCGCACGACTTGAACTTACGAGATTAGTGACACCACATGATTAGATAAATACTTATGGTGAATAAGTGTTAATATTAGTAAATATACATTTAAAAAAAAAATGAAAGTTATTGCCACGTTATGGTGCGACCTGGTATTCAAGAGACGCCAGAGGGTCTAATGAGAACTAGACAGAGGCCGAAAGACTGACATGACTCAGTCTTAATGAGAAACTTATTGATGAAAGCCCCATAGAGCTCTGACAATCTATGGCATCTGAGTGCCAGTTCTTCAAGAAAAGGTTACTCAAGGAAGCCACTCGGACATATAGATTAAGTGCATTGTGCTGCCTTATCATCCAGACAATTACTGAATCAAACGGCTATGTGGTGCTCCATCCATGGCTCAGCGATCTGTGCAGCTGTGTGGTCTAAATGGAGAAATGGGTAGTAGCGAAATTATCCGTTCAAAGTCACTGATTCTGATCTCACAAGTTCAGGAAAGCTTAACAGATACTGTGGGCGAGATTGGTTTCAATCCACGGCTCTCAAGGCGAGTGCATACAATACAAGAAAACTTGTGTAATTGAATGTAAACTCTGAAATCTTATAATGAAATAATAACGTGAAGACTGTTATACTCTTTATACATTTATAGTAGGAATCTTCGGCTAATTTAAAGTCTGTTTTACTTTCTCTTTCTTTTTAGACATCCTCTCTCTTAGTCTTTCCTTCCCTCCCTCCCCCTCCCTTTCTCTCTCTCTCTCTCTCTCTCTCTCTCTCTCTCTCTCTCTCTCTCTCTTCTATCCTCTCCCTCCAGCCTCTCTCCTTTTAATTCTATAAGTATTTCTTCCTGGATCTCTCGCTTTCACTCGATCCAAACGGATCTTTGTTCTCTCATCTCTCTATATATCTCTTTCTTTCTCGATATCTCTTCCTCTATCTTTGCTCATTATTATTATTATTATTATTATTATTATTATTATTATTATTATTATTATTATTATTATTATTATTATTATTATTATTATTATTATTATTATTATTATTATTTATTCATTATTATCAGTTATTACCTGATCTGTTGTAAATTGCTGTCATCTTTTGTTTCTAAGTTTAAATCGCGTTCATGGTGAGATATCAAAAGCGACAAAAAAACAACAAAACAAAACCATCCTCTCCAATAATACTTAAAGTGTCAAGAACACGAGTTTAAATTATTCACGACAAACTTGGCCAGTAACCTGTTGCTGATAGAAAAGAGTATATAAAAAAAAAAAACCGAAAGTGAGCGACATAAGCGCCAAGTGCTCTTGAGTAGCCAGTCGGTCTGGAGCCGCAGGGAAACAATGAGTGTAAAGGCAGGATGAGCAGGAGACAGGCTGGCCGAGATGACTGGCCGTATCATGCGCCTTGATGAGAAGTCGGGGCAATATGTAAACCCTAACCCAGTTCGGTCGGGCCCTGTCGTCCTACAGTCTAGAACCGTTCAAGTCCAACTATTGGCTCCACTGTTTGCCTCGCCAGTATAATCTCAAACGGCATCTTGCTCTCATCGTTGGAGAAAAAGTTGCAGTACAAGATGGCTTTAGAAACCCAACACCCTCTTTAAAGGTAGCGCTTTAAGAAATAACACGCGCCTTCCATACTCAGCCAAGAGGACGCCTGAAGGTTGGGACGGCCTTGACCGTCTAGATCTCAGAAGCGCCACACTTAATTTCTTTTAGAGAGATCAACATACAAAACACACATTTTACATCGTTACAAAAGAGGCTCCGTTGAAATTGTGACGGTAGACAGGCAGCCCTTGTACATGTTATACTGCGTCCTACACGCGCCTGTGACCATCTAGGCACCATCTTAGCCAAGAGACAGGAACTGCATTCGTAATGAAGGTGTGAAACTAAAGTATTTAAGCCTGAACGAACTAGAAGTGGTCATATCTCTTCTACGCTAGTTGTAAGAGATTGTTCGTTAGGGCGCCCTATTTTATTCAGATTTACTGGGATTCATTGGTCTTCTGACATCTCCATTTCACCGTCGGATTCTTCATGTAAGTTTTCTTCACTTATTGGTATCTAGAGTTAAACATCATAATGATACATTCTAAATAATTAAAACAAAACTACAAGATGACTCTACATTAACTAAAGAAGTTCTCAAATTAATGAGATCTTAATGCGTATCTTAATGTGTTCTTGAGTAGGCCTTTGCATCTTATTCTTATCTCCAGCAAAACAGACAGCGTCCGCAAAAGTTTAAAAATAGAAAGGAAAAAAACACTGATGTGAAAGGATAGGCAGAGACGCAAACTTGTGAATTACGACGCAGCAAGGAGAATCTCAATTGTGTTTAAAGATATAAAGAAAACATAAATATCTCGCTTTGTTTTGATGTTTTTTTTTCATCATCATTGTGTGCTATTTTTTACAATTCTAACACATCTTTCAACGCTGAAGGGCTTATTATTAAGGCAGAAGGTCACAGCGTCTCTGGTGGTGAGGTTTGGGCTTGCCATAAGATCCTTGCCCCGCCTGGTGAAGACGAATTAAATAAACAAAAGAAAGAAAAGAATAATGAAAAAAGAAAACAAAACAGTGGCATTCTGTTAAGTTGATTTGGCAGTTTCAAGTCTTCCAACAAAATGTTTTTTGCCTTGAATCGTTTATTTCCTCTTGGTATGCGGAAAACTTATTATCGAGGCCTCTTATATGATATGCTTTTGAAAAGGTAGCGCGGAGAAATGTGGCTGCAAGGCTAAAAGCTATCACTGATATCCAGCAGAACTTTCAATTGGTTCGAGTCCTGTCGAAAATATTAGATGATTCTTAGGTATCTTTATATATTAATTCAATTAGATTTTATTTGATGTTCTGTAAATATAGATGAAATCACCGAGATAGGAGTTGTTGAATCTCGCAACTAGATACTCAAATATAGTGTGATTGATAATGATAAACTTCTGGTGGGCCAAGAACATAGTCTCAACAAAGCAAAGCATATTTCATTTATTCTTTATTAAGTGGATTCGTTAGTAAGTTTATGTCATTAAAATTCATATATCTCTATAAAAAACAAAAAGTCTGAGATATCTACCAATCTAAGTGTGAAGAATTTCTACCGCTAAGAAAGGGGGAAAGAAAAGAAGAATTTACTGAGCGTCATTTCTATCTCTTTATACATGTATCTTTTTCAGTCCCTTCCGTTTTTTGTTCCCCCTTGCCATCTCTGTCTCTCCTTTCCTCCCTCTCCTCCCTCTCCTCCCCACCTTTTGAGCGGATGTTCTGGAAATGATTCTGATTCTTCAATCCTCAGCCTGGCGTTTCAGTTTGTAAGAATTACACTTTTCGCGATTACCTCCCCCCCCTCCCTCTCTCTTTCTCTCTTTTTCTTTCCCTGTCTTTCCTCTCTCCTTCTCTATCTCTCTCTCTCTCTCTCTCTCTCTCTCTCTCTCTCTCTCTCTCTCTCTCTCTCTCTCTCTCTCTCTCCATTGGTCGTTTTTAAGTTTGGGGCACAAGAATTATACTAAGCACGATACCACCCTCCTCCTCTTCCTCCCACTCTCTCCCTCCCTCCCTCTCTCTCTCTCTCTCTCTCTCTCTCTCTCTCTCTCTCTCTCCCTCCCTCCCTCCCTCTCTTTCTTTTGGGTGGATTCAGATAGTTTGTTGATTGAGGAGTTTATGGGTGGAGCGTAGGTTTCACTGTAAGCTAAATTAAGTTTTCTCTCGGTTGTTTTTTTTTTTTTTTTTTTAACATTTGCCTTTCTGACAAGAGAAATAAATAAACATTTCTGAAAATAACTTACAAGATAGCAAGATAAGGAAGATTTGTACGATACCAGTAGATCAAACCCAACAGTTCTCTGCTCTTCCCCATCGCTCTCTCTCTCTCTCTCTCTCTCTCTCTCTCTCTCTCTCTCTCTCTCTCTCTCTCTCTCTCTCTCTCTCTCTTTCCCCTTCCCCCCCCTCATTTTCCTGATCTTTCTTCCCCCATATTCATTTTTTTCCTTCTCGCTCCATGTATATATATAATGTGTGTGTGTGTGTGTGTGTCCTACATCTCTTTCCATTTTTCTTGAGGTGTCTCAAAACTCTGTGTTTATCACGACGTTTTATCATGTGTATGACCTTTCCAATCTCTTCATTGGTTTACGATGCCAGTTAGCTCATCTGCAGAGCAAAAAACTTGTTTTATTCATTTCATTCCGGCCGGCCTGCAAGGTTTATTTCGTTTCGTTTGTTATCTGCCCTGGCTTTATTGGGGTATGGATCAGGTGTCATTTAACAAAGCCAAAGGAAAAATCAAATTGCCATTTTATGTGATTGTAAGGGACAAATTTAAAATGCACTAATTTATGGGGCTGAAACTCAAGCAATGCATTCCCACTGTCATAGGCTGATGTCAAGCAAAGAGTAAATTGATACAGAATCGGTGGAGTATATCCACTGTAACGGAACCCTCGTTTCGGAATCCTCAATGGCTCTACATCGTGAATTTGAGTTACACCCCAGTGTATTGGATGTAAAGCGACTATCAAAAGGCAATAATTTCCCGCAAAAAAAAAAAAAGAGCTCAAATGTCCTCTGCCTTGCGGCTAACTCTTAGCTGCCTAGCTACCTCTATTTTAATGATAATGAAATTTTTAAAACAATCTATAAATAGATGTTGCATCGAAATTATTCGTGTTGATTATTGTGATACTATTTTAAATGTGTTGATTTTAATCTCCCCGCCCCCATTTTTTTTATGAACTAGAGGAAAGCTTTGGTACTTTTCTGTTTGATCGGTATTTGATTTCTTGCTTCATGTGTAAGTGTTTCATTTGTTTCACGTGGAAACTCAATCCTGTCTTCTTAGATGATTTCGCGATTTTAAGCGTTTTTCGTTTCTTAAACTATCACCCTTACTTCTCTCTCTCTCTCTCTCTCTCTCTCTCTCTCTCTCTCTCTCTCTCTCTCTCTCTCTCTCTCTCTCTCTCTCTCTCTCCCGCTCCTTATCTCGTTTCACAACATATCTTTATCTACTCTCCTCTCCCTTTTAGTCTTTTTCGTTCTCATGCCTTGGAATTATGATTCGCCTTTTTCAAATATTCCCTTTTCTTGTTAGATCGTACTCATGTCAAAATACCCTCATTTACAGCAATTTCCTGAATCCTCTTAAAAAGTTAAAGAAAAAAAACGTTAAGAAAAAAAAAAAGCTGATTTCGTGATGGTCTTTTAAATATATATTTAACACAATAGTGATACAAATTAGAGCGGTTTAGAGTAAATCAATAAAAAGAACATGAGAATATTATTTAAAAAACGTATTGAGGCAAGATTGGAAAATAGTAAATTCATTTTCAAAAGTGGCTTAAGGTTTTCTGATTCTTCATCTCAAAATTCATCTCGGTCCCTCCACGCGCCAACCTTACTTTTTTTTTTTTTTCCGTCGTGCAACATTCGCTTTATGTAGACAGCATCATGCGTGTTTTATCAATCATAATTCATTCTGTAAACAATCTTCTACAAATCTGCGTCATCTTGGCATGACGTGTTCGGGAAAAAGCGCACAACCGAGCACACTCATACCTGTCTATTTATTTATTTTTTATAATACGAGGCTAAAAAAATAAATAGGCCTTGTTCTCCGTTACATTAATGAGGATAAGAGGTCACGACAATAAACATTATATTAACCTTTGATACTTGAGCTCGTTAGAAAAGCTGTTTTCACCATTAGAAAGCTTAAAAAAATGTTTTCCATGTTCAATGAAAAAAAAATGACTGTGGCGCACCTTTTGTACAGTAATTAGATGCTCGACTTTGCTACTATGTAACCCTCGTTAAATCGTCGAAATGGATCAGGAAAGGGCTTTAATGGTTTTGAAAAGAAAAAAAGTATTTCATAAGAACCCATACAAGGAAGATATTTTCTCTAGGAGAGAGAAAAATGAAAACCATACAATTTTGATACTTTAAACAGGCTTATCTAGAAACAGTTTCCTAAAATCGAGACCCGGTAGATTCTGATCAGAGCTCGGGCTGAAATGGTTTTAATCAGTAATTTCTGATACATTAGTCAAGAGGGCAGTGGAGATTATGGAATCTAAGGGTGAGCAATAAAATCTATGGGACTTTCCATAGGAATTGAGTATTGGATCCTCCAACTTGCAGAGTGGCAGGTAGTATTATTGCGGACGAACTCCCGCCTACACAGAGCTGTGGGGACTCCGCTCAGGTTTCACGAAGACCTGTTTAAGAGGAGCTTAATTGAGCACGCATTAGTTTATTATTTAACCCAAATGTACACATAATTCTGCACTGATTCTATAGATGAGATTTTAATTCGCACACATGCCCGTATTGATTCACACTTTTTTGGAGGACTATCGTGACCACTATCAAAGGACGATACTGTTTGTGATTTAAAAGACCTCATGAGGGTTAGTTGTCATTCTTGAAACAATAAGCAAAGAGATACACCAAACGTTTTCTTGCCCCGAGCTATGAAGCATTAGAATTATAAAGACTTAATATTTCTTTGCTCTCTTCAGCATATTCCATATGCTGATCCATTTAGTGTTTCTATATCTCTCACTGATACGCTTCCAGTTACTTTCAGTTTAACGTATTATTGTATTGTTTAACGTATTATTATATTGTTTTTAATATGCTGCGAGTTGAAAATGAAGCGGAAAAAGTAATCTTAAAGAATGTTAAAGAATCAAAGACAAAGACACAGACTGTGAAGACGAGAGAAAGGGTGAGCTTCAAGATCTTGAACTAGACATTAGACAAATATGTTGTATAAAGCGGCGGTAATACTGCTCTGATTTTTAGTTATCAATCTGTGTACATGCCTGTTTATGTGTTTATTCACGTCTGTTTTTGTAATGTTGTCGCGGTCATTAGTGTAACTACTGTTAGATGTGCGGTTGTCATGCTCCCATGTTGCTGTTATTCTGTTGTAATCTCTCTATAATTGATGGTCTCATAAAACAATTCTTTAATAAAGAAAAAAAATAGATTTAAAAACATAGAAAACAAAAGGTTTTAACACATCTGAAATAGTTTTTTTATTTTGTAAAGCGAGATTTTTTCAGAGCCAAGAAAAGGAGAGAGATACATAGTTCTGTATGTTGTTAATTTATGCTGTCGATTGAGTTGCCAATCTTTTCCAGATTTTTTTAGTGTGGAATGTCTTTGGCACATAACTGACAAGTTTTATTTTACTCATTCATTTCTTTCTCGTAACGAATATTTTCTTGCCAAATAAGCTGCGCGCTTCTTTATATTACTTGAATAGTTCTACGTCCT
The DNA here is from genome assembly GCA_033675545.1 of Elysia crispata. Lineage (NCBI taxonomy): Eukaryota > Metazoa > Mollusca > Gastropoda > Plakobranchidae > Elysia > Elysia crispata. Next base: position 197,775 of record JAWDGP010002514.1, read on the forward strand.
CAATGTTTTTTAAAAAATTGTCCACATATGGAGTCGAAAGATTTTCTCTGATGAGTTAGTACCAGTATACATAAATACCTCTCCGAGGAAATAAAAACTAGCAGAGGTTAATAGCCTCGTTTCTATTTTTAGTAAAAATAACAGTAAGAACAGTTTAAAATCTAGAAATAAACAGGATGGTAAGAAAAACAAGATAAAACCATAATTAAACTTACCACGATAACTGTTTACCCTCATGCAGGTTGTGAAAGAAAACTTGTCTACTAGGTCAACAACCTCGAGGCACTTTTTCAGGTCAAAGTTTGTGAAGTATGAAAATTTTTTTACAAAAAACGCCCACGATTGTGTTATGTGTTTAGTGTTGACATGGAATGTGTACCGTATTACTCTGTTTCCTCCCTGATCGGTAAACCACAGGTCTATATCATGAAAGTGGAAGAATTAAATCCTGGTTCAACAAAAGGGGCTTTCTTCCTAACGATGTTAAAAAAGGAAATAGCTCCCAGAAGAATTTTCGTAGGTCGTATCGCGACTTTCACTTGCTGTCATCACTTTCAAAGAACATAATAGAACCGTTGAATACACATTTTCATTGGCATTTGCAGCCAAATTTGAATAACATGTTTTAAAAATGACCTTAGGCCTATAAGCTCTCTTGAAACTAAGCTCTTAGCTGCTTCTAAAGATGCAGTTATTGAAAAAAGCGGTGATGAAGGCTTAATTGTGTTTGTATTGAATTCAGATATTTACCTATATACTTAATGATGAACATTGTTTTGCTCTTACGAGTTGTCAGTCGAATAACTTCATATTAATGCGTTAGAAGTCCAGACATATGTACTACATAGGCTACATTCGTATAGTTAAGAATAACATTATAATCAAATGGCATTCAGCATACTATAAGACCAGAATTATTTTACTTGTCATTAATTACATACTCTCTTATCAATTTGAAACTCTTAGTCTTTGGGTAGGTACACAGATTAGCCTTTCTTTTAATCACTGCTGGACTGTCCTTAATTCGTGCATGCTTTCTTATATATTCAACTTGTATTTAGCAAATGGAATATTATCTACGCCACCTAAAAACAATTTATGAAAGACACTATAAAAATAGAGATAGAATATTTTATTGAAACTCATTGTGGTTTAAAAAACAATCCTAGGTTGTTAACCCTTACCATCCCGTATCCTCAGGGTCGATGTGAGCAGCTCCCAAGCACCGGTACAATAATACAGATCCATTTCTGCGCATATCGCTCCTCTATGCTATTCCTAAAAAGTGCAGGGGTTATAAAAACCTTGAAATTCTTTTATTTCTTCAAAAAATTTTTTTCATTATTTTTAAAAGTTTGTGATGGGCATAGTTTAATCGAACCAAACACGCTCTAAGAGACACATGAAGAAAAAGAAAGAGAGATAACAAAGATTAAGACTAAGAGAGGGAGAGAGAGAGAGAGAGAGAGAGAGAGAGAGAGAGAGAGAGAGAGAGAGAGAGAGAGAGAGAGAGAGAGAGAGAGAGAGAGAGAGAGAGAAACATATAGACAGACAGATAGAGGGACAAACAGAAAAAAAGAGAAAGAACGGAGAGAGGAAGAAAGAAACAGAATGGGAGAGAAATAGAGATAAGAAAAGGAGAAAGAAAAGGAGGTAGAGAGAGCAAGAGAAATAGATAGAGAGAGGCATGTACAACTATGGAAACAAATAGACAAAATAAAATTGTATGAACAGGCAGATGGACAGCCCTGCAAAGAGAGGAAGACGAAGAGTTTTAGATACATTTCTCACTATTAAGTTGTTGTGAGCACCACCAAACTTGGCAATCACTCCAAGCAAGGTTCCGAGATAAAATAGGACATACGTGTGAGACATGCACTCGACATTTCAACCTGTGCCAGGTTTAGCATTGAGTCATTTTGTAAGAACACTCAATCATAGCCCTCACTCAATTAAGTATAAAATAGTACCTGAATACTGCACTCGTAGCATTATGAACACTCAATCATTGCCCTCACTCAATTAAGTATAAAATAGTACCTGGATACTGCACTCGTAGCATTATGAACACTCAATCATAGCCCTCACTCAATTAAGTATAAAATGGTACCCGAATACTGCACTCGTAGCATTATGAACACTCAATCATAGCCCTCACTCAATTAAGTATAAAATGGTACCCGAATACTGCACTCGTAGCATTATGAACACTCAATCATAGCCCTCACTCAATTAAGTATAAAATAGTACCCGAATACTGCACTCGTAGCATTATGAACACTCAATCATAGCCCTCACTCAATTAAGTATAAAATAGTACCCGAATACTGCACTCGTAGCGAAAGATAGTATGTATGCATTATGGGGGCGCGTTTTCTCTACCACCTGATCTTTTGTAGTACTTCATTGTGAGTGGCGGAAAAATTAATGCGATAGTTGGACCTAGTCCGTCAGTGCTTAGTATACTAATAAATAAAAAGAAAAAAAACCATCTCATTTTCTGCTATTGTTTTCAATATTTTATCTTTGCGAAAATTTTATCAGAGTGTGTTATTTTGCACGAAGCGCAAAGTTCGTGCACTTAGTTAAGGATTCTACAAGAAAAAAAAATGCACAAGAATAGTTGCTACTGGTATAAATACATAATTATAACCGTTATTATTGTTTCATTGTCATTGTTAGCTAAAAACTTACAAACCTAAGCACGCCAAATCAAAGACTTCACGTTTGGAGCATCCTCAAAATGATAAAATAAATAATATAGATCCTAAATGCCCAGTGTTTTTTGTATTGTGAACAGGCATGTTATGCCTGATAAACCTCTGAAAAGTTTGGACTGACTTCAAATTGAAGTCGTGCGAGAGATTTCTTCTTTCTTCTGCCTCGTTTGAAGAACTCTCTGTCTTGACTTTCTTAAAATCATGAAATATATATATATATATATATATATATATATATATATATATATATATATATATATATATAATCTTGAACGCTAAAATCTTGTGGATTGGAATCATTCCATAAAATCTACATCAGATGAAAGGCTGTAACGTTTTGCTAAAATAAAATAAGAGGAAAGATGCAACACTCATTCCAATAAAGATATTCGTTGACATTATTTTGGCTATCTATTATATTATATTGTTGTGCCTCTGTTTCTGTCATTTGTATATCTGCCTCTCTCTCTCTCTCTCTCTCTCTCTCTCTCTCTCTCTCTCTCTCTCTCTCTCTCTCTCTCGCTCTCTGTGTCTGCCTGACTATCTGTCTGTCTGTCTGTCTCTCTCTGTCTCTCTCCCTCTCTCTCTCTCTCTTTCTCTCTTTCTCAGTAGCTTTTTGTAAATTTACATGTCAGTCTGGTTGGAATAAGATTGGGCAAACGAACATAAAGAATAAGCAGATCTAGAGATCTAAAGATAAGAGTTGTTAATAAACAAATTGTAAGAAAAAAGGAGACACAGAAGTGAAAAGATAAAAACAGAGAACAGACCAGCGAATAAACTGAGAAAGTACCAGCTTTTCACTGAAACTCCTACCTGGCCGGGTGGACAAGAATGGCACAGTGGCTACTACCACTTTTGATCTTGACCTAGCACAGCAGTGAGTACACTGTGAAAGTGCGGGCTTATTACATATTTATTTTTGTCCTTATCTCTCTCTATCTTATCAGTCTGTCTTGAGGAAGGTCTAGTTTGTTATGGCTTTTTTTTTCTTCTCTTTTTCCATTCTGACTCTTTCTCTCTCCCCTCTTCCTTCCCCTCTTTTTCTATCTCTCTGTGTAGCAGAATAACTCGTGTTTTACATGTAATTGTGGATATGGAAATAAGTTTTTGCGTAAGCCTAGAAGTATTTTAGTGTTGAGCCAGTTCCTCCCCAGGTCATGTATGCAATATTATTGAGCTTTAAAAAATTCATTTCACTTCATGCCAAAAATTTAGAAAGCACAAAAAAAAAAAAAAGAAAGAAAATAGAATTTTGACATATCCAGCACTTGAACTCATGACCTAGGGAAGGCCGCAAGGAGCAGTAAAGGTGAGGGGAGCCTGAAAATTAAAAACTCCAACCATACGGTAATGTAACAACCGTAAGTTGGGACGAAAAACAGTCAGCTTGATTGTCTTCATTTTCCGAGTGTTTTTTTTTAATTGTAGAAATTTTTGTTCAGGGTGCTTAAGCTGAGCTTGTATTCATGTGTAGATTTTTTTTCTGTCACTTTCCAAAGAGCAATCATCAGCGAAAGAGTTAATGGATGGCCTAGAATAACAGGGTGACGACTGATTCTGTCTGAGAATGCCGCAGTAGATAAAGCATTTCTCTAGCGGATGGCATTTTGCTGGTTTGATTCAAGGCCTTGTGAGTTAAAGCATTTTCCGTTTCATGTGGCAACAACATAAGATGCGAATTTTCGGACAGCTACAGCATGGTAAATGCCATAATCAACTGTGAAAGGAGCATCAACAAGAACTGAATCAACGGTACATACAGTGGCAGGAATGACACCGAAATATCAGAATCATCGAAAATGAGGGGCGGTATGATAAAGTAATAACAATATATATATGGAGACGGAAACCAATATCAACACCCACGAGAACTGTGCATCTACCAGAAAAAAACACCAATTTAACTAGAACAAACAGTAAACAGAAAAGCGACTGTGACAATTAAATAATATTGTGGACAAATAGAAATAATCTTAACAAATAAAAAATAATCTTAGAGACAAAACAACAGCACAAACAAAAAAATAGACAACAGGAAAGACAGAAGCAACAGTTTCAAATGCGAGAAGGTTCATGAAATAGCGAAAAATAAAGTAAAAAAAATATTAAAATATCAGACCAGATCAAGAATTCCAACCACATATCAATGAAAACAAAGACCCGCAAACTCACAAAGATTGTTGATTACACTATGCTTTCTGCCAACATTCTTGTCGAGATGTTAATTTCCCTACAAAAACAGATCTAAGGCTGCAGTGCTAAACTTAGATTTTTCTATCATTGGAAAGCGGTCTAACTAGTTATGCTTGTAAATCTTTCAATATCAGGGAAAGACCGAGAAGCAGAGTTGGTGAGTTTAATCTTTCTCACTCCACGCACATCTCTCAAACTCTCAAACTGTTGGTCTCTGTCGAAATTTTATTTAAAAAAAAAGTCTTTAGTTTCTCAGAAACATGAAAGTATAATATACTGTAGTTCATTTGACTATTTCCCCACTCAGCATGTAAGCAAAAGTGGCAGCATTCTCTATATTTTAACATTTCTACAAATAGATATAGATTGTCAAATGACAATTTCTCACTATGTGCTATGCCAAATGACTGCGACATATAGCTTTGATTCTGCCAGTTTTAAACAATCTAACCCACTTGACATGGCGACAGTTTTAAAGCCTCTAAAGAAAAGCCTTTAACTGATATTTGAATCTTCTCAGTCTTATCAAATATGCAAGGACGCGTGTTGGGAGGATGTGTGAGAGATAAAAAGAGCAATAGTGGTGAAAGAGAGATAGATGCAGATAGAGTGAAAGGGAGAAAGAGAGAAGAGAGTGAGGGAGAGGAGAGAGGAGAGAGAAAGAGAAAGAGAGAGAGAGAGAGAGAGAGAGAGAGAGAGAGAGAGAGAGAGAGAGAGAGAGAGAGAGAGAGAGAGAGAGAGAGAGAGAGAGAGAGAGAGAGAGAGAGAGAGAGAGAGAGAAGTGAGCTATCAAGAAATCTCAGCGGGTGATAAATATCAGTCTTACAAGAAAAAAAAATTTGTGGATGAAGTCTCCGCCATCTTCATCTCACCTTTCTGCATACCTGCTCACTGCGCGTCGACAAAAGTTTTGTTTGTTTGGTGCAGATCGCTCGGCACAACCTGCATGCACGGGGTTTAGGTTGGCCAGTGCAGGTCCCAGTCTCTGTAACTGTTACCTCTTGTGATCTTGTCCTCAGGACCTATCGCCAGCCATGTTGAGCAGAATCCCCACCATAGTCATGGCCGTTTACATCGTCAACAGTGTTCTGGCGAACTACAGGAGTACGGCCCAAGACCGGGTGAGTACAGAGCCCAATATGAACCGTACTACTTCTTTAGTGAAAATCTCATGAAGATATATGATAAAGTTCCAACGTTAATGTGTTCTAAAACCTTGGCTGGCAGCAAAATATTTTTTGGGAGCGTGATGAAGAAGTAAGAGAGAAAATAATTGAGATGATGTCGGACTCATAGATATCTCTCGAAGATTGGATCATATCATATCATTAAACAAGTAGATTCAATTCATTGAGAGGGAGAGAGTTGTGTAAAAAGCACAACACTTGGTCCAGCTTCAGGATTCGAACCCGACACCTTCCAATCTTATGCTCTTCTATTAGTTGACCGACGACATTAAGAAAGTTGGTAAATGGTATTGAGGATAAAAAGTACTGCATAGAAACGAATGTACGTCACAATAATTTACCCCTTAATTTTTTTTTGATTTATTGTTTTATAGCTTTTGTACATAAGATGCAATTGGTAACTGCTTAAATCATTTTTTTTTTTTTTTGCTTTACCCTAGGATTGAAAAATACTTGTAGTTTTTAATACGATGCTATCTTGCTCGCCTGTTTTCAAATCATTGAAATGTCTGAGTTATGTGTGTACAATATAATGTATTAAATGAAAGGATAAGACCTGATGATTGTTTGAGAAGTCATTAACATTCATTTTTGGTTGTGGTAATAAAAACGCTATTGCTTATTCTCATTGAACATCATTATTACAAGTAGTAGTAGTAGTAGTAGTAGTAGTAGTAGTAGTAGTAGTAGTAGTAGTAGTAGTAGTAGTAGTAGTAGTAGTAGTCGTAGTAGTCGTAGTAGTCGTAGTAGTCGTAGTAGTCGTAGTAGTCGTAGTAGTAGTAGTAGTAGTAGTAGTAGTAGTAGTAGTAGTAGTAGTAGTAGTAGTAGAAGTAGTAGTAGTAGTAGTAGAAGTAGTAGTAGTAGTAGTAGTAGTAGTAGTAGTAGTAGTAGTAGTAGTAGTAGTAGTAGTAGTAGTAGTAGTAGTAGCAGTAGTAGTAGTAGTTATATTTCATCATCATCATCGTCATGACTATCATTAATCATCATCATCCTCACCATCATCCCCATCAACATCGTATCAGCATGATTATCATTTTCTCCATTATGGCTAAAATTACCCCATCTGTTAACATCGCATCATAATCACATTTATATCCTTATCTTAACCTTTACATAAAGCTTTCGTCATCTCAATGACAGTCATCATTATCATCATCAATTATTCAATATCATCAACATACTTTCTTCTCTTTTTCCCTCTCGTCATCATTATTGCCGTCGTTGCCCTGATCCCTGTCATATAAGCTACTAAAGGATTTGGCACACGAGAGTCATTTCGCCGGAAAGATTGCTAGTTTTATTTTATTCGGACATTAACGAAACGTTGTTGCCATAGGGCTTCCACTCTCATCAAAAACTGATAACTGTACATTTTGCCACCGCGCAATTAATGTAAATGAGATCCGGCTTTCTATGTATTCTATTCTCTTTCACTTCATTCTCGTTTTGTTCCTATAGTTCTCCTTTTATCTTTCTTTTTCTTTTTCTTTAATCGAGTTTCAGGTGCAATTTTTTAAGGCCTCACTATTTTATTTTCAAGCGAATGAATGAATCAAAGAAGTGAAGAAGAAAAAAATTCATAGACGGTTTTTTTTATGCTTCTCCCACCTTTCCTCCTTCCCTCCCACCATATAGTTCCCATCTTTGCCAGGACTTACGCCCAGCCATCAACGCAGAGGAGTGGAGCTACAGGGAGTGGAGATCAATCCCAGGCTCAAATTGTCGAAAATCTTCGAACCTAGAAAGTTTCATCTCAGGGTGAGTTGAAAAGGTGGAACTAAAACTGCTATAATTTGACGCTGATAACATAGAACATTTTGTGAAAATCATGGTGGCATGTAAGAAAGGTCTCTATGAGTTAGATTTGCAACTCATACGAAATCTGTTTGGCCAATCGAACGAGTCGCCAAAATGTGGTATGTAATATGAAGTTTGAAAATTAAATCAGAGGCGCTTTTTGAGGGCCCACTAAGGAAATATCTCACCGCGAACATACATCTCTACAAATAAGGATATATATATATATATATATATATAAATGTTATTTTTGTTTGCTTTAAATATATATAATTTCTTACCGCCCCTCGCCTCACCCACTTTACAATGCTAAGTAGTCTTACTGAAAATTACAGTCGGTTCTGCTAAAAAAAAAAAACAAGGCCAGTAAGATTTTATAGGCGTAGGCGCTCAGTCTAGAGAAAATTAAAAAAATATATGGCAAAGCTGTAAATTTAATCAATCCTTAGGTGCTAATGGCGACTCTGAATCAAAAGAAAAATCAATCGCCTGTTTCACTCCATGTCAATAAATATGAGTTCAAGCATAGCTGTAACAAGGAGGCCTACTTTAGTAGAGAATAATTACACATTTTCAGTTATAGATTCAAATAACCAAGATCTAAATGTCTTTAAAAGAATCTAGAATCTATATCTAGATCTAGATTTAAAGTGAAATTGGCAGAACACAGTGGTCTCTCGGACATTTGACAATTTCACGAGACGGTTGAAAGGTTTTGCTCTTTACATTTCATACTTTTTAAAATTTGCATTTCTTTTTCTCTATCTGACTCACTTTTCTCTGTTCTAAGAACTAAAATTCGTAAAACAAAAATCTTGCATCTAACAAAGCAGAGTTATGCTCCTGATTAGATTCGGATTTAAGTGGCAAATTCAGGTAACTGATATATTATGGAGTCTTGCCTAGAAAAATTCCATTGTTAAAATCCTGTAATTTAGACTTACAGGATTCTTTATTGTGAAAATATGTTGCTACATATTACTGTAACTGACAAATTGTTTCATAAAATATGGAAGATAAATTGAGAAAAGTATGTACAAAATATGTATCTTTACTGATTGATCTACCACTGAGAATATTTAAATGAAATCTTTAAAAAAAAATTTCTGACAGTTTTTTGTCCTTAATGTAAAATTTCAAAATATCGGTTCTAGGAGTCTTATAGCAAGGCGACGAAAAAACTAGTATGTGTCATTTCTGATATAATAGAAGAACATGTCAGTATAAAATTTAATATATAGCCCTTGAGTGTTACCAGCTTTCTATGTCCTGCCTGGATAAATCAAGATTAGTAATAACAGTGAAAGCATAGTGTCTTTATTTTGATTCCCTTTTCACCAGGCACAAATCCTTTTTAGCCATCCTGTTTTGCCAATTATTTGATGGGTTATCAGAATAGCCTTTAGCTTTTTATTCATTACACTGCACCTACTATCTTTTCTTTGGTATTAAAATGAAATATCTCAGATTGCTGTCTACACGGATGAAAATTTATGTATTTTATGGTCACTTTTTCAAATGAAGAGGTAGTAATTATGACAAAAATATTTATGAATAATGTTATAGTCACTTCTTATACCTAAGAGGAATATTAGAAAATGCTTTTTACAATAACCTAAAAAATGTTATAAAAAGCTATGCCGAATGTTCTATGTGCAGAAAAATATTAGAGGCCGCCTTGATGACTGATGTGCAGTATAATATCACAGGTCGCCTCAATGACAAATGTGCAATGAAATAATTATATCGGTCACCCAATAGGCAGTATTTGCAGAGAAATCTGTAGGTCGCCTTGAGGGTGACGAAATGTAACAAAAAACCTTAAGGCGATCACTGAATTTTGTTATATAGCGCTCTACTTAATGTCATAAAGAAGTGATCTTCAATACAAAGTAAAAACTTGCAACTGCTTAGACAATAATACACAGGAAAAAAGATGTAAGGCCCCGTATTTAAAAAAAATATTTGGTTAATTGCTAAAGCTTAAAATTATTCTAGATCTAGTCACAATCTGAATAACTCATGCAAAGCAAATTAAGAGTGGCAGGTTAATAAAATTGCTTCATTTGAATGTTTGTTTCTATGATACCTTGTTGGCAATTAGAGAATCTGGTCGATATCTTAGATATAAAGAAGCATAGAAGTACGAAATACGTGCAAAAGAAGCAGAAGTTTTTTTTTATAGTCACAACCGCCGCTCTGGAAGAAAATGCGACGATCACAGTTCTTAAAATACTGACCAATCAAATCACTATTACTTTCTCGCATAAAACTGGTCTTTTCCATAATGCTATTGTCTTTATGCTGGAATAGGTCAAATTTCATTTCATTTGTTAATAATTTTTTTTTCAGTTTCGCACTCCTTTATAGTAAAATAACTTTTTTTGTAACAAAATAACAAAACAAAACGTGAACCGCTTTAAAAAATTACAAACCGCTGAGAACAGTCTGTTATATATTATTTGATTCATCATGACAAATTTGGCAAAGTATTTTGATGAATTAATTACAATAAAAATATTATGAAGTTTCAAGAACATTTTGGCCTAAATCTATATGTTTTTTCTTTGACTTTTTAATAGCGTGGGACACTGGTCTTGGTAGATGTAAAATACAGTAAACTTCATCACTGCACTTTAATGGTTTTGGAGGAGATAATGGAGAAAGAAATCGAATTGCCTTTTATGATAAAGATGCTCAATTTATGATTTTTTTTTTTATTACTAAGCTGTTCTGATAAATATATATCCTCTTTTCACCTTCAGGAAAAGAATCTGTTCAAGAAACTCGGCGAAGACTTTGATCCCTCTTGGATGTCAGTCGAGCAGCCGCCGGATTTCTTGAAGGTTTCAGTGAACGACGAAAGAGACCCTGAAATCGCTGACGAGTGGATACGTAGCGTCAACCCCTGGGCACTTATCAAGTCATTGAATGCTTTGAATATTACCCAGTACGGTTCCCTGGACGTCAATATCCAGCATGCGTCCAAGAATCAGCGGATGGACAATGCGGTGAAAATGGTCATGTCCGTCTTGCAAGACTGGTTGGTCCAGAAGGCCACATGTCCAGTTCGATTTATCTGGGAGGACATGGGCAAGTTGTTTTGGCCACGTTATATCCGAAAAGGTTACTGCTCTAAGGGTAACATTCCTGAGAAAGTCCAGAAGCGCGTGAGCTCGTCCTTGGCAGACACACCGCTGATAGAGCAGGACTGTTCCTGGCCTCCTGGCATGATTTGTGTGCCCGGAGAGGAGAAGCGACTTCGCATGCTATTTTGGAAATGTGTCCCTAGACGTGCCGTTAGGAAGCGTCAAGGTACACGTTCTTCCGACAGTTTGCCAACAAAATCCGATCTGAGGTCAGACATGCCTGCTGTCGGTAGTACAAAGGGATCATTTCAGCGCGCGCTCGAATCTGTAGGTACCGGCAGACGGTTTGCCGCGGTCAGCAGATCACCAACGCGTGGCTCTCTAAAGTCCTCCCGAGAAACCACTATGAACGATGCGATAAACAAGCCAGAGGATGGGAGCCAGATTTCAGCAGACATCCAAGATCTCAGTTCTATAATGTCAAAGATAAAGTCGCACCGCCAAAAGCGAAGTACCACAATACCCAAAGAAATGGTCGGCTATATTTCCTCGCACTCTTTACCACAGAGAGACGAAGCTCCTGCTGGTAACGTCCCAGAACCAGAAGCAAAGGAAGACTACAGTAAGCTTAGCTGGAAAGAATTGAGGAAGAAGTTCAAAGTCAAGTGCAGGTGGCAGAAAATAACACTTCCTGTCACAGAATATTGCCATTGTTCTTGTTAAGACTATTGCTAACCAAAGACATTATGTAAGAGAGTGGAAATGATCAAAATTGATTGGCCCAACAGATGATCGGGGTAAGAATTAATGGGTATGTTGAGGAAATATATGGGCCATTGGCTCAAATTAGCACATGCTGAAACGGCTGAAAGAGAAACTGTAAGTTGTGAATATATATATTATAAAGGAACGCCTGAGTATAAGAAAAGAAGAAATTACGAAGACTAAGTGGAATGAACGAAAGCTTCAGCTAGTTTCCCACGAGTTAACTCTAGTCTACGCACACAAATGAAATCTTGTGTCAATTTTTTATTCCTATTATTTTAAAGGAAGATTTTGCTTCAACTTCAAATTGAACTTGGAAAATATTACCATTTAATCTCTTGTTTTTTTTCCTCACAAAATATGTATGCCAATGGGTAATCTTCAAACACGGAAATTAAATAATTTGTCCTATTTGTCATATTTCTAACAAATTTGCGTTTTTGCTCTAAGACTAAAACAGTTCTACTTTTTCAGTCCCCTTTGTTTACCAAATTAATTGTCAGATTTTATTACTCAGCTGTTTTTGTGCATGGTTTGCTAAGTTACGTTTTTTACAATGTTGTGACAAAATTTCACATTTGTTGTATTTGTATATTTTATGTCACATAGTCAGTAAACTGGGACGCACTCGTGTAACTGTTGGTATTAGCTCATTTCAACAAATTTCTAACCTTGGACCATCTGTCCATAACCTAAATACTTTCACCAAAATGAGATAACCAAACAGTTGTTTATAACTATTAGTCATTTTTTTTCCACACATTATTAATCATGTTTTTTTCTTAGAAATGTTCTCTTACTTAACTTAACAGTGACGGATAAAAGTAAGTTCCGCGGCCTATGTCATTTCGGTTCGGGCATCAATTTTTGTAACCACTCTCAATTTTCTCTTTGATTTTATCAATAGTTTTCTTTCCACTCTTGAAGTAAGATTCTGAGAGATGGCACTGTAATTTTTTTGTATGTATTAGGAGTTAGAACTATTTATCATCAGTTAAAGCCTGATTTCCCAGGTTGGCTTTGTGTTAGTATTTATACGCCTTTTCTTTACGCTGATTAATTTATATTAAACTCGTCGAATGAGGGAAAGGCCTGGGGTTATTGCAGTCGTAAAGTTTAATGTATTTAATATTCAATGGTCTCTCATCTATGATTCTATCTATCTATCTATCTATCGATCTATCTATCTATCTATCTATCTATCTATCTATATTCTTTTTTTCTCGGTTCTTCCTCTAACTTTCCAGCTTTATATCACAATCTGCCATATTCTTTCCCCATCTGTTTACTGACAGGCATGACTTTCTGTCGAGTAATCTATCTATATTAATTAACAATATTTTTTTTAGAAAAAAAAATGCTTCTAGTCCAACATTTTCTTTTATGTTACTTCTTAGTTAACAAGTTGTATCAATCTATATCCCAATCTATTTATCTATGTATATATCTAGCTGCGTATCAATCTATCTAGATCTACGTATTTAAGTATATCTCTCTCTCTCTCTCTCTCTCTCTCTCTCTCTCTCTCTATCCATCCATCTATCTATCTATCTATCTATCTATCTATCTATCTATGTCTCTCTCTCTCTATTCATCCATCTATCTATCTGCCTATCCACTATCTATCTAATTATTTTTCTATATATCTATTTGTCTATATATATCCATCTATCTTTTTATCTAAATTGTATCTTGTTCTCTAGCCCTTTTTACCAAGAGTTTCATTTTTCTACCCTATTAATTTTTTTTATTAATCTCTTATCCTTACTCTGTGGATAGTATTTAGATTAAGGTTGCCCAAAATCAACACCAAAATCCTTACTTTTTAAACAACTGTCTCTTGTAAACACCAACATCTTAAACTATTTTGGCAATGTGAATATTAAAACGAAGCAGAATAATAAAAATGTGATATTTAGGCAAATTTTTGTCATGTTGTGTAAGTGTATGGGAAATGTTGAAGTATGTATGAGTTGAAAGCGAAAGCTGAAGAAAAAAAGGGGCGGGGGGGGGGGGGGGGGGGAAGGAAAATTAGAAACAGCAAGTTAGTGAGGGATAAAAGAAAAGAAAGAGGACAGAAAAGGGGGGGAAGAGAGGAAAATTAGAAACAGCAAGTTAGTGAGGGATAAAAGAAAAGAAACAGGGACAGAAAAAAGGGGGGGGGGTGGGGGAGAGGAAAATTAGAAACAGCAAGTTAGTGAGGGATAAAAGAAAAGAAAGAGGGACAGAAAAAGGGGGGGGGGGGAGAGGGCGATGAAATGTGACAGATTAGGTGAAATGAAATTATGTGAGAGAGAAGAGAGAGAGAGAGAGAGAGAGAGAGAGAGAGAGAGAGAGAGAGAGAGAGAGAGAGAGAGAGAGAGAGAGAGAGAGAGAGAGGGAGAGAGAGAGAGAGAGAGAGAGAGAGAGAGAGAGAGAGAGAGAGAGAGAGAGAGAGAGGGAGAGAGAGAGATTAACTAAGTGCATGATGGAAAGAGAGAGGGAGAGAGTCACAGGTAATCACAGTAAGACAATTATTAACGTAGAGAAGAAAGAGAGAAATAAAGTTAAATCAAAAGTTTAAAAAGAAAGAAGGAATTTATATACGAAACTCATTTCACAACCTCAATCGATATAATTTCTGTGAGTTGTTTTAAATAATTTCAAATGTGAGCGAAAGGCAAACAAATAAACGTAACGTATTCGAATCATGAAACTCATAAGCACAGCATGAAAGATGGAAAAACTAAAGCGTTAAATATTAGTAGGGAAAATTAAGCAGAGGTGAGAACTTTTCCTGGCCTAATTGGCCAGTTGAAAACATAAAGGAAACAAGCAAGCTTACATACACTCACATTTCAAAGCGTATTATAATTTATTTAAAAAAAATAATAATGGAAATCTTTCAGGGGTATAGATTGTGAAAGATAAAATAGCACACATCTATGTAAGTTTCATATATGAGTAGGTTTTTTTTTTTTTTTTTTTTTTTTTTTTTTGTTCATTTTGCTATTTTCTATGAAAAGATTTTAAACAAAGATAGCATCAGAAAGATTGAATCACAAGGGTTCTGAACAAATGTATTGAATATATTATTAGTCAAAATAAGCAATGTCGCTAAATTTGAAAAGGCAGAAAAAAAAATGAGGATTGTCTTATTGGACAAGCTCCGTTATAGTGTTGGAGTTTGTTAGAATTATGGGGACAGTAACGGTGGATTGACGTGAATCAGCGAGAACAGACAGCAAACTGAGCTTTATAAGATTGACGATACCCAGAGATTTGATCTCACGGCTGCAGCGATTTGTGCGTTTGTTGATACCAGAGTATTGATCTCACGGCTGCAGCGATTTGTGCGTTTTTAGACACCCAGAGTATTGGTCTCACGGCTGCAGCGATTTGTGCGTTTTTAGACACCCAGAGTATTGGTCTCACGGCTGCAGCGATTTGTGCGTTTTTAGACACCCAGAGTATTGGTCTCACGGCTGCAGCGATTTGTGCGTTTGTAGATATCCAGAGTATTAATCTAACACTTGCAGCGATTTGTGCGTTTGTAGATACCCAGAGTATTAATCTAACACTTGCAGCGATTTGTGCGTTTGTAGATACCCAGAGTATTGATCTCACGGCTGCAGCGATTTGTGCGTTTGTAGATACCCAGAGTATTGATCTCACGGCTGCAGCGATTTGTGCGTTTGTAGATACCCAGAGTATTGATCTCACGGCTGCAGCGATTTGTGTGTTTGTAGATACCCAGAGTATTAATCTCACGGCTGCAGCGATTTGTGTGTTTGTAGATACCCAGAGTATTAATCTCACGGCTGCAGCGATTTGTGCGTTTGTAGATACCCAGAGTATTGATCTCATGGCTGCAGCGATTTGTGTGTTTTTAGATACCCAGAGTATTGATCTCACGGCTGCAGCGATTTGTGTGTTTGTAGATACCCAGAGTATTAATCTCACGGCTGCAGCGATTTGTGTGTTTGTAGATACCCAGAGTATTAATCTCACGGCTGCAGCGATTTGTGCGTTTGTAGATACCCAGAGTATTGATCTCATGGCTGCAGCGATTTGTGTGTTTTTAGATACCCAGAGTATTGAGCTCACGGCTGCATCAATTTGTGCGCTTTTAGATACTTGACTTGACTTGACTTAGGGCCTTCCGCGTCTCAGTCGTCCGACGGGGGCGCTTCGGCAGCTTTTCGGATTCTCGTCGACAGTTCTCTCCATTGCTGTCTTTTCTGGGCGATGCATCTTAGGTGTTCGAGGTCTTCCCTAGTTGTGAGTTGTAGTGTGTTTTCTTGTAGTCTTGATAGGTCTTTGTTGAGGACGACTGGTAGTGTTGTTAAAGGGCGGCCCCGAAACTTTTTTCCGTGTGTGGCGAAATAGCTGTTCATTGATTTATTAGCAGGTATTTCAATATTTCTTCTAAGTATGTGCCCGAAAAGGCGCCACCTGTTCTCAAGTATATAAATAGAAAGGGGGTGTTCCTCGCACTTGTTGTAAAGAGATGAATTTGTGATTTTAACGGGGTATTTGATGTTGAGAACTTTCCTTAGCTGTTTACGATGAAATGCATTTAATTTTTCTTCTTCAGATTTTGTCAGTGCCCAGGTGCCGCAGTTGTAGACAAGTATTGATTTTACGAGCGACCTGTATAATTTCAGCTTGGTCTTTCTTTTAATCTTATCTCCTTTGATCCAGACATTTAGAAGCTTTGTCAGTGCTGCATTGGATAGTCGTTTCCTCCTCTCAACGTTTTCTTCGTCGCCTATGAGAGTTCCAACTTTTTTTGTATTTTTATACTCTGTTCCAGCTCTTGACAACGTTGTAAACTCTGTCTTATCTATATTGACCAGTAGATTGTATTTATGTAAGGTGTTTTGTACTTCTTCCGTATCGACGAAATTCAGACCAACAAAATCTACGTCGTCAGCGTATGCAATCTCTGTAGGTAGAGTCTTTTCCAGTTCATTGGTCGGTCGTGGCAAGATGGTTCTTACTTCTTTCAGGGCATTCTCTAAATATACTGAAAACAATACGGGGCTAAGACTGTCTCCTTGCGGGGTGCCTATGTTGCTCACAAAGGGTCTTTCCTTTGTTGCACCATTGATCCTAGTGTTAATGACTGTATCGCTTAAGAGAAAACGTATTATTCTCAGCTCATCTTCTTCAACTATGCGTTCTATTATGTCAAGCAGAGTATTAATCTAGTATTAGATACCCAGAGTATTAATCTCACGGTTGCAGCGATTTGTGCGTGTTTAGATACCCAGAGTATTAATCTCACGGTTGCAGCGATTTGTGCGTGTTTAGATACCCAGAGTATTAATCTCACGGTTGCAGCGATTTGTGCGTGTTTAGATACCCAGAGTATTAATCTCACGGTTGCAGCGATTTGTGCGTGTTTAGATACCCAGAGTATTAATCTCACGGTTGCAGCGATTTGTGCGTGTTTAGATACCCAGAGTATTAATCTCACGATTGCAGCGATTTGTGCGTTTGTAGATACAATAGATATTTTGTAATTTGGCTATGACGGGGTAAAATGATGTCAAACTGCTTGGTAAATTTGGAGGAATTTTTTCTCTCGTGGGAGAAATCAGTGAATTTTTACTCGCTTTTTGTGTATCTCTATTAAAGGAAAGAAAAAAGAACAAGCTCCTGCTTGTTACAATGTAATCAATAAACAGAAAACACTACAAAAGACATATTGTTAAAAATAAGTTTATCATCTAAAATCATGAAAAGGATGCTTTTCAGGTAAAATTGAGATGCTCAGGGACTTGACCCATTTTTAAGTATGTGGACACATGAATTCTAAACATAATTATGAATCCATAAATATAAGTTCTTTGCCTTATTTTTACTACAATCTATAATTGTTTCATTTTTTTTTTAACTTAAATTACAGCCCTATGCAAGGATGCAAAAGATTTTCTGGTGAAAATTGGAGAGCTCGTAAATATTTATCAGGGCTAAAGAGTGATATTTATTCGCATCTTAACAAAACAATTACAGATCAGGTAACAAAAGGTCATGATAATTATTTTTAAAAATTCACATGACGTAGAGTGATCTAAAATAAGTTTAAATCCTTAGAATCTATAGAAATCTAAGTCAAGAATGCACGTAGAACCATCTAATGTAGCTTCGTCTCTCTTAAAGGTCCTAGGAGCTTGCGAATCGAACAGTTTCCACGAGAGAGAAGAATTTCATTTGTTACCTGATCTGGCTGTGAAAATCGTGTCTTGTTCAATGCCTTTGCCTGCAGTTCTTGCTCTCTGAAGTCTTTTCGGTGTAGCCTGAAACATCCTTAACTTGGTCACCTTTTGGCCTGCGCTTCTTACATTTCTCAGCTTGTGGAATTCGATGCTATTTATGTTTCTAAAGCGTTAGTTGGAGGCTTTTATTTATGCTTCCTGAATCATCAGTCTTTTTATGGAATGAAATACATACACAAGCTTCGTGTCAAACTTATATAATTTCGTCTCTCTACCTGATTCCATTCTCTTTGTACTTTGCAGCGAGGCTGTATAGGAGATTGTTTGTTTGTTGTTTTTGTTTTTTCAGTTAAATTTTCTCTACTAAATTTGCCTCAAAGCCCGTTACTTTATCTTGTTGCCCTCAGTCAGCAACATAGGTTTTTCACATTCATAGTTTAAGAATATCCAGAAAACTCTGCTAATCCTCTCCATTCATGCTTTTATACTGAGTTACAACCCTTGGCAAAAAATATCCTGGTAATTGGTAATTGTGTTGGCTTGTAAAACTTAGAAACGTTTGGTATCTGGTAAGACTAAAATAAAGCATAATAAAAAACATTATTACTTTTATTTATTATTATGAGTATGATGATGATGATGATGATGATGATGATGCTGATGATGATAATGAGGACGATGATGATGATGATGATGATGATGATGATAATAAAAAATTATTATTATTATCATTATTATTATTACTACTACTACTACTACTACTACTACTACTACTACTACTACTACTACTACTACTACTACTACTACTACTACTACTACTACTACTACTACTACTACTACTATTATTATTATTATTATTATTATTATTATTATTATTATTATTATTATTATTATTATTATTACTATTATTATTATCATCATCATCATCATTATCATCATTATCATGATCATCAATATCATCATCCTTTAATTTTTTTTTGTTCAGCCTTTAGATATTGTTGTTGTTGTTGTTGTTGTTGTTGTTGTTGTTGTTGTTGTTGTTGTTGTTGTTGTTTTTGTGGTGTCTGTTGTTATCATTCCTTCTCATTCTACTTTCGTTTTAGGGTCCTTAGTGACATGCATAACAGAATGAAAGTGCACAACAATAAGGAGCAGGATTAATAATTATGAAATACCTGGACTAAGGCCTTGCCATGACACTGGTGTTTCGAGCCCTGTTGCTCTCATCAGGCAAGCGGCTGAGGCGAAGTGACGACATTCTTCAGCAGGAAACGTTTTTTATGTACATAGAAAGGGGATATTTTCAACAGGTCTTCGAGAATGGGACAGCCTCTCGGGTATAATCAAAGAAACAGAACTAAGACTGTTGTTGCGCATGTGATTCATTCAACATCCACACAACAACTGATCGTGATGGAGCTAATGTTTCCATACGAAAAAAGAATGCAAGAGACACATCTGCAAACGAGAGAATTATATGATCCTGACCAAAGAGCTAGAAGATGCCGGCTACAAAGCTGTAGTGATGCCCGTTGAGGTTGGTGCCAGAGGATTCATAGGGCCATCAGTCTACGACCTTCTGACTAAACACTCAACGTGTGGCAACAAAAGTACAAAAGTCTACAGCTACTGACTAAAATAGCCGAAAACAATTCCCGCTGAAGAAATAGTTTCCTTCATAATGATTAAAACTGCTCTAACTATCTCGATACCATAGTGGTATAGTGTCTGGATTAGCAATTCATCCGAGATGAAAGTATGGGTTCGAATCCGGCGCTGTTGGCCCGGCCCCCTTAGAGTTTCAGAAGTTAAAAGCTGAAACTCTAACTGTGAGGGTCTTGAGTTGACCTTCATTAGAGACTCTGTTATCTGTCCTATCTCCATGTGGTGTTATTATTTACGAAGAGAACACACAAACACACACACACACACATATATATATATATATATATATATATATATATATATAATATTCCTTTCTTTTGCCGCCCTCTCTCTCTCCATTTACCTCTTTCTCTCTATGTGGTGCCATCTTCGGAGTTCCTTCCTCTATCTTTAACTTCACTTTTAGGGGCAAGTTAAATACAATCGGGATAACTCTGAAATATCCAATGATGTGAAAATTTGAAATGAACTTGGAGGGGAGAGGTTTTCATGGACAAAAACCTTAACGTCAGGGTTAAAATAAGCACCTTTTGAAAAATATTTTAGGCTTCTTGTAGCTTAGACATAAGGCCTACTTGTAACGGATTTTTACTAGATGTAATCTTGTCAAGCAAAACATTTATTTGGAAAGGAAAAATATTTAAAATTATATTGTGACCAATCAAGGATTTTAACACCCCACAGCTTTATCGATGCAACGATATAAATAAAGTCTCGACTGGACAAAAACATTCTGCATTAATCAATGAAAGACGTGAAGTTTTTGAAAAATTAGTAGATTAAATTGTAAGAGAAAATATTTTGGGCCTCAAGTCTCTAAAAACCTGACTACTTCATTGTACTATCGTTTTAACTAAAAACGAACATGGCGAAACATCACCCTGATTTGATATTCTGTCGTAAACAACCCGGCGTCGGTTAGTTAATTAAGCATGTCATTTTAATACCTGTGTCATTTTAATACCTGTGTGCTATTTTGCACGCCATTGTTTATGGCAATGTATCCTTCTAGAGCCTACTCACGCGTACCGCTCTTCATGAAACTAAATCTAGATCTAGATTCTAGATTAGATTAGGATCAAACAATAGATCTAGAACTAGATTCTAGATCTAGATCTAGATCACTAGATCTGTGTCTAGATTTTTTTAATGCAAGTATCAAATTAGCTAGGTATTTTATTTAATTTTGTATTTATTTAGATCTCTGCTTCATAAGGATATTTGCCCGAATTTTAAGATCTTATTCTGTAATATAATCAATAACCTGAATATTGATGTAGGCAGATGAAAAGAAAATCAAAATTATATTAAATAGTAACTCTTTTAACCCGAGGAGCCACACACTGCGGCTAGCTATAGTAAGATTGAAAATTAGGATGAGCGGCCGGTAAACGCACGTTACTGTAATGATAGCAATGAATTTCACAATGGTTTTAAAAGAGTAAAAAATTGACACGTCAATTTTCTGCGATGTTTAACTTTCATTTCAACACCAATTGACCCTAAAGGGATTCTTAGAATTGACAGTAGCATTTTCTAAACAAAGAATTTAGAGCAGGCCAGTTCAGTCTGTTCTTGCTTTGAGACGACTATAGGCATAGTTTTTATTACTTTGATATTCAAAAATGGATTAGGCCTACTCAATGAAGACAAGACTTTGCACACATCAAGACATGCATCAGATAAACTGAAAAAGAGCAGATCCAGGCAGTTACAGATGGATTTACTATTTTTTTATGCTCAGTTATGTGCAATCATTAGGTTTTAAAAATTTGTTGTTTTTTGTGTTGCATAACATTTCAATAAACAAAAAACAACATATATATCAATAATTTTTTTTACTCTCATAAAATTCATTTATTTGTCGTCATTTTGAAATACAACACTTTAGGTTTACCTCTTATAATGACAGCAATGCACACAAAACAAAAAGTACGCTGTCTCCCATTTTACAACCTTCCAAAACCCTCCGTCAAAACGTGGAATAAGCTTAGGGCTAAAGGGTATGTGTAATGCTATAATTTTTTATTGGTAATTCATTGTTAGAAATTGTTTTATACATACCTCAGGCTTTAATAAGTTCATGGCAAATATTAGCCTGCTGAAATTTTGAATCAATTATCAAGAGTTCTCAGCTCATTTCTTGAAATACTATATCTACTTTGTATTTACACTAGCGTTACTATAAGTATAACTGTTAGGGAAGGGAAACTCCTTCAGAAACATGTCCCACTCCCAATGAAAACATGGGCATGTAATTGGCCCAGTTACGTAATACTTGTCATAGAATTTTATGACCTTCCCCAACCATCGCTATTTGTCTGTTCAATATATTTAAAACTTTTATGTAATTTCTGAATGGCTGAGAATAGTTTTAAGTTCTCTCACCTAGTGGACACGCTGTGCTGCTTGATCATAATGCTGTAGCAATAAAAACTGAAAGCAATTTCATGGTTTTCAGTCAACATCTTAATTGAGGAATTGCTTTCCTAGGTTGATAGAATCCTTTAATCCTAATTTGGAGTGCCTGCAGGAAATATTTTTACAAGTGAAATTAGATATCTTATTTTTTTGGGTAAGACAAACAAAACTATGTCAAAATGATTAAATTGACATGTAAAAGCTAGTAGTCTTAATTTTGAATTAAACATAGATGATAGATATGGAGGAAAATTAGTTAGATCTAGGCCTAGTTCAGTCCTAGTCAAGATATGAAATTCGTTCGGAAAGTTATGAGACGTTGATCATGGTCCTTGTCACAGGCATTGGACTCTGCTACAATGTCTTCATTGTCATAAAATGTTGATCCCTATTGTAAAAGATACAGTATATTGTTTTCCCCCTTCAGTCCAACAATCATTCTATCTGAGTAATATTATATTTCTCTTTCTTTGTTGTTTAATGGGCCTGCCAAATTATTCTTTTACTTATTCTATTTTTTTTATCCCCTTTCAGCAACTCCAATATTTATTAAATTTTCTTTTCTTTTTTTTTTTCAGCTATTGGAAGACTCTGTGAGAAGTGTAAGTACATAAACAAACTTTTTATCATCAATTTACGTTTAAAATATTTTTTCTGAGCTATTTTTTTTAATAGCCTGTGTAATTTAAAAAGTGATCGTTTTAATTAAAAGCACCTCCATAGTCAAAATATGACACTGACACATTTTTTGTGCTTTGTTTATCTGTTGGAGTTCTCCATGTATAAAGCAGTGGTTTATATGAGATACTTTTGGATTCAAATATAGTAGACGCCCCAAGCGAGTTCATTCTCAGATCCCTCTCTTTATTGTGACAAGATAACTTAATTTACTACGAGAATTGTTGCAGCATGTCAAGTGATTACTTTTTGCTTTCATCAAACAAAACACTTTTTTGTAAAAAAATTTTCATGGAGTAAGTTAAGGGCTGCTCCTACTAGTTTGTCCGTTTTGAAATCGTCAAACTGGAGCAGGGCAGTTTTTTTTTTACTTTTTTTTTCATCCAATCTTATAATAATATTTGGACTTTGCATAAAAATGCATGTCAAATTACCACTGAATTTGCAATATAAATTTTCTGATTTATATGTTTGATGATTTTTTTTTTTTATTAAAAAAAAAGTGGTGACAACAGAAAATATCCCCACTTGCGCACTGTGGGAATATCACTAAAAATTCACCTTGCCCTAAATTTTATCAACTTTTCCAGTACTGCACTAAACTGCTCTAGCCTTCAAGGTAGATTATTTTTATTGAAATGAAGCACACGACAATATCATCTTTAGTGAACTTTTCCACAACTTGACCACATTAAGTATTCTGAAAAGCACACTCTAGAAAAAAACTTTTAAAAAGGCAAATAAATTTGTCATTAGGATTTCAATTAAATCCCTAGAAATCTCTCTCTCTCTCTCCTCTCTTTTCTTTTTGTTCCTCTTTCCTTTTCCTTTCGTATATCACTACCTCTCTTTACTGGCTCTACCCCTCTGTCTTATTTTTCCTTTCTCTCACTCTCTCAAACCATTTCCCTTTCTCTTCTTCCTTTTCTCACTGCCTTTCTATGCTCACTTAACTCTCATCAGGATATCAGTGTTGATGGTTTTCGGGAGATGCTGATACATGAGAATCTGCAATTTTTGAGTGAGGGGAGGATTTTCTTATAATCATGCTTTTGTTCATGGTGTAAATTAATTTTGATTTTAAAAAGGTGATGTCATATTGAGTATCTGTAAGTTCTTGAAACATAATCTCAGGACAAAGAATTTGTTACCCTCTCACACTCTGTCCCAGGACCCTGCTGAGGGTTTTTAGCAGCCCCCCAGCCCCCCCTGCAATTTTCCTCGTTTTTCACATTTTGTCCCCATTAGCACTTACATATGTATATATCTCAACCAGTTCAAGAACATCAAGGCTAGAGCATCTGTCACTATTATGTAAAGTGCAAAAATCAAACAAAACTTTGAAAATGTGGTAAAGGCATATCTTTGAAGCTTCTGGAAAGTCAAAAATCAATCCTCTTCCTTGACAATCAGTAAAAGATTGCATTTCATTTTGCTTTCCTCTCAGCCTTTCATGATTGTATGTTTAATATGTATTTAGTCTGTATTTGAGCTTCTGAGTACGTCTGTCTATATCAGAGCTAAAAAGTACGTATTTATCAGCATCCCACTAATCGGAAGTAAAAATATGTGCTTGTTAGCCCGGCCATAGGCCTAGCTTGCAGCCATGGTGTATAATGTATTTGTTAAAGTTATGATAAGAGAAAATTATATTAAGTTTACAATAATTTATAAATACCAATTGAGCTTATAAATGTTTAACTAAACTTGTGTTAAAGTCAATATTGATATCTTTACTTTATGGGCTACTTCATCCACTAGGTTTGCAGCGACCAATTTTATTTATCTCGCTAAAAATCTGTATTTGCCTTTCCAAAAGTTGGCAGCTATGCAAAAGGCGAATACACCCTGTTGGAACCTCATTGCCTCAGTTTAATAATAAAACTGCAATAAGTTGTTCAAACATTCTTTTTAGGGTTAATGTTCCACCAACATTTTTTCTTCCTTACATGAGTAGATAAACCTACTGTGTTTCCAGATGCAATAACATAGTAGATTTTATGCTGTTGTTTTTTCTTCTTGAGCTCCTTCATTTTAAGTTTCATACCTCATATTTGTTTTTTTGCTTTTTTCATGGGCCCAAGATTTGCTGTGTCTGTGGTGTACAAATCTCCAGCTTATAGCAACTTGTAAAGGCTATAAAATGAAAACTGAATAAAAAGGACACTTTCACCCAAATCTTTATTTCAATGTTCTAAGGATTAACAATAACTTTATATTTAAAGGTTCTAACTTATTCAGCAAGCCTTCTCAATTGGGTGCCATCCATTTTTAATACATGTGTTTCAGTAGAAACTTCTTAGCTCAACTTAAAAAATACATAAAGTTAATGCAAATTGATCCAGGTTACAACTTAAAATATCAACCCTTGAAATCAAACAATTTATTTACTTCTTACACTCATTATTATCATATATCAGTTCCCATTTATAGACCAAGTTTGTCCATATACTAGTCAAACAATCTACATTTGGGTTCTAATTTCCTGTGACCTTAAACATGCTTTGAAGGTTCAGTTTAAAGAACAAAAATCATACTACAAATTAATGTTGATAATATCTTACACATCATTTTGTTATTCGTGGTTTTTTAGTTTTTCTGAAGGAAACATTTGTTAATTCATACTCCACTTTTTGCAGGTGATGGCAAGTGTGTAATCTGTGACTCATATGTGCGTCCATGCACTCTTGTGCGGATCTGTGATGAATGCAACTATGGATCTTACCAAGGGAGATGTGTAATCTGTGGAGGCCCAGGGGTGTCAGACGCTTACTACTGCAAAGAGTGTACGATAATGGAAAAAGATGTGAGTTTGATTCTTTCCATTGTAGATGCAATATAGTTTGATAATTAGATGGTCATTAAATCTGTTTGTGATTTATAAATATCCTGCTTCCCGCTGTGATATCCATATTTTCCTTTTTGCAAGAATTTCATGTGTTCTAAAGCTATTATAACAATTAAGATTCTTTGTACTTTGTCTTTAAATTAGATTGAATTATGAAAGTAAACTTATCTTTACACCTTTTGAACTCCGCAACTTTTGTCTTACACCTCACACTCTGATTTCTGAAGATACAAGCATAAGGGTATGTATGAGCCATAAGTTGCATAATGAAGTTTATGTTATTAATTATTTCCTTTTTTTATATTCCAGAGAGATGGCTGTCCAAAGATTGTCAACCTGGGAAGTGCAAAAACAGACTTATTCTATGAGAGAAAGAAATACGGCTTCAAAAAGAGATAGCATTTTGTTAATTTTAATCATGCCCATTCATTGTTTAGACTATTTTTTCCCATTGTAAAATAATATAATCATGTCATGAATATGAATAAATTTTACTGTTCTGATCGATATGTCTGAGACTTTTGCTGTTCCAAGTATTGGACCTATGAGGTACCGTTAGTTCTGCTTTTTTTCTTTTTCCTCTTTTTTTTTGTTTTGTTCATTTTTTTTATCTATTGGCAAAAGTGATGAAATTGGATCTATTTTCATTGCAAATCAATCAATTTGATAATAATATTTTCTTGAAACCCAGACTTTTGATCGCACCATTTCACATTTATTATTTGTCTGATCAGCACACTTATGTTTACTACATCAGATGATAATGTATTACATGTATATCGAGCTGGCTCTGTACACAAGGTATTTAGGAAACTAAAGATATTATTGTGCACAATTAAATTTCCGGCTAATCGCTTTGATTGACTGCGTCTAGTAAAAGTATGGCCGTTTAAAACATACTAGGCTAATTTGTGTCATTCTGTTCCACTGTATACAGTTTTGATTTATGTATTTGAAATAATTCCAATCTGTAATGGAGCAGATGTATCTCTTTATTTCTACCGATTGTGTGCATCTGGATTAAGTTTGTCGTTTATTCTATCCACTGGATTAAAATACGTAACACACCATTCCAAAAGTAGAAAATATTCTTTTTTGTATTTTTAATTTTATGCGCCATAAGAGATGGAAAAAATTAGAAAGATCAGAATGCATTATTTTAATTATTATTGACAGTCTTTTTTTTTTAAAGATATTTTCATTCAGCTCATCCAGTTATTATTTCATAGGGACTTTTCACACTTTTTTACTGTACCTCAAAATAAAAGAAAAAACTCTCAACTCGCTGTTCATGAGGCATTTAGAACAAACAGTTTTTTTAAACATACCAGTACATGTAACATTACAAGATTACATGATTTTAGGGATATTTGGTAGAGAATGGTGGAAATTTTTCTGTATGTTTCTTTAGAAATATGTAACATAAAGCTAAGCTAAGCTGTTATTAACAAATCAATTTCTTATCGCCAAGCCTTTCATTTATTTCTTTTACCTTCAACTGGTGTTAAAGTTTCATATTTCTGCAACTTAAACAGGTCAGTTGTTGAGAAGATTTTACACATTACAATTATACTAATTGAGTTTCATATAGCATCGTGTATGTTTTTAATTTAAAAACCTATAATCTAGTTTAAAAAAAATAAATTATAAAAAGGGACAAAGTATTATCAAGTTTTTAGTGCAACAGTTTCATTTTTACAAGAAATTGCTTGAATTTCTAACCATTAAGATTTATTGCTACATTGTATCACATTAAACCTGAGGCAACAAAGAGGACAATCTGTATTGTGGATTTTATTTGTTTATTTTTATATAGGGAAAAAATTGGTGTAATAAAAAAGGATAAATACTCGTTCCTCAGAATTATTCTTAGGTCCCCTTGCTTAACATTGAAACATTGGTCTGTAAGTCTAATGAGGTAACTTGGGAGTCCATAAGGCCAACTGGAGTCAGTGCAGTGGGAATTGGGATACTGTTGAGAAGGTCTTGAAGTACCAAATGGCATAGTGTGGTACATGTAGTAAAGTAAGTCAATTGTGAGATTTGGAGAATGGTTATGAATACTAGGGCTAATTTAAAGCTGTTTTCTGGGCTTGAATTTTTTAAAAACTTTTTAGGTTGTTTTGTTTCTAAATAGTAGTCCTTTTTCTCTTTTCATGGCATAAACTTACAATTCCCTTGTATTTGTTGATTTGACTTTGTACAGCAGGTTTTTTTTCTCTAAGTTATACATACACGTACTGAAGCAAGACATGGGAAAGGTATATGTCGGGTTTTATGAGGGAAGTTTGTAGAATAGATTGACAATGACATTAACTTACGACTATTTGTTAAATTCTATACATGTACGTGTTGTAACACAAACAGTAGGAAAACCATTTATTTTTACTTTTAACACTTCACCGTCAAATAAAAATTTGTCTCATTAAGTACCCCTGAGTTTTACAAATTTTTAATCACTTCCATCCCTTGAAGGAAAAAAATTGCTTATAATCATTTATATCGCTTGGTTAAGTTCCAGTTAACCTCCTGTTTTTCCTGTGCAGTATTTTTTTAAACCATGTTTAAGAGGAATAAACAGGTGAGTGTGTAAATAGATCATCAAGAGATGTGCGATTTAGCAGACATCTGGTCAGGGGCTTTACTACTTGGTCATCAGTACTCCATTCATAAATTGGTTCTTTAGGCCATACCCCGTATTACATTGTAATGATGGATATATAAAAGAAGCAATGCTCACCAGGTAATTTGACATTGAAGAGATGAGGCCATTTATGTGGAGAATTAAAACAAGCAAATACAAAGATAAGAGTGAAGATCTTTTAGTTAAACACATTCTCTCTCTCTCTCTCTCTCTCTCTCTCTCTCTCTCTCTCTCTCTCTCTCTCTCTCTCTCTCTCTCTCTCTCTCTCTCGATATGAAAGACATGTATCACAAACTTTTTCAACCATCGTGCTTGTTGACCTCACATGGATAATGAGATTACTCCAGTAACAAACGGCTGAACAACTTTCTACTACATGTAGTTGGATTTCAAATGGGGTGAACCGCTCGTAATGCCGTTCCGGCATTATTACTATGAAAATAATAAAAAAAAAGAGCTGCAAGCGGGATGACAAAATGTCAAATCGTGCCATGTTCCAATGAATGATTCTATTCAATACAGTAAAGAAATATAAGGATTAACATGCAAGCTTTGTAAAAACAAAAATGCAATCCCTGCTGCTCCATTCATTTTGTTATTAAACAATATTAAAACATGATGAATGTCTGGATTTTTAGATAAAGCATTCTTAGAAATCTTACAAATTCTAATTCCAACTTTTTAACGCCAAGGTCAGATTATTGCAAATTCCTTTTTTTATCAATATGCTAGAAGAAAACTTAGAAGGCGAGCATTTCAAAATCGTGCTGCAAAGAGAGTTTTGAAAATGGAATAGAAACACCATGTCTGTCTGTTGCTAAAAAAAAAAAAAAACTACTCTAGTTGCCCCTTAGAGCAAGAATTTACTATAATTATTATTATTTTTTTTAAAACGAAAGTGCCCTATTCTATTTCACGATTTGTACGGTACACCAACGCGGAGGATGAGATATGTTAATTGTTATTATTATTATGTTAAATATTCTCCTTAAATGTAGGCCTAACTCGAAAATGCTACTCCACCGTTGCTGGGAGGTATGGCGGCGCCATCTGTATGAAAATCACTATCCAATGCTACGTTTAAAGAGGTCAAAGTCACACTTTGGGGTAAATCTTAACTTTATTTTACTTAAAATTTTCAATGATTCCTTTTTCGTACGTAGTGTCCAATTGTCTTTGTAGTTATACATCTACGTGTATTGTACATGTACTTAATGTGATGTGCGCACCTTGAGATTGGGTACCATAAAAATTCATTACCGATATTTTTATTTTTGTTATTACCAGTACTAAAACTGTCAATGCCATTTCAAGAAGTTCAACGTATAAAGAGAGACAGATATTTTTTTTTTTTTTTTATTTTTTTTTTTGGGGGGGGGGGGGGGGAGAGAGAACTAGAGGTAAAGATAAGATATCTTTTTTTTTTTTTTAAACACACATCAGCTTCGACTTTTCTGCATCGTCCTTACTGTTTAAATTAATAAAAACCTAAATTAACAGAAACCTCTACATAGTGATAGATTTTCCTACATCTTACATCCGTTACCAAAGCCTGCACCTCCGCAGTGTTTGGTTGTTTAAAGATAATTTTATAAAAGTGGTTCAGCGCTGAAATGAGCCAGACAGGACATGTGACTCAAAACGAGCAAAGTGAACACAATGGGGAACTCGGGCTTCACCGCGCCATTCCAAAAGACAAAACGCACCTCGTATTGCGCAAAATTTAAATCGAGGCATTTCACTTTAAATTAAACTAAATGAAAACTGCTTAATACATGTATTTAATACTAATAGTAAGGAAAAACCACAAATAGGACGATACACTAAACTAGATTGTCTGTTATTAGTATTACCAATATCAAGCAAATGACCTAAATCAAAACCAAGGCTATGTAATTGCTAAGATAGATTAAAAAAAAAAAAACAATAATAAACTTTACTCCATACTCTTCTCCCTCGTTATACACTTTTTTTGCTTCCTGTTCTTGTTTACACTCGATCAGTAGAAGTATTGATGGACACAATAATGCAGCACACTTAAGGCGTTGCATAATGATCTTGTTGGGGTTTGAATATGTCAAATGAAGAGAAATGAGCCATAGAGATGAATCAAGTCTTTCAAAAACGAACAGGTAACCAATAAATTATGACTTTTAAAGCATACTTTAGAGCCGAATCAATCCAAATGCATTGTAAAATGTTTTTTTTTTCTTTCCTTTTTTCATTGGAAGAGACATTTTCCGATTTAAAAAGATCAAAAAAAAATAATTTTTGTTTTTGTCATCCATAAACTGATAAAGTATGTCAATGACACTGTACTCTCTTCAATTGAAAATAGACACGAATAATTAAACAGAGTCTCTGAATAACAAAAAAAATTTTTTATTGAGTAGTATTATGATCATGTGTTCGCATTTTCTACCCTCGAAATAGCTGTGACTCAAGGAAATTCTTATAATTACAATGCAAAGAAAAAGAGAGCCATGTTGGCTTGCCTTTTCATTTGATTAAACGGCAAATAAACCTATCTGATTCTAGGAAAAGTAAGATTTATCTAAAAAGTTTGCATTGCCTCCCCTTGTACATAAATTTGTATGTTATCAAGCTCGTTCACTCAACAGCCAAATACAATAGGCTAACAGTTCCAATACTACCTTCATATTGTACAGTAATGTTATTTTAAAAATTAAAGTAGAATACCCTTTAAAAGCTTTTTTTTTAATTCAATGACAACGTGAAATGGCATTAGAAATTGTCCTTTGTTCGGTTGTCAAATATTGATTTGCATGATTGTGCTAAACGGCTTGTCTGGTTGCAAAACATCAATACATGTAATTATTGTAAGATTATCGAAAACTACAAAATTGAAGTGAATAATTCTTTTTTTGAAAATATAAGCTCGCTTAAATGACAGTATTCAATATTATCATTTTGGAACCTAAAAGTAGTGTAATATCGAAGTGAAACAGAAATAAAGTAAAGATTGTCTCATTGAGTATCATTCTTTATTACAATTACCTCTTGGATAGGCCTGGATCTAAAGGAATGAAATGAAAATGACAAAAGTTCCTAATGCATTGATAACAACTCTAACCATTGTAAAATGCATAAAAGAGTTACAGCTATTATAAGCTCACCTTTCAGATGTGTCATGATTGGTTGGCAAGGAGGGAGGGGGCGATGATGGTGTTGGAAGAGGCTTTTTTTTAATGTGCATAAAAAGTGTTTTAGACAACCTAGCATGATTTTTTTTTAACTACTTATTCAATGCCTGGGGTAACGGCATAAATATGCATGCGCATCTTCCCTTACACTAATCCAATGTAGGAAAATGCGTCCGACTCGACATTCATACATGCAATTGAATTAGTTGTGGGTTCGATATCAGTTAAAGCATTTCTTCTGTTTTAATTTATAACAATATTTAATTTATCGTTTTTAAGCCAGAATAAGTTTATCGTGTGTTTTAGCTGCAACATCTTTTAAAATCTTGTCAAAAGATAAAAAATGAAACACATACACAAAGACATACAAATAGAGTTTGAAATTATAGCTGAAGATCAGGGCAACATAGGCGATTTTTTTTTTTTCGATTTGCAATATAAAGTCTAAATTGTGTATTAATTTACAAAAAATAACAATGAGTTTACCATTACCTCTAATTCAGTAGGCATACTGAAATTATTATAATATGCAGCGTTTATACGGATGAAATGAAAGGTAGGAAAAGTGCGGCCCTTTTATTTACTGCAGTATAATTTTACCAAACTAATAAATTTTCAGATCAGAAATGTTCAATCAACATAGAGGATGAAAAGCTCTGCATTGCATATTATGATAATTTCAAATACCTTTACAATGAATTGTTGTGTACATAACTGTAGATAAAAGAAAAAGAAACGAAGTGTGGTTACCTGTCACACAAAGGAACATTTGGCTTTTAATAAATCTGTAAAGCACGCAGGTGGTATCTTTATGTGGCATAAAGATTACATATATGTACATGTAGTTATCTAGTCAGAGTAATCTGATTGAAGATGATTTATGACAGGTAGGGCAGAACACATATGCGACTTGTGCGTTATGTACTTCGATGTAGGACGTGAACATTGAAAGGATTTTTACATTTGTGATGCTGACAGATCTTATCTTTTTTGCATCAGCTCTATAATGTGATTTTGTTCAAAGCAAAAAAAGGGAAAAAAAGGACAACTTTTTTGTATTGTTTCTCTAATCCCCCACATTTAATTTTTCTTGTTGCTGTTGTTGTTGTTGTTGTTGTTGTTGTTGTTGTTGTTGTTGTTGTTGCTGTTGTTGTTGTTGTTCTCCTTCTTCTTGTTCTTCTCCTCCTCCTACTCCTCCATTACCCTCCTCCTCCTCCTCCTCCTCCTCCTCCTCTTCCTTATCATCATCATTATAATCGTTATTATTATTATTATTATTATTATTATTATTATTATTATTATTATTATTATTATTATTATTATTATTATTATTATTATTATTATTATTATTAATAAGAATTCTTTCGTTTCTTTTTTTTTTCCTCTCGTTCTTCTCCTTTAACTTCTCCCTTTTTTTCATTCTCTTACTCGTCTTTCTACTTCTTATTCTGCTCCTGATTGAAAGTCACTGTTTTTTTAGTTTTTTTTTACGTTGAAGACTATTTCAGATCCTTTCTAAAAATGCAGAATAAACATTCCACTTTTTAAACCTCTTGAATAAGCTGTTAAAGAATAACATAAGCTTTGACGGACCATTTTTTAATTAACTTGTAGAGCTTTTTTGTATGACATCGCCTAGGTTTATGAAACATATATTAGTAGTTCGTTATTTTTCATGATATATAGCAGCTCAGAAAAAGCTGGTTTTTCTTTTAATTATTTATTCATTTATTTTTTTATAATTAGTACTAAGCCGTGGATGAAACGGGACTAACAAGCACAACTCGAACTCATCTCTCTCTCTCTCTCTCTCTCTCTCTCTCTCTCTCACCCTATCTCCTCTCTCTCTCTCTCTCACTCTATCTCCCTCCGCATCCCCCCCCCCCCCCCCACTAAAAAAAAAAAAAAGCCATCCTTTCCGGGTCTTCCCCCCTACCCAACCATCTCCGCACTCCTGACCCAAAACCTGTTGCATAACTTTTTTTTTTTTTTCCAAGCCGCCTTTCAATGAAACTGCTTCGCGGCCTCTCCAAAGTACACATGTAAATTTCAGCCTCCTCAGAAAGACGGTGGAAGTTTTCCAAAATCATATTGTTGGATGCGGTGCTAAGGAAAATAGGACATACTGAATACCAGATACTGCTTAAATATCCGGTTCTCTAACTCATACTCGCGCGGATCCATTGTATTCGAAGCTAGGTACGATTCTTGTTCAGTCGTAAAGGAGCCAAACGCAGTTTAGACAACTGCAAATTCGTTCCTTCTTCAACTATCATCCCTCTTTTACTATTTTCCCATCCCGCCTTTTTTGGGATTGAATGAAAGTTGACAATAAAAGAATACTGAAGAGAGAAAGAGAGAGAGAGAGAGAGAGAGAGAGAGAGAGAGAGAGAGAGAGAGAGAGAGAGAGAGAGAGAGAGAGAGAGAGAGAGAGAGAGAGAGGGGGGGGGGGTGAGGATTATTATACAAGTCAGGTAAAATTTAAAAGATGTTCATGTAAGATGAATATCTCATCGATGTTAAGATTTTTATTTTTTTTTTTTTCTTTCCTCGGTTTTTATTATTTAAACACGAAATGCTGATAAAGTAAGCACTAATTATGATGTGAACGTGTGTTTAGAACGGATGTTGGGGCGTAGATGGAATCTAAGCTAGAAAGAAAGAGATTTCATAACGGAGCTACAGCATCAGACAACATTAAATTGTTCTGATTCCTGCAAAGCCAGAAAAAAAAAAAAAAAGATATTTATTGGAGTTGTATGCATTGCTTATGCGCCCTTTAGTTCAAGCAGCTCATTTTGCTTGTAAAGAGGGCGACAGGAAGGACAAAACAAATCCGCCACCATTGACGGTCAAGTCGATGAAGATTGTCTGTGATGAGGAATGGTTGCATCTACGAAAGTTGTCTATCCTTTCATCAGTAACTGAGGAAAGTTTATCAGCGACAACCTGTAGATCTATAATCTGCCTTTTTTTTCAAAATTTCTATTTTGATCTGGTGCTTCATGGTGCACATGAAAGTTAAATATCGTGAACTTTAATTCTAGCCCTCGTTCGTTACCGATCGCGCAACTTAACTTACAATGTTTGCAGAGAATTCAAAATAGCCTGTAGCGTTTCGAAAAAATAAAACACAAAAAGCTTTGCTTTCTTTGTAATAATAAGAGATTTTTTTTTTCATTGCAAATATTCGCCCTCTTAATTGGCACATAGATTACTTTTTAGAATCCACGATTGACTTCTTAACATTCTATCACGGGATTTGATCGTTTAAAAAATACGAATTAAAAGAAGTCTTTATGGGATTTGTTTGGGATAATGGGTTAAAATTAAGTTTGAATTTCATATAGACCTAAAATTAAATTAATCATAATTTAATGAGGAAATGAGATTTCACAAAAATCATGCTATTCTGCTTTAAGTCGCGCTTGAAATGAGAAACCTAAATGATTCGAAAGCAATGGCTCTATCTCAAACACAATGTAATCGTGATGCATGAATGAAAATTAAAAACAAAAAAGAAAATTACAATTATAAAATGCACAAGAGGAAAAACAGATACACCACAACAAAATATCATGCTTGCAACAATTGTGTCTTTTATGAGAGTTAATAACTTTTTCATATATTGTCAGATAGCACTGTGAATCTGAAAGCAATCTAGGTTTTCACTCTGAACAGTTTTAATTGAAGATTGGGTAGGAAAAAAATCGGATGTCAGAATGCCCTGTTTTATACTTTTACCAAGAGTAACGATGATGTCGAAACATTACGAGGAAGCATTAAATGGTCCGTTTCTACAATGAATGGATGAGCTTTTGGTGGCACGGGTATATTAACGTCTGTTATTTGCATTGATTCCTTTCGGTGACATTACGTTTAAAACAGTTTATATATATATTGCCACATTATGTTTTTTTTTATAAATTAGAAAGAAAAGTAGAAAATACACAAAAGTTATTGGCTTTAACCGTTGCGAGTTTAATTCGGTTCGTGGCGGTTCCAATTATCAAGCACAAAATACATTCATATATGCTTGATAGTTATAATCGCCCATCTCAAAGGGGATCTCTCTTCTCTCTCTCTCTCTCTCTCTCTCTCTCTCTCTCTCTCTCTCTCTCTCTCTCTCTCTCTCTTTCTTTCTTTTAAAACAAAAGGTCAGATGTGGACCGTAAGTGCTGTTGAATCCGCTTTAATTTACAATCTTTGGGCTGAATACACTACAACAATGTTCTAAAAAACAAACAAACAAACAAACAAAAAAAACAGGTAAATGCAAGGCTCATACATATTTGTGACTCTAGTCTATACAAAATGCAACAGTCTTAGGATTAGAAATAGAGGGGCGTAAAAGGAGATGTGTCATCTTCTCCCGCGTCTAAAATAATCTCCTCAATTATGCACACTTGAAAAATGTATTTGTATTGTGGTATACAGATATTATGAATTAATGAAACTATGGCAATCTCTAACAAAACAATCCAAAAGGAAAGAAATAGTTTTAAGGGAAATTTAGGTCAGACGAGTAAAGAGAGTTATTGCAAGATAGAAAAATATTATTTATTTATTTATTTATTTATTATTATTATTATTATTATTATTATTATTATTATTATTATTATTATTATTATTATTATTATTATTATAATTATTATTATTATAATTATAATTATTATTATTATTATTATTATTATTATTATTATTATTATTATTATTATTATTATTATTATTATTACAATAATACAAATAAGGAGAAGGAGAAGAAAAGGAGGGGAGGTATAATAATAATAATAATAATAATAATAATAATAATAATAATAATAATAATAATAATAATAATAATAATAATTTCCGGTAGAGGGGAGGTGTGAAATCCTGCTATCTTGTCAACCCACGCTAGTCAGGCCTCTCTGAGGTAAGCCAGTCGGGAGTTTTCCAACCTACTAGAGTCTGGTACTAGATGACATGTATACATCCACTCTTACGACTAGCTGAGCCAAGCCAAGCTCACGACCTCGATTGTGCTTGGTGGACTGCTATGCTGGGTTCACGAGATTTGCCTATGCCTAGTTCGCGGGGAAACGTCGAGGGCTGATCGTGTTGTGTGAGGTGGTGCGTGTGCTGTATGCCACAAGCCTACGAAAAGGATCTTACGACGGCTTTCTTTTTTACAATTTAGCGTTCTCAGTCGGCCTAGGCTAACAGCACAGCCTATTTGCAGGAGAGGTGATCTATCTGAGGGAGAGGGAGACCTAGATCTAGGTCTAATTCTTGTTCCTGGCCTAAGAGTGTCTGACTTGCCTTGCTGTAACGTGAACGTGACAAAGTTGTGTTGTGTTGAAGGGAACTGACGAAACCGTTGTGATTGTGCTGTAACTAGTGTAAGTCTCCTGGCTGCAATGAAACTGCGTAGATTTAGATTCGTAGTGCGGCGTTGATCGTTGTAATTCTTGTGATTCATACGGATTACTACTAACCCTTGTGGTATTTTGTAAATTTTGGTGTATATTGGATATAATTTTGTGGTTTACCTTGGAGCTAGGTTAGATTTGAGTTCGGGTTTGGCTAATGAGATTAAACTAGATCTAGATCTAGGTCTAGATTCTAGATATCTAGATTCTAGATCTATAGCCTACTGAAATGGATCTTATGAAATGTCTTTAAGGTATACCCCAAAAATGAACTTAACTTGGTTTAATAGACATTATGCTTTTTTTTTTAAAGATTAGATCTAGACTTGATGTAGATATATCTAGAGACATAGATCTAGATTCTAGATCAGAACGGCAATTTTGTTAACTGAAGGCTTAGGCCTAAGTGATAAACTTACAGATCTAGGCTCGTCTTGATAAATGTGAAGTTAATTTCCAACGATAGTTAGCTAATTGTAATACTTTTGGCATGGAATACTGTGGATTATTGACTTACAGCGTATTTATTAATATTAACTAAAATATAGGCTTTAGCCCTTATGAAAAGTCGGATTTATTATAATCATCCCGGAAATTATTAGGCCTATGTCTGTTACTGTTCTGAGTATATATTTTTTTCTGGTCTTCTTCCGCCTCTTCTCCTTCATAGTCTTCTCTTTCCTCTTTTCCCCATCATTGATGCAGCAGCAGCAGCAGCAGCAGCAGTAGTAGTAGTAGTAGTAATAGTAGTAGTTCGTAGTAGTAGTAGTAGTAGTAGGAGTAGTAGTAGTAGTAGTAGTAGTAGTAGTAGTAGTAGTACTAGTAGTAGTAGTAGTAGTAGTAGTGGTAGTAGTAGTAGTAATAGTAGTAGTTCGTAGTAGTAGTAGTAGTAGTAGTAGTAGTAGTAGTAGTAGTAGTAGTAGTAGTAGTAGTAGTAGTAATAGTAGTAGTTCGTAGTAGTAGTAGTAGTAGTAGTAGTAGTAGTAGTAGTAGTAGTAGTAGTAGTAGTAGTAGTAGTAGTAGTTGTAATAGTAAAACTTGCTTCGATAGTTTAAAAAAAAGTATACATATTATATCCACAACCATCTAAAGAAAAAAAGAACAAAAACGAAAAAAACACGCGCATAAACGCTAAAAATAATTAAAAGAAAGATTCAATAAACAATCATTATAAAAAGAACACAGCTAACTTTGCATCCTTCTAAAAGCCTTGCATAAACAAGTTAAACTTATAATGTAGGCCTATTTATAATAATAATAATAATAATAATAATAATAATAATAATTATTATTATTATTATTGTTATTATAGACTATTTAAATATCAGTTAATTAAACACTGAAGTAAACTACATTTTATTTCGTTAAAAAAACTTCTCTGAGCATTTTTTTTTTTTTTAAATTTAGTTAATTATTATTGCATAATTTTAAATAATAAAAAATCCTTATTTCTTTAGAATAAGATTCAATATTAAATATAATTGCTCTAAGTAAGAAAACACAGTTTCGTTTATGTAAACTGTATGTATGTCCCCACTACCAATAATAATAATAATAATAATAATAATAATAATAATAATAATAATAATAATAATAATATGAAGAAGAAGAAGAAGAAGAAGAAGAAAAATAAATAATTATTTTATTAATATTATTTTTACTATTAATATTAGTTTTATTATTATTAGTTTTATTATTATTATTATTATTATTATATTATTATTAGTATTGTTTTTCTTTTTTTTTGTCGTCGTCGTCATCTTCATCATTTTCTTTATTATTATCATTATTATTATTATTATTATTATTATTATTATTATTATTATTATTATTATTGTTATTATTATTATTATTATTATTATTATTATTATTATTATTATTATTATTATTATCATAATAGTAGTAGTAGTAGTAGTAGTAGTAGAAGTAGAAGTAACATTTATCATCATTGTTTTTAATTTAAAATAGCACATATATATTTTTGTAACGTTTTGTGGTTTCAATCGTGTATAAAAAGAAACTTTTATTCTATTTCAATACTTTTTAAATCTTGTTTGATCAAGAAGGAAACCAATAATATATTTCTAATTCTCCTTATAATTGTGGTCTTGAGGATACCATTTCACCCCCTCCTCTCCTCACATATTTATACTCACACAAACACACAATCCCATTCTCAGTTATGTTCGAAGTGCTGTTTTTAAAAAAAGAGAATTGTTTTTTTTTCTTCCTTGTTGGTTTTTGTGCCATCATATCTCTTTTTAAACTACATCTTTTTAGCCTCATGATTGTAGTAAAAAAAAAAATATGGGTTTACTACTGAACTTTGTGTCAATTTACAGTATGTTCGTCAGTTCGGTGCTAATAATAATGGTAGTAAAAATAACAATGAAATTAACAATAATAGCAATAATAATAATAATATTAATAATAATAATAATAATAATAATAATAATAATGATGATGATGATGATGATGATGATGATGATGATGATGATGATGATAATAAAGATAAAATCATTACAATTACTTTAGAATCATACAAAATAACAACTGTTGGCCCAGATTAATTCTTTTAAAACTACATGGTGTTAATTTGAGATCTCTATATTTTCCGAAGAGGGAGATGAACTAAATCTTAAACAAAAGTAGTAGTGTCAAAGCGTCATTGATATATTATAAGCATAAAGGCATCATTTTTACGTGTTTAACTGTTTTATTTAAACAAAAAAATCCTTCTTTTTTATAAAAAAAAAAAAAGAAAAACTCAGCAAGATAAAAACAGCAATAACAAATTGTTTAAGTTTAAATGTTAATTATACTACTCTAATAAAACAAACAGTAAGTAGTCTTATGATTTCTTCCTAAAATTTACAAATGTAATTTAATAAAAGTTTTTCCCAATGAGATCTCCTGTCAACATTTACCCTCAGTGAATATTGTTATTAGATTCCAAACATTCATCTTCTTTTTATAGTATTAATTCGAAGTTAAAGTAGCTCCTGTGTGATATAATTAGAAAGAAAAAAAGCATGTGTAAGTTAAAACTTTTCCTGAAAAATCGGTAAAATTTTTTTTAAAAGGCAATGACGTTAAGTAAAGAAGCACATGATTAAATATTATCTTTAAGATTCTTTTTTCATTACTTTTGACTTGATAGTCTTCATTCTTACATTATTTGAAAGTCTCTTCGTGTCTTTCATGCAATAATCTCTTGAAATAAGGAAATATTCCTAGAAGTAGTAATTTGTTATAAAAGTTTTATTTAACAAACACCACCCTAATTTTTTTGGGAAACGCACAGCAATTTCAGAGTGCTATTTTATGGGGGATTTTTTACTTTTTATTTTTACCATGAAGACTCCACCCTTTTGCTAGCGTGCATGGCGATGGAGCTATTTTTAGATGGTTACGATTATGAAAACTCCTAATACTGTCTTTAATTCAGTTTATAGTACTGACTAATGCGAGGCTACTTCTGATCCTATATTTGCCATAAAATCGTTGGCGACTATATCCGTTAGATAGTAGAGGAAGTCATTGGTATTTTGCTGGTTACAAAAATTAGATCCGGGTGCTACGTGGAGATTTTTAGTTTGCTCAATGTGGTCACGTTTTTATTTTTCCTTTCTTGATTTAGTGTTTCAGTCTCATTCTTAAATCAAAAGTGTAAGCGTCATGAGGATAAATGTCATTAGGCAATTCAGCAACAATACTACCCACAGCCTTGGCATTAAGCTGTTTGTTGATTACTTGCATACTTATACTGCGACACTTACATCTCTGAAAGTAAAAGAGGAAGTTGTTGAGTTTTGAAATAAAGTTGCAAGATATAAAGACTGCACTAAATTTACAAGATGAAAGTTAAGCTATAATTTAGATCAGCGACTGGTGGATGATTTGGTTAAAAATTTGTTTTTTAAACTCAGGCTGTAGGTGATTGTTTATGATCTGTCGTTCAGTCTTTATCAGCAAAGAGTTTTGACGTCTTTGATACAAAAATACCCGGTAAGTTTTGTAATTTACTGTAGCCTTTCACTCGGTTCACAAAGTAATGTGCATTTCCGCGTTAAATACTAGTAAACCTTCAATCATCAAATGATTCAGAACCAGCGTCTTGTGTAATTCGGCGAGGGCCACATTCAGTCTCTTAACTTAACGTGGTAAAATGGTTAGTAAAATTATGATCAAAGGTCTTCAAATTGTGTGAGGGTATGATGAGCACTTGGACTTCAAAAAATAAAATATGCAACAAAAGAAAAAGCAGAGGCAAACAAACAAAGAAAAAAACGAATACAACGAACGATTTAGTAGCTATATCTCTTAATATTTTACCTTCATGATAAGATATAAATTTGATAATTATAAACTAATGTAAAATTATTGTTGTTTTGAAAGTTGCTACTTATATTATTATTATTATTATTATTATTATTATTATTATTATTATTATTATTATTATTATTATTATTATTATTTATCATCATCATCATCATCATCATTATTATTTTTATTATTTTTA
Source organism: Elysia crispata (assembly GCA_033675545.1). NCBI lineage: Eukaryota > Metazoa > Mollusca > Gastropoda > Plakobranchidae > Elysia > Elysia crispata. The sequence goes on from JAWDGP010002514.1 coordinate 239,085, forward strand.
TTATTATTATTATCATCATCATCATCATCATCATTATTATTATTATTATTATTATTATTATTATTATTATTATTATTATTATTATTATTATTATTATTATCTATAGTTAGCCGAGAATACCGGTAGGTGGCTTTCACCGCAACACGCGCACTCACAACTTCATATATTTATAAGTTTCCGAAAAATCCCAAGCATAAAATCAGCAGCTCAGTTGGTGATTCTCAGACAGAGCAACTATGGTGTTGACATCTTGTTGACGTTGGTTTATTGTTTCGAAACGATGGCAAGTAAACACGCCTTAGGGAAATATCGATTGGTTGCTCTTTCAATTTGAGAAAATCGGCAAAATACATTATACATTTTTAACCCATGGAATCCATAAAGCCCTGATGATAAATAGCGACGTTGTTGGGGAGCGATAGTTTTACGTATTGTATTAGTCACCATGGCTACAATCATCTTAGATCATAGATGAATCGCGTTTTCGTGCAGATGAATTCAATACTGTAGCTGGAACAAATTAGGGGAAAAAAATCGTTGCACACACTACGAAACACTTGGACTGGGAGATGATTAGTAGCGCTGGAAAAAAAATAGATCATGCTACATGCACTTTTACAGAGTCGAAAATTTTGAAAGTACTTTTTTTTTTTGTAAAGCAAACAGTGGGGCGTCCAAAAAAAAAAAAAAAAAATTAATTTCCGGATGAGATGGCACACATAGAGCCATGTGTGGTAGCAACACTGATAGAGGTAGTGTGTGTCTGGGCAGCGGATGTGTAGATGAGACTGGAACACTGATAAAGGATAATAAATTATGCTGCACATTATGTCTTTATTAGGATTTTTCCTTATTACAAGTGACCATATTTGGTTTTTCCCCTAAACATTTTGGATTATGTCATGATTTATGAAGAGAAATGTTCTCGGTCAGAAAAGCATTGCCAAGTCTTGACATTTTTTTTTTGCATTAATTGGGACATTTCACCAATGTGATTATAAATATTAATTTTTTGTTTAACTGTTTGTTTTACATTGAAAAAACAACAACTTGTTATTTAAAATTTAGATATTAATAAAAGGGTGTAAGCATTTTGAACGCGTATATTCGGAATTTTCGTATTATATATCTTCCAATGTATGTAGTTAAATTAATGTTTGCAGGAGTACACATTAAACTTGTATCGGTGATCTAAAATTTAGATCCCACAGTTTTTGGTAGACCTGAGGTCTTATCTCGAAGTGTTGTTTTCTGTCGCAATGAAAGTGTTGTATTTCGAGTTACTTGGTTTTTACTAAGATTTGTTAGTGTAATCGATTGGCTGTTAATGTGGAAATCAAAATTTATATTATGTTTGATTGCAGTTTTCTTTTTAAGTTTACAGTTTTAAACTGTGGGTTAATTTTATCTTCTGTTTGGATTAAAACGCCTCAAGTTTCATGATGATTTATATACTGTGACGATGGATCCACACCCTACCTGTGTTAAAATAATTGGTGTATTGATTCATAAGCATTTTACCTCTTCTGTACCTGGATATGAGTAATTCGAATGTGGATATAGCCAACGCCGACGACGTCCACTCCGTCGACTATCGTCATCACCATCTCCTCCACCACCACCACAGCGTCCCAATCTTTCCGCCACAGCAAGTCTAGGGGTCAGCATGGACGGGCACGGAAGAGAGTATTCCCCGATGGAGAGATCTCGACTGATTGCTTCAAGCTTGGACAATCATGGTAGTGGAAGCAGTGGTAATGGTGGTGGAGGAAGTGGCTCTTCCGGTGGCGGTGGGGGCAGCGCCGGATCAAGCCTTACCTCGGCTTCAGAGTTCGCAACTCGCACGGCCACGCCCACCCCACTCACCAGCCTTGCCGCTCAATACAGCCGTTACGGCTTACCTCCTGCCTTGCCTGGTGAGTGCTACAGCAGTTTTGTTTTTTTTCTCTTACTCTTCCGCAGCTCTTCTTCCTCCAAATCTTTCTTCTTTCTTCTTCTTCTTCTTCTTCTTCTTCTTCTTCTTCTTCTTCTTCTTCTTCTTCTTCTTCTTCTTCTTCTTCTTCTTCTTCTTCTTCTTCTTCTTCTTTTTCGTCGTCGTCATCTTCTTCTTCTTTCAAGGATTTTCGATTTTAAAGAAAACAGTTTGCTCTGTTTAACACCATGATCCAATGCACCAAGCTATAGCTTAGATATTCTTCGGAGATCGCTACAAACTGAAATTCGCAGCCTCCTCTAACACCTTCTTCAACCGTTTAATATTTATTCATAGTTATCTTCATATTTAGCATTCTTTAATGCTCTTAATTCTATTTCTCCGTTTAACCTCGTATAATCGTCGAGTACGTATTTATTCTATATGTCCCTTGTAATATTTTCAAAATAAATATTTCCATCATTTTTAAGTCAAATACATGGCAAGCATTAAACAGGTTAGTGTGTTGAAGAAAAATGTATGTCAGCAGTGGGAGGAATCAACTTTATGTTCTCTCTTGTCGCTGAAGCACTCTATTACTTTCTAATTATTAAGCTTGTATCTAGTTCGCAATGACATGATATACTTCCGCTAAACGAACTTGCAGTTTAAAAAAAAAAAGGAATCTTTTTTTCTCTCATTACTCCTCCCCATGTATTTTCGTGTGCGAACCAGTACGAGATTGCTTATATTATTAATTACAATATGCTGTCGTGCCTGCATTACTTCCCACCGAGCAAGATTCTTATTGGTGTGCGGACCTGGTTTTTAAAGTGCAAATGACGTATGATATCTTTCCAAGTGAAACATTCGAATTATATGTTAGTAAACCAACAAGCGCATTAAACAGATTTTTGGCCCAGTACATAATTATGCTCGCACAGTTTATTATTGTTGGCACCCCCCCCCCCCCCATTTTCCCCTCTTATTATTTCTTCCAAGCAGAATGCTTTACTTCCCTTTTTCATGATTTATTACTCTCAAGTTCCTTTTTGATGCCGTTTGTTTATAGCAAGATATACTTTACATCAACATAAAAATTAAAGGATTCTCCCTTACACAGAAACCAACATTTGATAGAGATTTATTTGAACCTCAGTTAATTTTAACAATTATTTTTATATAATTTATTTTAGTTCTCATAGTTTAAGGGTTATTTATGAGAATCTTCAAAGATTTTAAATAGCATTAAATAACGCCAGCATGTATGAAATTTAGGTTAGTGAGGAAATCTTAACAGGGACCTTTAACCAGCAGGAAATATATTCCTCCATTTTAATCTCATAGTTATACCGTTGCTGTCAAAAGGGAAACATTAAAGTGGCATAAATTTCTAATTTAAACTGAGAACACGTGCTTTTATTAAGTTGATGTGAGATTTATCGAATGAAATTAACGATATAATAAGGATGTGAAGGCGCGGTTTTTTTGTTTTTTTTTGGGTTTTTTTAGAGGGGGGATATTTTGTTCGTACCCTTTTTTGATCTCACCTACAATAATTGTACAGAGGCCAGTTTACCACCAACTCCCCATGTAATACTACCTCGTAGCAACTGTTTTTGCAGCTAGTACTTTCATTTTTTTACACCGCTACCGCAACTGCAACTGCATTTTCTCCCTTCGAACTTTAGAAAAGTTTACCGTTCTACTGTTGTGTGGGTTTTGTTTTGTTTTGGTTTTTTTTTATTCAGCACGGATTTATCTATTAAATTGTATAATACAATAATTTTAATAAATTTGTTGTAAAAATTTAACATCAAACGAAAACTGAGTACCTCAATAATAGTCCTCGATCTAGAACATATCTTGTAAATTACACCAGAGTGATGTAACTTTTTTTTTTTTGTATGTATGTGTGAGGGAGAGAAAAGGGGTGTGTGTGGGGAGAGGGGGGGGGTGGATAACTGGCTCTCTTCTCAAGTTAGATCTTTGGACCGAATTGAATTGAATGAGAAAATAGCATGTACATGTGAAAACAGCTTTCTGCCACGTATATAAACTAAAATAGCTAATTAAAAATAGATAATGTTTTAGCTATTTCCTAACCGACCTCTATATATAGTGGGTGTGCCTCAAATGTCGATTTTTCTAATTTATGACCAAAAGGCCATCGTCCTATCGAGTCTAACGTAGACTTCATTTCGATCACATTTTGATTTTAATTTTATTTGTGTCAAGAGTTATTCTTCACAACGAAACACCATAGTTTTAGATCTTAGCCGTGTATATATGCACGGCGGGGTAATTATTAGTAAAATTACCACTAACTCCATGGCCATCCTTGGGGCGACCCGGATGTAGTCGACGTGCCCACACTGGCATGGCAGCTCGATTGCACTCCCGTGTTCACAATATCTTTACTAATGAGAGGTTCAAGGAAGGACTGAGCTCTTGAGCGCTTCCGCTTCACCGAGCTAAAATCAAGACATGAGGCAGGATCAATTTAACGCTCCTCTCCCTCATACTGTCCCTGTTGATCGACCTACACGCCCTTATGATCTGAGAGGATTTTTTGCAGAAGTTATTGATTCTGTCTAATTTTATCTCTTTGTAGATGGGTTTTTTTTTTCAATTTCAGATATCTTCCTTTTTTCAGATTTTTTCTTCTTTTTACACTTCATATTTCGTAGCACTGTAAGATTAAATTTGACGGAGTGTTATCATGACACTAATGCAATTTTATAGGCTTTAAAGGAACCAGAGAAAATATAGTTGACCCTTATAATAAATATGATTGCTTGCGAATCTTGCCATAAAATCGGAGAGGTATTTATGGGATAACTTTTTATAGTATAATCCCCTTGTCAATCCTTCCAGCATCTCCTCCTCTTTCTACTTTTTATGTTTTCAAGCAGTGTATTCATTGTTTATTTTCATCTTGTCCTGAAAGTCTATATTATAGTATCGGCGTAAGAATAGCTCACTTTCTTTGATCAACAGAATTATTTGTGATTTACAGTAACACAACACAAGAAACAATCTGTAGTTTGACTTTCTTCCACATAAAAATAAATAAATATAATCTTTATAAATGAAAATCGATTGTAGGAAACGCTCGGCTTAACTGAGGAGCTGTTGGTGCTAAGGTGTAGTAACTATAAACCAATTGATGAAAGTTATTGTAAAAGATGCAACAATCAAAATGGTGGCATCTTCAACTTGAACAATCGTGGTTATGTCGAAACGAATTATTTAAAAGTTAAACTCTCCTTCTTGTATTGTTCGAGAAAACTTTTTTTTTCATAATTAATAGAAGCTTTACCATCCTTGGCAAATACAACCGAAGCGATATGTGTATATTTAACGCAAAAGATGAGTTGGTTTAGTTTTGGGTCTCCGCTGTAAGATTGAAACTTTATATCATGTTGATATCTCTTTCAAGATTGGCGTTTATTTATTGCCTTTATAAGATTTTGTGTTAACACAGACGCATAACCTAGGCAGCTAACACTGCAGATATATTTCGTTCCATTGGTCTCACGTGAATACAATAAAAATAATAATGATAACAACAACAATTACTACACAAACAAAAACAACTATTATTTAGTTTAATATTAATTTATATTACTTTTTTCTCCCAAATCCTCTTCCCGATTAACTATTTTGAAGTAAAATTTGACCAACTCCCACTAGATTGCAGGATATGAAACACCAGTGTTGAAAGAGATCTCAGATATTATTCCCAGAGCGTCGCATTACATCCTGTTCGGAACATACGTGTAGCACTTGTCCTGTGAACACCAGGTCCTATTCTCCAAAGCTCCGCTGTGTGTTGCATGTATATAATGTCCCCAGATCGACCGCAAGACCAGGGCCGCCAGATTAAGGGGCAGTCGTGCGTGCAGCCAGCTTTTTTCTTGTTGAAACTTTCCAGGGAAGCGGGGTGTTTGTGGGGGTATCTCGCAACCCCCCCCCCCCCCTCCTCATATACGCACAGAGAG
>JAWDGP010002514.1:250000-332500 GCA_033675545.1 Elysia crispata
ACATTGCCTTGCAGGAATTCTTAGCCGCGCAGTTATTTAAACCTACACTGTATCATCTAGATCAAGGTCTAGATATATTCCAGACGGTTTTAGATCTGCCGTCGCCTACAGTGTATGTGTACTTTAATTTTCATTCCTGCCCAATCTGCCCAGCTGTGCTTACAGGAACTAGTTCGCACATTCGCCTTTTTCTTTTGAAAAAATAATATTAATCACATTTTTGCCTTTAATTTTCGAAAAATACTGTTTTGGTGAAAAATAATATTACCACCCCAATTTTTATGGCAATTTACAACTTAATGCCAAATTTGACGTTCCTTCAAGTGGTGGTCTTCAAATGCTCGGTTAGATGCTCCTCATTTTTCGACTAGCTCCATTATATATAAATAAGCACCTATTTGTTGAAATTAACTCAAAATGTTTCTAAAAAAAAAAAAAAAAACTAAAAAAAAAGATCAACAACATGTGCATACCAAACTACATTACCTGTATTTCTCAGGAGGGAAGTTGTTTACAAATGATTCGTTATAGTTATTGTTGTTGCTGTTATTATTTTTGTAATTATTATTATTATTATTATTATTATTATCATCATCATCATCATCATCATCATCATCATCATCATCATCATCATCATCATCATCATCATCATCATTATTATTATTATTATTATTATTATTATTATTGTTGTTGTTGTTGTTGTTGTTGTTGTTGTTGTTGTTGTTGTTGTTATTATTATTCCTATTGTTGTTCTTTTTGTTGCCGCTACTGTTATTCTCAGTGGTTATCTTGCTGCAAAAGGGTAGTTTTGAAAGCAATAATTTGTTTTTCGGAAAAAAGCGTTCTATGAAATAAGATCACGTTCAGAAGTCTTCTTAAATATATTTTTTCATTTATATTAATTAATAGCTCAGTAACGCTACATTTACTCAAAGGGTTTAGCACGATTTCCGGGGTTTATCATTCGGTTAAGGGAAAGAAAAAGGTTTGTACTTTGAAATGTTTTAAAACCGTTGATGTATTCTGTTGATGTCAAGGACATTAATTTTAGGCGCAATAATTTTTGTCTTCTTTCTTTCCCCTTTGATGCTGGACAGTCTGTAGAGGCGTTCGGTGGGTGAAACGAGGACCGAGTCGTGTCTGTTGAGTCATTAGCTCAAGCGGGAGACCAGGCGTTGGCGCTGTGTTTTTTCATGAGCGTAGAATCTAATCGTGTAGAGGTTACAAAAATGTGTTTCTCTAAATGAGATCTATATGAGCTATACATTGTTTATATGAATGATTCACACTCAAGTCGTAGCTCTTGCTGCGTTTAAAGGAGCAAAAAGAATATGAAAAGACTGTTCTAATATGGACAAGCAAATTATTTTTTTTTTTTTTTTGCTGTTAGTCTTGACATTTATTCGTAGATTTTGTGGTAAACAAAAACATACTGTTCTCTACCAGTCTCAATGATCGGAAGATCAGTACTTGCGCATTTTAGAAACTGAGATCTTGCTCAGACAAAAACTTCGATTTTGCAGTGAGAAACGATTTTCATTTTTTAAGGCTATTTTTACTCTTGTTTTACACAGACAAAAGGAAGAAGCTATAGTTTAGAACTTCTACTTACTACTTCGGCTAAGATCAGGAGAGACCTTTCTAACAATGGGCAGCTGTAAGTAATGATTTTAAATGCTGCCTTCAAGGACCCCTTTTTTTTTAAATTGTTGGAAGGTAAATTATTCCCCAAATTTTTTCTTTGTTTTGTTTGGACCGGATATGGATGAAAATTTTATGCCGTTTTACATATTTCATCCGCATAATTCTTGCTTTCTCCTAAATCTATTTTGCAAAAAAAAATTTTTTAACCATTCGGAAGGGAAATGATTTTTGCGCGAAGGACATACATTGCTGCATGAATACTTTTTTTTTACATTGATAGATTGAACGGGTGTGTAGTATTATATATATATATATATATATATATATATATATAATGTAAGCCATAATCCTATTACACCCCTGCGAAGCTTCAAATCTGTTACTCAACTCTCGAAATGAGGGGAGGGGGGGGGGGCTGTTTAATGAAGTATTTACTTTCCTTTTTTTTTGGGGGGGGGGGGGAGGGGTCTGTTTAATGAAGTATTTTATTTAATTTTTTTGGGGGGGGGGGGAGGGGGGGCTGTTTAATGAAGTATTTAATTTACTTTTTTTTTTTTTTTTTTTTGGGGGGGGGGGGGGGGCGAGATTCCTAAATAGATCTAGCGGTAAGGAAGGATGAGCGAGATGCATTAAACTTTAGTGATGTCTCTTTTATTCACCATAACCACGGTTTATTGGATTGAAGTCAAGAGATCCAAGTTCTCCCAGAAGCCCCGCTGGTGTAATAGTTTGGGCGGCTCAACGAACCACAGATTAATGACCACTGCACTGTCCGCATAAAAAACCCACAGCGTTCACACTTTCGTATAGCAGCTCCCGCGGGAAGGGGCTTTCCTTGAAACTGAATCTACTCACTCTCGGAACTGGCTTTGGTGAGCGTGGGAGCGCCAGTTCTCCGCCGACTATGTAAACCATCAGTGTGAGTCGTAACTTGTACCTCAGTCGGAGAACTGAATGGCTGGCTTCGGTATCACCAGGCACGCTGGTGTCAGCCGGAGGTCGCCCGAACTGCGGCAACACAAGAGCACAAATACACTCCAAAAAAAAAAAATGGTCAAGAAGGAAGAAAAAAGTCCGTACATTAATGTTGGAAGCTTAGAACTCAGGGTGCTATTCAGCAGAGAGGATACCATCCATGGTGGAAGGAACAGAGAGAAAAAAGACTGTATAATAAAGAGGGGTGTGGAGTGGAGGAAAAAAAGGGGAGGAGTGTGAGAGTCGCTGTGGAGAGGTAGCGTTTATCTCCTTTCCTTCGGTTAATTAGATTCCCAAATGTTTCTTTTTATCTTGTCCTTTATATGTCAGTAATGAGTGAATGTTTTTCGTGGCAAATGGCTGAAAGCTTATTTGTTTCAATGTAGAGCTGGACTAAAAAAAAATGTTTTCTAGGCTGTTAAACATTTAGGCAGACTACTGCTTCGATGATGAATAAAAAGCAAAGTGAACTTATGAAATAAGGTAAAAAATTAAGTCTATCAATATGGAAGGATACAGCAAGCCCCTGCCAAATTCGCCGCCTTTAAAGGGAAGTTAGGGTTAGTTTAGTAAACCAGATAATTTACATACTACTTACATAGCAGTCCTGTCAGTTAGGTTAACAAATTATATCACGCCTTTTTTCAAATTTCATTTCCAACCCTGTGAAGGTTTTTGTGTGAATGAACTAAATCTAACATGGAAAGCATTTTCAACCTTTCAAGTACATTAAAAAAAAAAAACTCTTTCTCATATTCCTGTCATAATTGGCACTTATCTAAGCGACAAATAATTTTAAAAAATGCCCCCAGTATATTTTGATTGAAATGAGTGAAAGAAAATTTTCAAAGCTTATTAAATCATTGAAGTCCCGTGTGTAAGGGATTTTTATGCGGATGGGCGTTTCTTCCCAGATTCCCGCAGAGATCTCTTCAAGCAGCTTTTATAGCTCATCAAGTGTCAAAAATAACATTTTTTTTTTCAAAGTGTGTGTGTGGATTTTTTTTTTTTTTTTTTTTTTTTTTTTTTTTTGGGGGGGGGGGGGGGGGGGGAGAGAAGAAGGTTATCTACTCATTTTAAGAAGATCTAAATTTGGTCTATGTCTTGGAGAGCAGTTCTCGTATAAAATCTTGCATATAAAGCTGCTAAACAGTAATGGGAAGTAAAACTACGTGCTTGGTTTATCGCTCATTGCCCACAACTATTGTATATTTGTTAAAGCTATGATAAGAGAAAATTATATAGAATTTACAATAACTAATCAGTAATAGGTAAGCTTGTAAACAATTAATTAAGTTTGTTTTTAAGTCAATATTGATAGCTGAACTTAATAGGCTACATTATCTACCAGACTAAATTGATTTGTTGTGCTAAAAATCTGTATTTGCCTTTGCAAAAGTTGGCAGCTATTGTTGTTGTTGTTGTTGTTGTTGTTGTTGTTGTTGTTGTTGTTGTTGTTGTTGTTGTTGTTGTTGTTGTTGTTGTTCTTCTTCTTCTTCTTCTTCTTCTTCTTCTTCTTCTTCTTCTTCTTCTTCTTCTTCTTCTTCTTCTTCTTCTTCTTCTTCTTCTTCTTCTTCTTCTTCTTCTTCTTCTTCTTCTTCTTCTTCTTCTTCTTCTTATTATTATTATTATTATTATTATTATCATTATTATCATTATCATTATTATTATTATTATTATTATTATTATTATTATTATTATTATTATTATTATTATTATTATTGTTATTGTTTTAATTTTTCTTACGGGTGGAGGTAGGGAGTGATAATGTCATTTTCTCATTAGTTTGTTCAAATGAGTTAACCGTTTCAAAATAATTTATAAATATGAAAGCATCTTAAGCAACAACTCAAAATTTCACGAGAACAAAATAATTTTTGAGGGTCGATTACAGATAATTTTCACATACACACATAAAAATTGAGATGCAACTTCTGCCTGTTCAGAAATGAGGTTTCACACCACATCAACTCATTCTTTTAAACATTCTAGATTTTGGAAATCAATAATAATTCCATCACGATAGAGTTCAGATTTCGTGAGATTATTAACCAGCCTCTGTTTTCAATTAAACCCATCGTGTTTTTCAGAGTCAGTTTTGATTAATTTTAAAAAAAATGTTTTTAGTACATGTACTAATGAATATTAAATGGGATAAGCCACTGTGTTGTCGTCTTTGACTGAGTGTGTGTCTGAGGGAGTGTGATAGGGTGGGAAGGAGAGAGGGAGACGCACACAGATAATTTAGCAGCGAATTTTTAAACTTTTTTGTTTTGGTTTATTTTTTTCCCATTAAATATCAGACTTCAAAAGTTTCGATCAAGAAACTGGCCTCTGGTTTCTCAGTCTGTAACAACCATTATGATCCCATAAAGTTGTCGTGCTAGGATGAACCTCGGAATCAGATAACTATGAGGATCCACAGCTTGATCGATCCATGGTTCCTTTCGATTGAACCTTCTACAGCTTCTATTAGTTTTTTAAAGAGTTTTGGTTTAACAATAGTTTTTTTCCGACTCAGGATCATGCCCTTAGGGGATTTGAAAAACCATTCACATCGCAAGAAATGGGAAAATGTCTCTTATTAAAAGTTATTTATATTTTAAGTTGATTTCCAGGCGGAACTCTATTAAATTTTCCTTTTTTAATTTTTTTCTTTTTTATTTGTGGGTCAACTTTGAAAACATCTCGCCAAAGCAATGATGTCGTGCGATTCTAGACCAATCCTAAACAGGGTTTGAACACAATTGGAATACTATCAAATCCCTTGAAACCTATTGACGTCATTACTTTTAATTTCTCTGAACGCAGAAAATGGCCCATTTTCTTCCCTTGTACAGCTCAACTTGTCGTGTCGTGATATTATTATACTGACTGTTCAAAATTTGGCAACAATTAAGAAGAAAGTTCCTCGCCGGCAGAAATGCCCCGCTGTTCCCGCTTCCTGTGAAGTGCTGTTTTCTCCCGACCAGCTCGGAGTTCCAACTGAGATCGTGTCCGAGGACCGTTTTTTCTGGTTTAGCTGTTTGGTTGCTGTTTGAGAAAAACTCACTGCACTCACCTTGCCGTGAGGTCTTCTACGTTGTTCTGATCATTTTCATTTTAAATAAATCAATCTGATCATTTTAGGGATGAGTGAGTTTTATCGATGTATCAATTAATCAATTACATAAATATGGCGAGAAAGACTTATTTTTTTTCTTTTTACGACTCTCTTATAACTAATGATAGTTTTTAACAGTGCGCATCACAAACAAAGGTATTATGATAAAATTGATCTCCTTTTCCAACCCTCCCTCTCTTTTATTCTGTCTGTCTCTGTCTTTGTCTCTGTCTGTCTGTTTGTCTGTCTGTCTGTCTGTCTGTCTGTCGGTCGATCTGTCTGTCTGTCTCTCTGTCTGTCTGTCTCTGTCTGTCTCTCTCTCTCTCTCTCTCTCTCTCTCTCTCTCTCTCTCTCTCTCTCTCTCTCTCTCTCTCTCTCCATTTGATAAATGTTGTGGATCCCAGTCTATCAGACCCCAAAACTAAACAAAACAGTCCCATATTGAATGAGAATTTTCGTAACCACGTACTCCATAGTACTGTTGCACTTACTTATAACTTACAATATCTAAGTTTAACTTATTATCCATAACAGTATACTGTTTTGTTTTTTTCTTCGCATGTCGTAAAGAGATAAAATTAGCCCTACTTGATTGAGACCGGAACGTGATTATATAGACTTTTTGAAAGTTTATATTTCGATGATTTGCCACTTCGTTCCTTTCCTCCGCGTCCGTCAGTCTGGTCTTTCTGTCTGCCCCCCCCCCCTACTCTCTCTCTCTCTCTCTCTCTCTCTCTCTCTCTCTCTCTCTCTCACTCTCTCTCTCTCTCAGTTAGAGGGCCTAGAATTGTAAGACCAGCCTTAACTTGGTAGCCGTCTATATCTTGGTCAATAGCGAACTGTCAATTCATCCTTCCAAGGACTTCTCTCTGGCTTTATTTAACCTACCATCGTGGAAGGAACAAATCAAAACATAGAAAAGAACGTGCACTAGAAAAGAATACTTTAGTGAGGTAACAAAGAAAATTAATTAAAAAAAAAAATAATAATAATAATAATACTACTAAGAGAATACCGTCCAAAATAAGATGAAAGAATATAATAAAGGCCCTTTTAGTACAGAATACTTACTCATCCTCCGCAACGGGCCTTATTATAATAATTGTGCTCAAAGGTCAAATAAATTATCCTTCACCAGTTAAAAAACCTAAGACTTCCCTTTTCGATTTGCATCACTACGCGTCCATATTGTACGCAGAGAATCCGAGATCGTAAAGATATTATTACATCACTTGACTCGGAAAATGCAAAATCAACTTTAGTCTTAAGTAATTCCCTATACCTATAGATAATTATGTACCTAGTCACTAGAGCTGAAATACTTTGATGACATTAAAAGTGGAAGCTCAGAACAAAGAGCTGAACCTAATGGGCTTGAATCACATCTCTATACGGTTTCTTTATTCAAATTCACGACAAAGAGATCCTCAAAAGTGTAAAGCACATTATGAACTAAGTTCCAGAGGTGCGTTAACCAAAACTAAAGCCTAAATTATTCATTGCCCATGCACAAAGCTGAGCATTCTTCGCTATGGTTCACTTTCAGTCTCAACATACGGTAAAGCTTTGTGACTTCTTGTGATGTATATGGATAGCAGCTTCAGGCGTAAAATTACCCACACCTTACACGTGACTGTATGACTGTGTGATGTTGCATCACTAGGACTGGCCTCAAAAAGATAACAGAAATGTAAGAGGCGATACACAGCATACACGTAGTTTTATCATCATCAGTTCTGCATAGTCTACGTACACCTGCCAGAGATAAAGAGATAAGCGACTGGTAATACTATGTATCATATTATACTCAGCACTTAAAGAGGTCGAACTGTTTTTTGGGGACATATCCTCTATCCTCTCTGATTGTACACTATTGTTTTTTTTAAAATATGGAATAGTATTTCGCATGGAGTAAAAGAGATAAAGAGATAGGGAGAGGGAGGGAGGGAGAGAGAGAGAGAGAGAGAGAGAGAGAGAGAGAGAGAGAGAGAGAGAGAGAGAGAGAGAGAGAGAGAGAGAGAGAGAGAGGGAGGGGGGAAAGAAGGTATGTAACAGACTGTTTGCGTGTGTTCGGATGAGTGTGTTTGTTTTTTCTACCACCATCCCGCATGCCGCTAAGATAATACTTACATCGGCAAATAGTATGCGCAGTGATAAAGAGCTTTGCATTGTATGACAGAAAAGCTAAAGTTAAACAAGATTCCTCAGTGCTATGCGTAAGTACAATGTATGGTGCTCAAACAGTGTCTTTTGTATGAAGCGATGTGTCAGACACAATGATTACGTTTGTTATAGATCTAGATAACTTTTTTCATTTTTCAAAAGAGTTTACTAGGCATTATGTTTTGAGGCTATAACCAAAAGTTTTTTTGTTTTTTTTTTTAAATCCGTTTGAAAGCATGTATAAACTTTGTTTCCTCCTTTTTCACACCACATGTATCACAATGAGTAGTCCGGAGAGAAGCAAAATTAATGTTGACTGTTAAAGGTCCAAGGAAAAATCACTTCAACTTTCGTATATGATGACGGACCGCAAATATCGTAAAATTTAAGTCATAATTGTTTTTTGTTTTTTTTTATTGGTCGCTATTAAAATTTTGGTTACCAATGACTCTTTTGCTGAGTTGCCATTTTTTGAACCATGAAGTCGCAATTCAATGGAGTATGTGTATTTTAAATGAAGTAAAGGGGTTCATTCAAAATAAGACCTCGTAGTTATATTCGTGGATATGAGATGGATAACACAGTTATATTTCCGTGTCAGGATAGAGAATGATACGTGGTAGACTTTTTTTAAAATAATTGTTTAAGATGAGACAAGATATCAAATCTAGTTTTACAAAAATGTCAGTGGAAAATCCAACTTAGAGCTACTACAAATTGACAATATAGGCGTGCACTATACCATTTTCGACTACGGCAAACACACTTAATTTTCCGCGACGACCTGAACGATTATACCGCCAGTAAAATCCATGGGAATTCCATAAGAAAGAGGGAAAAACAAGCACGGGTAAGGCGGTGACTAAAAATGGCAACTTCCTGACTCAGCTAGCCCCGACTAGACCTTCTGCGCGACCTGGTCAAAAGTTCAAGCTCCTACGGAAGGAAAGACTAAATTAGTGAGTATGGATGACGGATGTTATTGAAAAATAAATCCTAATACATGACCTATTATATGGTGTGACGCATTAGACCGGTCTGTAGAATTATTTTGTCTGCTAAATAAAGTCCGTTTACCCCAGTGTCTATGATGCCATTTTTTTTTATTCTTGAATTTTACATTGGGGGAATCACAGTATTTAATTGTAAAAAAAAAAAAAAAAAAGCTAAATATCCTCTACCAAATTGATTTTTGGAAATAGTTGATTATATATGACGTTATGTCAGTTTTAGTAATATGGTTTTAAGTAAGATGGTCAGGAATAATCAAGATCATTTTCATGTTTTAGATTTGAACTTAACGTTTTCAAAGTATATTTTGAGTCCGAGGTGGGGAACCTGAAAATTATTTATTCCGGACAGCTTTTATTCCATGTGCATTCTTTAAGACAGCATTCATTTCTCGTTCAAGTATTTTTGTGTTTAAGATGTCCGAGATGTAGAAAAAAATGCATTTTAAATCATACCCCATGGTCATTTGAATTTTTATCATTGGCCACCGGATGTTCAGGAATCGAGGGTTTCGACAAAACACCTTCGTCGGGGCCCGCTTTTTGTTGTTCGCTTTTTTGTTTTTTATATCGAAAGATTATTTTTTTAACGTAAGAAAGGATGGTATTTGAATGCTTTATTTTTGCACGGGCCCGTTCCCAAAAATGAATATTAAAAACATGAAACAAAAGAAATGAAAAAAAAAAAGAAATGTGAGTCTATTACTGGAATATAAGAATTAACATAGTGCATACCTATATGCCTGCTTTAGCTTCAAGAGAAAAATGAATAATTAATGTTTTAACAAGTGCAGTTTGCGTTTTATCTCTCTCTCTCTCTCTCTCTCTCTCTCTCTCTCTCTCTCTCTCTCTCTCTCTCTCTCTCTCTCTCTCTGTCTCTCTCTCTCTCTCTCTCTCTCTGTCTCTCTCTCTCTCTCTCTCTCTCTCTCTCTCTCTCTCTCTCTCTCTCTCTCTCTCTCTCTCTCTCTCTCTCTCTCTCTCTCTCGTTGTTATTAGGAAACGTGGGCCTTCCCTACTATAATGCGTTAGAACAGCTTGCGCCTTCTTTACTGTCCTATTTTAGCTGTCTGTCTGTTCATGACCGCACCTACCCAGTGACTCCGAGGTTAAGTCTAAACTGACTATGCACTAATCGCTTTAGCCCGTCATAACCCTGACCCTTTATGATTCGGTCATCACATTCTCAGCCCACATATAGTTACTTGAATCATGTTTATGTTTGTTTATCTTGGTATTACTGCTTTTTGTCTCTGTAACCTCTCAAAGTTACAAAAAAAAAAAAACAACTTGAAGACGACAGCCATTTTCCATTGTGTACTAAATAAGCGCAAAGCTCACTGGACTTATTGTTGGTTTCTTGCTGAAGTCATCACTTGATCATAGTTGACCACTTTATACCAGCCATCCTCGACTGTCACACCCGTGTTGAGTGTTCTTTTATTAAATTTATTTTGTAGCCGAAAGAGTAAAATCAGTATTACTTTATACCCTAGTCATAATGTATGCACTCAGTTTTGTATTTTGTTGTTGTTACTGTTATTGTTGTTGCTGATGTTGTTGTTGTCACCGTTGTTGCTGTTGTGTTTCTTGATGGTTGCTGTTGTTTTTGTTGTTGTTGTTGTTGTTGTTGTTGTTGCTGGTGCTATTAACGCTGTTATTGCCGTAGAGTGCTCAGTATAATTATATGTCCTGAGTATCGCGCAAGGTGACATTCAGTATCGAGTTCTGTATTGGTTCAGTGTAGCTGCCCTGCCCAGCATATCTTTAAAAAAACATTTCAAAGTACATTTTACATAGCGCGTATTTATATAATTCGTGTGCGTAAACACATACTCCAGGTGCAATTAAAATAATGCGATCAATAGTACATGTTTCTCAAGGTAAATCTATCAGGAGAAATCTTGTTTTGTCTATTTAATGATTGGCTTGGATTGCGAAATGCATATCTAGAGTAAATGTCAGAATATGTTTCCACTCTCACATTACAACGTTGTATGATGTATGAGAAAAAAAATCTCCCCCCCCCCCCCACCTCCCTCTTCAAGAGTCAGCTTTTTAAAAATACATTTTGTTATCTTCCTCTTAAAAGAAAGACTAAAAAAAACAACACAAAACAATTAAAACGAAACAAAACAGAACCAAAAAAAAAAAAAAAACAAACAAAACAATTAAACGCGGGCATGGACTTTCCTCTTATAAATAGGAAATAACTGTTGGTAAACGAAGAGGAAAGATTAAAAATTTAACGCAAACCAAATTCTGAAATCATAACTGGAAAAATCATGGTAAAAGCAACAGCAACAATAGTTTTTGAATTATATGAAAACAACTAAAAATGAATTAAAAGAAGTAAAAAGATAAAACCCAGTAGATGGAAGACGAGAATAGAATATAAATCTGGCTTTTAAAAAAACACGGATTTTAGTAGTTAGCTTGTTTTTATTAAAATGTTTGGCTTATTGGTTTTGCTTTTGTTTTTGTTTTTGTTGTTTTTTTTCACATACGAACAATCAACTATGATTCAACTATGGTAAGACTAGTTCTATTTCTCAAGACATAATTTTTTAGTAAATCTAATCGGAAGAGAAGGGAAGTTCAGAGCCCCGCCGCGCGCGTTGTAATCCTCAAGAACTTTAGTCGCCTGTTTGAAGCCACGTTGATTTGCTTGGCGGAGGCATGTAAGCCCTGTATAGCGGACAAGAATGAAGCCTTGAAAACACATCTTAGTAAGATGATATTCTTATTGTCCTAGCCTCCAAGTTTCTAACAGCCGCGAACCACAGCCGTGAGTGACATGTAGGTCTCATGAAGGGAAACTGTTAAGTGGAAAATAATGATCACTGGAATTAGAGTTACGAATCGAGTTTTCTTTCAATGCTTCATAAGTGGGCCGATTTCCTTGTCGGGAAAGAGGGGGTCCTAGGTTTCTGTATTAAAAAAAAGTTTCTATCGGAAATTTTTTTCAACAGCTATCTATAGAGCGAAAACAGAAACTTGTCTAGTAAAATGGAAATTATCCGTGCAAACTGCAAATATAAACTTCTAGTTAGTGGCAGTGTTATAGTATCATGGTGGATCACAGGTGCGGAAAGTCGGAGGTCAGACGCTTAGACACCATACGCATATCTGCTCACCAGTATGTAAAATACGTATTAAGTCTGTATTTGGGCTTCCGAGTACGTCTGTCCGTATCGGTGCTAAAAAGTACATATTTGCCAGCATCCCTCTAATCGGAAGTAAACATACATGCTTGGTGGACCGCTCATAGCTTGCAGCCATGGTGCATTTGTTAAAGTTGTGATAAGAGAAAATGATATAAAGTTTACAATAACTCATAATTAAAAGGTAAGCTAATAAACGTTTAATTAAGCTTGTGTTAAAGTCAATATTGAAAACTGTACCTATGGTCTACATCATCCACTTAGTTTGCAGCGAATTCAAAGGTTGGCAGCTATCTATGCTTACGTTCCTTTTGATGAAATAAATCTGCTGTATGAAACCCAAAGACGTTTTTTTCTCGTTTCTTATTATTAGGAGATTATGTTAAGAGAATCTAAAACCTCCCTCACCCAAAATTGAGTGACACTGATTGGACTTGACCAATGAATTTGTTAGAGCGAAATGATCTTTTAAAAAAAAAAAAAATATATATATATATATCGCGAGAACGAAGAAAAATCAAGTAAAAACAAGTTATTCATATTTTCGTTGGAAAAAAAAAAAATTTTTTTTTAATTTTAAATTTTAAACTTTCGCAGCATAGAGACACGAAGGACGAACCTGTTATGGTGATTCCTATCATAATTATATTTCAATATACGACAGAATCGATACCAATCAATAGTGAACGTCATAAACCAATTTTTACTTAAAAAAAAAAAATAAGAAGGGCAAAAAGAACTTCACTTAAAATAAAAGATGAATGATCAACAACCATAATTGCTTTCAGTTGAAGTGAGCATATCCTGGTGTATAGTTTGTTTAATGTTAACAAACCTTTGAAGATGGTTCGTTAAGCACAGACCCTTTTTTTCAGTCCGTGACGCAGTGAACAAACGCAATGTCTTTGACACTCTAGCACTCGTTTGTCCTAGTTTTTAAATCTAATCAAAGTGTATGTCTTGCCTTATTCGCGAAATTAAGCGTGCTCAATCTCAACTAAGAAAATTTGTCAGTCAAATAAATAGTTTAGCATGCACACAGAATTCAATCCAAGTCCAGTATGTACTTGGTGAAAAATAATACAGGCCATAATATACAAAATTGTTCAACTGATGTAAAATGGGTAGATTCAATGTTTTGAGTAGAGTATTGTTAAATGTTATTAGTAATGGACAGCTTGAGTACAGAGAGTGTTTCATTTGCAACTTATGCTGTACTACTTGAGAGTGGAGAACGAAGTACACATTTTGAAATGCCTAGCTTGAAATACCTTGTATTATGCCAAAGAAAATTAAGAAAAAAATTTAAATTTTATTTCCTGAGAATTGAAGGTTGAACCTGTTCAATTTCCACGAGTTAAGTGGAGCAAAACCGTCAAACGTTTCGATTTCATGGGGCTAGACGGCTGTGGGTTCTTCAGTCATTCCCTCACCTTCTGCTCTGTTTCATCTCACTTTCTCTTTTATCGCTTTTTTTCCCGCTCTTGTCCCTCCTTTTAACGCTGTCATATCAGCCGCGATTGCCGGTGTGCGAGTGATTCGTGTGTGCGTGCGCGCGTGTGTGTATATGAATGAACTGTTTGGCATCCCTTCCAGATTATAACTGCGCAGTAGAGCCAGGGGCTGTGGTGATAAGAGATGGTGGAGGGAGGAGAGAACGCGGGGAGGAAGAGGAGGGACGGGAAGAGAACATACCGTATCGATCGCCCGGGCGTTCCCCGTTGAGCAGCCTGCGGCCTTCACCTGGTGACCTGCCACTGCGGCGGCCTCCTGATCGATTTCCCCCCACCACCCCACGCTCGCCCGGTGTTCAGCGCCTCCATCTACGTCACCACGGGCCGCTCGGCGCGGTTTCCAAGGGGGAGGAGCCGCCGCCCATCTGCCGCGCCGTTCCGCTCTGCGCATTAGATCGGAGCTGGAGATACGCGGTTTTAGTTCTTCCATTACATTCGGGGTACATGTACTGTGTTCATAATATGCTTTCATAATTCGTCGAGCTAATTACCGACCTGTCAAGCCGTCTTGATGGGAACGATGTTGTGTAATCTTGTCAATCAAAGCATCTCTGGTATTTTTGTTTTTTTGTTTCATTAATCTTACTTAAATGCGCTTTACACATATAATATTTCTGTATATTGCTTCATTTATTATAATATCCCTATTTCATCCGAGAATCCCATAGAGAAAGAACGATTAAGTCACCCGAAAGATAGAAAGATAGATAAAGAGATAGACAGTCCAATTGATAATTAATGTATATAATACACATGTAGATAGGTGGTGAGAGACAGAGAAAAATATAGAGAGTGAGAGGGAACGAGAGATAGATAAAGAGAGAGAGAGAGAGAGAGAGAGAGAGAGAGAGAGAGAGAGAGAGAGAGAGAGAGAGAGAGAGAGAGAGAGAGAGAGAGAGAGAGAGAGAGAGAGAGAGCAATGGTGTTCATATAATTCTGCGGTTGAAACTTGTTCTTTTTTTATTTTATTTTGTTTTTTTTTTTCCATGCGGAGGAGAGATAGCTCAAAAGACCGAATTCATTATTATACGAACTGATCACTACGGAAAAAGGTCATTTAACTTATATGCAAATGAAGGTTAAATCTTTACTCAGATCAATTGAAATTCTTTCCCTTCGCCTACCCGCCAATTAAATGCCAAAACATTAATAATATAGACCCAAGGTTTCGATAAAGATCGTTGTGTCTTTTAGATTTTCTGATGACCCATATAGGGCGGAACTTTATATTTTTGGACCTTAGTTCGAATAACAGGGACGGAGTAGTGAATATGTTTTGTATTGTGAGGAATATGACCGCAGGAGCAAATTTCTGTGTCACCGACTTTAAGCGTTTCAAACATAATGTTGTTTCAGCGAATAGCGATCTATGTTTCCGTGTCTTACTCTACTCTCTTTTTTTCTTCTTTGACAGTATCTAGTGTTAATGAAAGAGACGAAATCTCTGCGTTCAATAATTATTTACACAATAATCCAGGCAGGACTATAATCATGAGAAATTGAGGTGCCATTAAATGTGTTACTTCTTCGGTTTTTAAATGAGACAAATTGGCACTGTCGTTATTTTTTGCCCTCAATTTATGTTTGATTGAAGAAATGAAGTGCAAACATTTACAGTGGCCGAGGGCTAAATCACGGGCTCCGAGATAGCAGGTTCATATACCTAATTACACGCTGCTTCTCATATGTCATAGTTTTAGAATATAGTTATTTTCTGCGCTACCCCGTCTTAAAGAGGCTTGTTCTCTTTGCCTGGAGAACCTGAGATCTCTTTGTAACATACGGGATTAACTGCATAATCCTTCTAGCAGCTCTTTAATTTCAATTAAACGCTCCCTTAATTTCCTGTGTAAATAATTTTAAAGGGAGAGTATCCGGGGTCATTGTTCAAGTAATTTAGTTTATATGGTTTACCCGTCGCCAGGCCGTAGAGAAGAGACTGACGTCCACAGGTCTGTAAACAGGCTTTTATAATATATACTCAGCTGGTTGGATCAGTCACGTTCAAAGATTCAAGCGTAACGCCTGAGAGCAAGGAATGGCTTGGTTATATGAGACCCAACACTGCTGCTGATCGTCCATAAATGACCCAATCTTAAGCCTCTTGTATGGTTTAGCTGTGATTAGAAAGTATTTCGGTAAGAAACCTCGTGAACACAGCGGAAACATACGAAACTCAAGACTCACTCGGTGATCACTTGGCCTAATCCCGACACTGCACAGTTGATGAACGAATAAAGAAACAGTTTCCGGCCGCCACCCGTCATAGAAAAAAAAAAGTGATGGACGACCATTTCTGAAGGAGGATGAAAAATGTAACCACTCGCCCTATACCGAGTGCTTGAAAATAGATAATGTTGGTTTTATTCTGTGTTGTTTAAAATCTTAAATTAATAAACTGGTAGATCCTCTCCTCAGTCCTACCAGAAATAAATAGAAATAACAATAAAAGTACTTCTAGTACGATGATGAACTTATGGCTTTTCTTTTGTGAACTACGTCCATCTGGCGAACTGTTTCCAAAGCTGTCTGCGTGTTTTGAATTTTACGAGTAATTGTGAATTCTTATTCCCATTGTGAGACCTGCCATCGTGCATTGGGTACGCTTGCCTTCAAGCTATAAATAAAGTGGACAGCAAAGGTCAACCAGTGCACCTGGCTGACAACGAGGTCGTGGCCTGGATCAAAGTACATCACTACATGTAATGTAATTGTCTTGAGCGCTAGGGCAACAATTGTTAGCCTAACTACTGTGACTGGAGCTAGGAGCATCAGCAATCACTACATAAATAACATACAAGAAGGGGTGGGGAGTGACGTACTAGCTAACACTATGATAACGGCCATAATAATATGTAATACATGTATTACATTTCAGGACGTGAGCTTCAGCTCGCGAACCACACGACAGATGTTTCTCGACCACACTCCTCAGTAAAATTGAAAAAAAAAAAGGGTTGTGAAAAAGGAGCGGATGCGTTTCATGTTTTGATATGAAAAATGTATGTCGTTGTCGGTACGGACATTGTGTCTCCCGTGTTTGACGATTTGTGTGGACATTTCTTTGTTATAAAACCTTTTTACATCTTTTTCGTTACATAGATGGGCACTTAGATGTCAATACTATGATACCGTGAATAGCTCTCTTGTTCTTTTTGTTTTATTCGTGTCGTTTTTTTTTTGTTTTTTTTTTTAGAGCGATTATTGAAAAAAGTACTATGCCAGTGCTGGTTCTGAGCCAACGTAGGGGCTGGAATACTACCGCTTTTACTACAACTACATATATTAAGATCACTTCGCGCCACGAGCAGCTGGCGACATTTTGTGCTCGAAGCAATCAGGACTCTGGTCGAGGGCTGCATTGCACGGCTCTCAACCTGCTCCTCATTACTCTAGTAGTGATTCTCTGTGTACCGCACTGAGGGCCAGCCTGGGCCCCCTTTGTTGTGTTGTTTGCTTATACCCGACCGACAAGGAAAGGGAAAGAAATTTGCCGTCCTGTGTCAACTTTAACCGGTGGGGTAAGACGGCGGAGATGTGTAGGATAGTAGGGAAAGAGCAAAAAAAAAATTAATGTGATGTCACTTTTTGTTCTAAACAAACTGAGAACAAAAGAAGCCAAGCTCTATGATCTCTGATCCGCCACAAACGCCGTGGGGTGCAGGTCTACACGCACAACGCCAACGCAGAGCATGACTGTCCTATGTCATGAACCCGATCAATGCTTTTGGGATACTTGCTGTTGGGGAACAATTGTTATAATAAGTAACAAAACGTTAAAAGCGGAAGTAGCATCATAACTTGTTCATCCTCTTGTATCGTGTAAACTATGCTAAATTTAATGGTCAAGCTAAGCAGATCGCTGCATTTTCGAATGGCAGCAAAAAGGTTTTCCGTACACAAGAGCTCAGTGAGTAACTCCTGCATGTAGGGTTGTAAGGCTAGCTAGTCTATGAACCACCTATTCTAAATAATACATGCGATAAGCCAGCTTAACTCACTTTTCCTTAATTTGTTTGCCCGCCCTCCTATAGTAATGAAGATCTTTCGTAACCTTTGCAGAGAGTTCTACTATCAGACATTGGACATAGAATATCAGTGCTGCCATTGACATTTTGGCGTTGTGAATAAAGTTCAATCGTCTAGGACTTTTGCTGCCGATCAGAAAGCCACATGATCTACCAATCAAATTGTACGGAAAATTATTCCTCTCGCTGTGCCAGCTCTAAGATGACCACTGCCTTTGCAAATGTCTCAAAGTATAATCGCATGAGGACGCATGGGAAAAGCATGACGATGGAGCATTTTGGGATTTGTTTGCAAAACTGGTGTTTATTTGAAAGAACTTGGCGGTCTTGGCTTCATGCTTTATATTATAGTAGATGAGATCGACTTGTTTCTGAAAATGTGGGGCTAACGCTCTTTTTAATGTTACCTTTTTGCTGTCGCTTTACATGGGCCCCTCCTTTCATTTTATTGGAAACAAAACTTAGTTAGTTTCGAGGAAAATATTGACAAAACGGAAAATTACAGCAAAACAAAACACGAAAAAATATTTGCCTTGATTCAAGCAGGCTATTCTTACTCTCCTCTTCAAACACCTATTATGAAGCTTGTTTTCAAGAAACTATAGAAAAGTAAAGGCTTATTTTATGTACACCTACGGCAATTTTCGGATGTGAAGTAATAATGCATGTTTTCAACATCACCATCATCTCTGGCGCCACAACTTTGGCTTGCTATATACTGAGTTGCTCACAGCTTGACTTCGAATAGTTTTTTTCAGTATCACATCACGGCGCATTTCACACTCTTCCCTCTCCTCTTTCAAGATGCGAAAGGACCCAGCTGTTGCAAACCATACCGATTATTACAGTGTTGATAAAGACGCGTGGTCCCGTTTCTCTGTGTGATACATGGATGACTTTATAGAGACTCGCACACTACAAGAGCAGAATATACCATCCCTTTTTTAATTTTTCAATTGCGTGTGTGTGTAACTGTGATAGCTGTCTATTCAAAATAATTGGGAGGTAGGGAAAAGGGAGAAAGAGAAAGAGAGGTTGAAATGTATGTGTGAGGAGGGGATAACGATCGATGAAGTGCTGGAGGCATAAGTATGAAATTCAAGCCGATTAAAAAATAAAATTTATAATTATTACACAACCTGTTCCTTAACTTTTAATGTTATGAGACATTGCGATCCCCACAGAATGGGAACCTCAACAGCTTGGCATTTAAAAGCGATAAACATCTATCTTTTTTTTTGTCGTCGAAACATTATAATTATTGTCAATAATAATCTTCCGCTTTTGTTTTTGGTGAGAAAACACTATTGCATGGGGTTGCATGTTTTGAACGCAGTTCTCACAAGATCTCGTCTAACGCTGTTGCCAGGAGAAGACGAGGAGAGCTGGCGACCGATAGTGGCTCGAGCGCTCGTTTTGAGAGTTGCTGGGTCTAAACCCACACACTCGGTGGAGGAGTTGCGGCTTGCATCTTCTGAGCACTTATTTTACGCAGAAAGATCCCAGGATGGTTTCGAACATTGATTTATTTGATTTTTGGACTCATCAATGTGTGTTGATGATGGATCTGACCGTGCTCCTGAGTTTCCATGTACCTAAAGCATTAGTTGAGGCAACTGGGTTTATATACTAAGCATCCTGGTAATGGCACGAACAGTACTTTTATTAATAAGTCTTATTTTTCTTTTAGCTTTCTTTAAAACGATAACAAATTGAACTCTTTCATGTACAATGCGATCATATTGTCTGGTCATTGATATAATAGTAGATGAGGTTACAATACAACTTTTTGCTGGATATAATCATGCAAAAGAAAGCAACAACCAATCATTCGATGTTAAATTTCCTGCAATATATTGATATACAGGAACCAGAGAATGATGTTACCTATGGTGTTCTTTGTGTCTATAACGTACACTTTGACTTTACAATTTTTTTTTTTTTGATTGAAACTTTTCTTCGTTTTGTCTTGATGCAAAATCAGAAAATAGTCGGAGGATTTTCTAAATACGTTTTACATACGATAGAAAAAAAACAACAACAACGTACGTTTAACTAAAGCGACGGAATAATAGAGCGGTCGCTCCAGGTAGCTCTGAGCGTGCGCATCGCAAAGCTATTAAGTTTAGATGAGTAGAGCCAAGGTACCTGGTTGAAATACATTACAAACACGCCTTTTAATTTCTGTTGAGGTAAAGGAAGAGGCAATGAAGTAGAAGCTTTCAATGCTATTTGTAAACCAATCTTTTTATTATAGAGTATTCGTTAAATGTTCTTTCAGAGTTTATACCTGATCATTTCCCGGTGTTTCCATCAGATTCCAACTGAAGCTGAAGAGTGAGAGCATATGAAGAAGCTTTTACAAACTAAATTTAATTTTCAACCTTTTTTTCATTTTTATATTTAGACCGTACATGAATGGTTTTTCATCAAAACAGGTTAAAGGATGTCTTTATTGTTGCGAATGTATCTATTATGGAAAATAGAGACACTCTCATTGAATTTTCCCCTCTGATAATAGCGTCCCCCAAGTACGTCTCAAAACCCTATATGGATTCCGACTGTCTCATCTAATGCAAATAAGTAATTCTACATTGCCGAAGACGTTTAGTTCGCAAACATGATTTAAAACTCTTAAGCTGTATCATTGCAAAGTGATATTAAACCCAGCATAATAAAGACGTTATACGTCTTTTAAAAAAAAATACCAATCCTAACATGGACATTTTGATCTAGGACATAATCATGTTGTTTTGCTTAAAATAAAGATCATTGTAACGATGTTTGCCCTACATCATCCACTGAAGCGGGGCTTTTAAGACATAAGAAACATATTGGATATGATATGCATACAAACATGGCCGACACCAAGTTAATATAAATGTAAGGAAAAATTATGGCGAATATCCTTAGTACCTTAAATCATTTCTGACCTTCTGTCCTGTGCAGTCTGAACACGTTTGGTCACCTTGTCCTTATAGGGCGCTAAAGGTATTTCTGCTTTCCAAGTCGATCCCTTGTAAATTTTTGTACAAATAGCTTTTCATATGTTAATAACATTGTTATATAACACTTTTTAAACTTTCACCCAGAAACGCACTATACCCCTCTGGGATAGGTATTATACATTGTTTTGTGCAAGATCTCATGCAAAGATGTATTAAATTTGAAGGGTAAATAAAGATGTTTCATCCCCCCCCTCTCTCTCTCTCTCTCTCTCTCTCTCTCTCTCTCTCCCCATCTCTCTCTCGCTCCCTCTTTCTCTTTTTCTTTCTATCTAATTTCATACTAGCTTTGAGGGTAAAGTTGCAAACCTCTGGCCTTTACGCCTAGACACAGTCAGTGCGAGGTTAAAGAAAAAGTAGAATGATTGACATACCCTCGTTAGTAATTATGTTTTGTCTATCTCAGTCTGGTCATATTCACTCAGAAATGTTTCATCTAACAATGACAGCCGCGCACGCCTGTTAAGTATGTCAATTGACTTTTCGTAAAAGGTTACTGGTGTTGTTGATATATGTTTTTTTCTGTTTGAACTTTGTTGTAAAGACCTTAGATTTTTTTCCATCGCTCTTTTTACCTGTATTTTACCCTGTTTCTATATATTGTGTGTAGATATTTTCTATTATAAAAAGATTCAGGCTTGTTAAAACAATCAATTTCTACCGGTTTATTCATTTGTAGAAGAAAATGACTTTTTGTTGCTTGCAGGTTGGATCCCTCTTTACATGTAAAATAACGTTTTGTTCTTCATTACAGCTAAATCAATACGAAGTAAAACCAATACAATATCGCGCTTTATCTATTTCTCTTACCACTATATCTTTCCCAGTCCCAATGATCGTTATTTTTCTATTTTCTGTTTTGAATATTTAAATTTGAGTTAAAGTTCCCGCTAATATACCCATCCTCTTTTCTTCTCGTTTCTCGTGCAGCCCACAGCTACACCCTTATGAGCAGCTTTCTGAGCAGCGCGCATAATGCTGAGGCCAGGAAGGCCCTCCTGCCAGAGTTTCAACACTACTGGGGCGAGGGTGAGTAATTCACGTGCCTTTTCAGTTTACCACTCCGGAGTAAGCCTTACTTGATGTTTGCGCCGTACGTGGTCTAACCAGGAGAAATATCATGTCATGATGATGAGGAGATGGAAGTGGAGAGGAGGAGGAGGAGGAGGAAGAAGAGGGACGTTTAGAAATGGAAGGAGGATTAGAAGAAAGATAAATCAGAGAAAAGGATGAAGGGCGGAAACAGGAAGGAAAGTACGTAAAAAAGAGAGGAATGAGAAACGGAGGAGAAACGTTTTGAAGGGGTAAGGTATTATCACTTACCTGTTATAAGCTTTTAAAGCATCCGCCTGGAGCATTTCTGCAATTATCTCGTTGGTAGAATTATCGTCGGAATTTCTTCTTTAGCAGCCTTATCTACCCTGCCCTGCCCACTGGTGGGATTTGATAGATTTGCCCCAAAGAAATCTCACTAGGTGGGCAAATTATATCAAGCAATTCATTAAATATTATTAAGCTGTGGCCTGCGTGATTTAGACCCAAATGGTTTTATTGCGGAAATTTGATATCGGAATTGAATTGTTTTACAACGGCTTTAATTTTTTTATGATTTGTTTCTTCGGGAATTTATGCCACACTTCTCGCATTACCTAACCATGTTTTTCATTCATTTTGTATCAGTACATTTAGACTCTGTAAGTCATTGAAACAATGTTACTCTTTTTTCGTCAATTTCGAAATCATATCGTTTAAAAATTAACTTATAATACTGTCCTCTCCTGTATGTACGAGGCGATAATTTGTTGTTAGGTTACAGAAACTAGTGAAATACTCTTGGAAAGAATTATATACATGATGTTATAACATTGTAATCCTCTGCCGTGGAAGGGAAAACACCCACCTTATTTGATTATAAAAAATAAAAATCTTTAAGATGCATGTTCTTTTTTTTTTTTTTTTTTTACACTCTTGCCATTTAATCAAAGAAGAAGAAACAAATTTTGAAGAATGTTTTGAGAACCTTTATGAGCATTTTTTGCGTATACAGTTTCCACAGCTTTGGGCATGTGGAAAATATTCCGTGGTCAAATAACTATCTGTTTCCTTGGCGTTTTAGATAGGAGTACATAATTATTGTTAAAAATGATGTGCACATATTTATAAAGATTTAAGCAATGCTTAATCGTGGGTTTGTCAAGGATGATGCATTAGCTTCCGTTAAGTCTTTTGTCGGATATAAGTAATAATTATTGAAGGAAAGAAAAACGTAGAAAAACGTTTTACACGTACTCTCTTTGCTTTGAAGTGAAATTTATAAATTGTTGTCTCCTTTTCGTGCCCATGATAAGAATTACATTGATAACTATTGAAAGTTATACTTCTTGTCACACCTTGCTCTGTCTGTCTGTCTGCCTGTCTGTCTGTCTATGTGTGTGTGTGTGTGTGTCTCTCTCTCTCACACACACACACACTCACCCCTAACCACTATCATATTTTTCACCATATCACTTATCTATCTCGGCTTTTCTCTCCCTCTTTCACTCTATTTCTGTTTCCTTCTTTTCCTCTTTTCCCCTTCGACATCTCTATGCTAATCATGCAGCATTTTGCTTTTCACGCAAAGACATTAAAAGCAAAAAAACAAAAAAAAAAAAACAAAAAAAAAAACAAAGAAAGATAATTATGAAAAGTGATCACAAAAAGGAAACCAATACAGTGGAATATTTTGCTTACTTAGACAAACGGAACACCAACCCGCCAACTTTAAGCTGACTTTCATTTAAAATTCTTTCGCTTTTTTAAAGCAACGCCTTTCCATTGCGGAAATAAGGACAAATATCTGTTTTCAACACCTCAAAACGACTTAAGCACTGCTAGAGAATAATTTTACAGACCAGAAAAAATTGCAGTAGGTTCAGCTATAATGAAAACTCAAGGCTGATTTTGCAAAGGTTGCGGGGATTGCACAATCCTGAACCTACATTGCACCGGGGCAGAAGCGGTATTTGTTTGTTCGCTTATAGTTTCCATCAATCACGAACATTTCTCCAACTCTCTCCTTCCTTCTCCTACACTCACTCTCTTTTTTTTTCTCTATCTTTCTATATCGTTTTCTTCATTCTACTAACTTTCCTTGCTCCATTCTCTCTCTTCTCTAACTCTTTCTTTCTAGTAATCATATTTACCCCCTCCTCCCAATCATCCTCTTCCATCCGTCGTATCTTTTTTCACTCTTTCCGTTTTGTTTAAAAAGTATGCAATTCTCTGCGCATAAATTTTGCAATTTTGGGAGAATTTGACTGATTTATCCTACTTTTATCAATTTATTTAAATTTTCACCTTCACCTAAGATGGCCGTTTTTGGTGAACTTGTTAAAAATATCACCCCACCGTCCCTCCACAGGAGTTCAGAGGTACCTGATGAGCGGGTTGTATCCACCCTACACACCGCTGTTTCCCCCTACGGCCGAGTCGCTCTCGCTTCTGGGTGCCGGGGTGGCCTGTGTGGCGGGCAGCGCAGGGGCGGCGGGGGCGGGACCTGCTCCAGCCCATCACACTGCTCATTACCAGCGCTTGTTGGAGATGCAAAAAGGTGAGCATTGCAGGCATATGGTGTCCACAGACCAGAGGCACACCACAATATCTAATGTGGAAAAGAAAACGAAATAGCAATCTCTTCCTGACAAGCGTCTGATTATATAGTTTTTTTTTGATTTGTTTGTTTGTTTGTTTTTTGGTCATTCTTTTTTAATTTTGCCACGAACAGAAGATAACATAATATTGTTTTTTTTAAACAACCTTCTAAGCAAATACAAGAAATTTGAAAATACTTATATGCTGACAAGCTGAGCAACAGAAAAGAAGATTGGCATCAATTTATAATCAAGGCACTGAGAACCTCGTCACCGGATTCGACTTAATGTTATTTCTTTAAAACTCATTTTTCAATCTCTCATTGTCAATATTACTCTGACAATCCTCCATTCCTTCTTCATGCTATGTAACGGCGTATTTTCAATAACCATGTCAAAACCCGCGATTCAAATCAGAAAAAATGCATCGCACACTTGTCGAGGTTTTACTAGAACTAAATTAAAGCATTTTTCTTAATAAAGTAGTCGTATTGTCCTGCATTTCATTTGAAGAATTTTGAATATATTGCATTATAGTCTTAAGGAAAAGAAGGGACTTTTCACCTCAAAATGAATATGATTTTAAAAAATTTAATGCAAAGAATATTTGCCAGTTGTCCTTAATTTCCACCACACAAATTGAAAAAAAAAAATTTAATGGCAATATTTTGACTTTTTCTGCAGCCGAGGCGTACATAGCTAGCATGTCTGCGGCAGCCAGCCACCACCCGGCACTGTATGCCCTGCCGCCCTCTGCCCTCCCTCAGCTCGTGGAGCCTCCTCTGCCCCTAGCGCTGCCCACTTCCTCCGCTGCCTCTTCCTCGACATCCTCCGCAGCGTCCCCTGCTCACAGCAGCAACCAGGCCCCACTCAGCCTTGTGAAACAGGAGCCCCGAGATTTGTCTTGTGCTGAAAAGGTTGCCAAACAGTCCGAGCGTCGCGCCATGGGGGTGAAGGTCGACTTGGACCAGCACCACGCCCGCCTTACCACCACTCAGAGCTCGTCTGGAGCTGGTGAAGGATCGGGAGGCGCGAGCCTGTCCTCATCCAGTGTGTGGAGCGCTCCGCTAAAAGAACCCAAGCTTTCACCATCGACACCGGCGATTTCACCCGAAATATCTTCCAGGCACGATAGGAGACATGCAGCGGGTAGTGGAGGAAGTGGAGGACGAGCCACACCTAGCGCCAGCCTACGCAACAGCTCCGCCACTGATAGCTCCAACAGCAAAAGCAATAAAAACATCGGCACGAGCCAAGGCAATAAACCCGCGTCGTCCACTGTCGGGAGCAGCGACAGCGTGAACCAAACATTCGGCCACCGCGAGGAAAGTTCGCGACATAATGGACACAGCTCGGGGAGCCGCAGGTCGGTCACACCTGGGCCAGGCAGCTCATCTTCAGGGAGAGTGTCCACTAACAGCTCTGGTGGGACAGGAGACAGTGGTCAGAGTAACAGCAGCACCACAACCGGTCACGGATCAAGAAAGTCGGGGAAGTCCTCAAACAAACAACAGAGGTCTCTCGCCGCTCGCGCGTCCCCCGCCGCTCTTAGCCCTGGCTCCGCCATGGACATGTCCATTCCCAGCGTGCCAACCAAGCTGGCGCCGCCCATAGCATTGGCCACCGTCCAACATGACGGCGTGGTCTTGTCTGCACTCGCGTCCCCTTCCTCAGCAGCCGCTTCTTCCGCAGCTTCTAAGAACTTCGCCGTGAAGCAAGGAGTGGTTGCTAGGGGTGTGTCTGACAATGGAAGCAGTTCAGGTATTGTTAGTGCCGACAGTGGAGACCTGAGAGGAGGCTCTAGCCTCACAAATTCTCCAAATAGACAGGCAGACACAGGCACATCCTCTTCTTCCTCCTCCCTTACTGTCCCAGCCCACAGCAGCAACGCCAAAGATCGAGTAAGTGCCAGCATAAGCGGCAACGCTAGTAGAAACTCATCGCAAGACCGCTCAGAGGCCAAAGTTTCTAGTGATGAGAATTCCTCGGATATTGTTGTTGATTCCACTGAAAGTGATGATGTTATGTCCACTTGTGAGGTGGCAGCCCCACCGCCTCCTCTCCCGCAGCCTCGTGCTGCCGCCGCAGCCACGATCAAATCAGAGCAAGAACGCGCTATTGAGGAGACCATCGAACGCGTGGCCAATGGAGACAGCGGCTCGGATACCGTGGATACTAGACCAATGGATACTGTCTCCGTGCATTCTTCAGGTGGAACTTCCCGTGCCGCCACGACAGGTGCGACCGCGTCAACTGTTTCTCCCACGACAGCACGAACTGTGTACGCTAAAACACAGAGTGTGCCTACAATTCCATCAACAGGTCAGTGCATCATGACTGTCTTTTGTTGCTATAGACTAAGTGTGCTCCATCAAACCTGACATAATTCTCGATCATTTTTCTAACCAAGCTAAAGACCTTTTTTTATTTATTAATTATTTTTTTTGTTTCAAACCTGAAAATTTTAGGTAGGTCAGATTGGTAATTTTAATAGTTAAAGTTTAGGTCATGAGCAGTAGTCTTGTAAATCTCAAAGAGGGCACTTAAAGTAATTTTTCCTGTTTTTTTTTTCTTTTACTTTGAGAATGCGATAGTGAAAGTGTGAAAAAAATGTTGTACGACTTTTCTTAAGCAGCGCATCTCCTCAGCATAGATCTCTATCCAATATTTTGCCTATTTATGCATCAATAATAATAATAATCTACTGTATGTCGATCTTAGAAGTATAGAACATGAAGAATCCACTTCATTTTACGTGCCATGGTTTTTCCTATGCCACACGGCGCACTGTGTCTGGAAACCATGCCTAAATCGATCACATCAGAAATTATTTTGAAAATTGGTGACAGTTTATTGAGCGAAGTTTCCTTGTCAGGCACAGACTTTATACTCTCACCTTAATGTTGTAAACTCTTCCACCTTTCTGGCCACCTGCACTCCTGCAGCCATCTACCTCCTCTCATATGTCCCTTTCTTTCCCCAAAAATTTTTTTTTATTTTTGTTGTTCCACATAATAGCACGAAGCATGCTCTGTTTGTTCAACATTGTTGTTGAATATTCTTTGATGATTCAAACCATATCATTTCAGGTTGTTCTCTGTAATTATGTTAAAATCTATGGTAACTTTCACGCTTTATCAACTGGGATAAATAGTTACGATATCAAAAACCTTTATTACTCGGCTTTAAACAATCAATGATTTGTCATCGCGCAACATCAGTAGTGCCCAAAACTTAAATATAGAGAGAATCGAAAAAAAAAATCTTTCTCGAAAGTTCTTCATGATTGCGCCATAAATGAAACTTATTGCTGGACTGTAACATTTAAGATGATAAAACTTGGCCGCTCTAATTGGTTTACAGTTATTTAGAACACCAATGAAACTACTCTTTTTCTCTGTATTTTGGTAAATTCAACAAGAAGAAAAACGTAAATTGAGCAACTTTTTTTTTCATTATCGTCAGCGAGTGGACAGAGACAGAGGCATGAGAGAGAGAGAGAGAGAGAGAGAGAGAGAGAGAGAGAGAGAGAGAGAGAGAGAGAGAGAGAGAGAGAGAGAGAGAGAGAGAGAGAGAGAGAGAGAGAGAGAGAGAGAGAGAGAGAGAGAGACACTCACACACAGACTATGGCCCCTATAAAATTTATGTGATATTCAAAATAAAAATCTTAGGTAAAGAACCTAAAATAGTTCCTATCCCTCGCAGGCGTCACAGCTTGACCCTCGACTCCTCTTTAGATAAATGTGTGAATTAATTTGTTTGCCTTTCTTGTGAGAAACAAAATGGCATAAATTTATCCAAGTTTTTGTGTAACAAAAAAAAAACAACAACAACAACGAGCGGTTAAAAAGAGACACAGGTATTAATAAAAATAGAATAAGTTTTGGATGATGCTGAGAAAATTCTTGTGGCATATAGCTTTGTAAAGCTCCTGTGCATTTATCAATGCCAGCCAGATGTTAGAATCCATTTCAGGCTATTACTATCTTATACCCAGCCCGCCTTAAATAGAACGTGAACAACACAGGGCGTTGACAGCTAAAAGAAAGAAAACAAACAGAAATGTTTGTGCAAAAAATTATTTTCAGCTTACAGGAAAGTCCTATTCTTCGTTCAATTTAGTCTTTAACTCCATTAGACAGAAAGATCAAATGTAATTGACCTAGATTCTCGGAGGCAAAAAGAAAATAAGAAAATAATACACGTTGTTGACCTTTCCTTCAAGGCAAAATACTGACAGAGCTAAGCACCATTGCTGCTGTAATGCGCATGCCCAAGGTGTGTTGTTGTAGAAGCCATAGTAGGTTTATATGGAGGTGTGTTTTATCGGCAGCGATGTCAGATTAGGGCTGCCACACATACGCATTTTACTGTTCTTGCTCTGTTTTGTTTTCTAATAAAAAAAAAAAAAATCCATGAAAACCCTACATATACAATGCTTACGATACATTTTTATATACCCACGCCTCTTTACTTTGCACTAATATAACGAACACTGTTCTTCTATAATTTTCTTAGGTTTTCGATGTTGCATAAACATGGTTTTGTTCTTGCTGTTGACGACGTTGTTGTTTTGTAAATGTAGTCTTCGTCGTCGTCACTGTGTCCTTACCTTTTAGAGCATGACTGGATTGAACAGATTAAAAACAAAACAAAACCGTGTAACAGGTCTACTATAACTTTTTCAGCTAAAGTGTACTTGGGATTCTAGAAATTGCTGAGGAAACAATGAACTGGTTTTCTTTTTTAAGAATTCGTAATAAGTACCTATTTAAACCAAACACTCTTAAAAAAATACTAAGCAAATAATTTTGAACATGCTTTACTAAAATGTAAGCAATATAGAATTTTACTTACAGGTCAATACTACACTATAGGTCATACGGGCCGACTAAATAAGATTTTAAAAGAACGCACTGTAATCTGTTCCTTCTCGCCTTCCGCGATTTTTTCTTCCTTTTTCTTTAATTTTCTTTTTCTTTTCTTATTTTTATTGGAGAATCTGAGAAAAACATTGGCCATGATTATTTCCTAGGTATCAATTATTACCTAGAAATTAAAAGTATGCCTCCATTTTATTAGTGCCTCGCATGCCCAAATTGAATGTCCTCCATCATAATTGTAATTTTTAAAACTTTTTTACCTGGACATCGTGGTCGATAATCATGGTTTCGTTACTTCTTAAATTGTTTCCATCGTCGATATTCGCATCGCAAATTAGCACCGTCATCATTGGGCAAAATAGAAGTGCTTTGTTTTAAAATGCTACACTTCATGTAGGCATGGTGCGCTAAAATCTGTTGTAGGTTACAGAACATCAACTAAGCATTGTTTCAAATCAGTGCTTTTGCACTTGAATAGAATTATTTTGCCTTACAATTCATTCCTATTCATTTAATTCCAAATCATTTTTTATGAGCCAGTTTTGTGAACAAGCGAAAATTACATTTTGCGTGACCAATCAAGGTATTGTCGAGATCACAGTAAAATGAGATCCATCCATAAATTGAGTCTTTGTTTGGAGGAAGATTTTATTTACTTGTATCCCATACTGCATTAAAACAGTGGCTTCTGATGCACTCTTGACATGGGAATATAATTGGCATCATGACATTAGTCGCCCATAGTTCTGGTAATTATTGCCAGGAAACAATGTGACCATCAATCCAGTGGTGTTCCCTCAAGCAGCTCGATGGATCACGATAACCACGTCAGACGTCGAGAATGTTTTGCAATACCATGCTTCCGACACCGCTTTCACAACAAGCTGTCCGCGTTGATAAACTGCATCAGGCTTCAAGAAGAGATAATTTTATGTTTTGTCACAGAGTGTTATATTTAGCTCGTTGTACCAAGAAAGGAGGTTATTTTTTATGTAACTTCACTCTTTCTTTTGTTTTGTTTTTTAAGCAACTAGACACTTTTTTTTTGTAGCAAAATTTGAGATTACCGTCTCAAAATGAGGTCTTAAGATGTAGACTTTTGTATCAAATGTTTCTAGATATATATTTATAGAAGTTGTAAAAGAGGGATAGGAGATGGAAACAATTGCTGAATTAACTGCAGTTTACATTATTTTCGTCTACACAATGGCTTTCTCTACTGGTCACTGTGAAGAGGTCGGCTTGAATAGAAGCTGCCGATATTATGATTGTAGAGTATCGCTTCAGTCAAAGATTTTAGAGTCACGAACGTGCTCTCTATATATCTCTCAATAAATCCGCAGTGAGAATAATAGAGAAGAAATAAAGAACTTGTATTCTTTAATTACAAACTAGAATTAAATGAATAGTTTTTATAATGAACAATATTTCAACTTTACATCTCTTTGCTCCATACTATAACATCATAAAAATATACTTCAGCTATGGTTTTATAGCTTTTTACTTTTCACCATGAACTTTGGTCTCAGTTTTTTTCTAGTGCCATTTTAATTTGGAGCTAGCTTACCAACAAACTGTTTGTACCTAGATGTTGGCCTAAATAATGTTAGATTCATGTGTATTTTGGAAACTTGAAAACCATGTGGGTTTTCTGATGTAAAGACATTCCATGAGGGAAATCAATGTTTAGAACAAATTTCTCCCCACCAATTTCATATTTATCTTTCTTGCTGCTAATTATGGTTCGTAGAAATTGTCTTTGTCTGAAAACATTTTCCCTAAGTTTCGAGATCCCTTACTTTACCTCGGATGTTTTATTTATTTTGAATAAAAGCCAATAATTACAAATGCAAGATTATATTAATAAAAAAGAAAAAACTGTACTCCTTTCTTAGTGAAAGCAACGCGTCCCCCCCCCCCTCCCTCGAAATCAATATACTGAAAGTACCATAGCCCATATATGCGTTTTAGATCGACCGAGTTATGGTCGGTAACTCCAATGTTATAAATTTGCTTTGCAAATATTAGGTCGGTTTCATGGTGGATCCTACCGATTTGTCCATAAGAAGTCCTTTAACATGTGAACAATCTTTCTCAATTTTTATAGATGCCCTAGCTGTGGGTTCTAGAATCTATTAGATCTGCTCTGAGAGCAAGGCACATCTGGTAGAGACAAAGTATAAACGAACGATACATGAATTATGTAGAAAAAAGATAAATTTTGACTTCATTGAGACAATTATCAGTATTTTTTATCACTTGTGAGAGAGTAACTTCACATGGGATATAATGAGATGAAGTGCCCTAGATTTATTCTTTTTCCCCCAAATTTTGTGTATAAATATCTAATTCGTTTAAAACCGTTTTAAAATCTTTTGTTATGAGAATTTCTACTTCACAGCTGTCTAGAAAGCTTAAAAAATGACCAACAGTAACATTGCGGAAGTGATCGTGATTATAATAACCTTTTGCCGGCCAATAAGTATACCTATAGCCGCAAGAAAAAAAAAAAACCCAAACATTTGAATTGACTGACAGACATATGGATCTCTCGCCTAGTCTAGTATAATGGTTAAATGTTGGAAAGAACACCACCAGTCTCATGATGATTAAATATTAATTTTTTAAATTTTTAAAAATTTGTTACCGGTTGTTTTCGTGTGCGGATTTAACGGACGTACTTAATTTCATAATTAATAATTATTTCTGATGTTCACAGTATATCACCAGCATGGTCTCTTTCCTTTCGGCCCTTAGGCTAGGAGTTCAGACTTATGATAAGATTTAATTCTGAGTGGTTCACACAACTTTTGAGTAAATTAGACTTTGAAGCATCGTATTTTTATTGTTGTTGCTTGTTGGTTTTTGCCTTTTTTTTCCTTTCTGCTTTCAACGTTTCTAAAATCAAGTGAATTCCATTTTCTTATGTTATTCATTTTTTTTGTCTTTTGATCTTCCTCTTTGTAGTAAAATTGTTTACTTTATCTGCATGAGCGTAGTACAGTACGTACTACACGATATTTATCATCATACTCATTACTATTATTCTCATTGTCTTCTTCAAACTCTTTTGTTCCTCTTTATCATCACTATTATCGCGGCCACCTCTACACACACCATTATCTCTGCTATCCTCCTCCAAATCATCATGTTATCGCCTAAGGTGATAAACATTGTATTTATCCGCGGGCAAATCTTCACTCTTTATTTCCATTATTTCTCTTCTCCGCCTTCCTTCTTCTTTCTCTCTCTCTCAACGCTGTTCGTTATTCCTTTTGCTTTTTAGCTAGGATCCTCTGTGATACAATTTTTTTGCTACTCGATTCATTCAGTGTATTGAATGAATTATCAAGTCTTGCAGCGTAAATAGATTTTATACTGTGTCTCATATGAAGAGTTGAACTTGGTATTCTACGGTTTAGTAGTAGCCTAACGGGAAAAAAATATTATTATTTGACCTGTTTGTACAATCTGTCAGTTAAACAGACGAAAGCTAGAACCATGATCTGTCATGCCAGTAAAATTATACTAGACCTTGTGCTATTCAGCTTCAGATTTGGATCCCTTATTGATATGCACGCACTGATTGTTATCTTGTTCATAATTTTATATTTGATTTTCATTTTCTGTTTAAAAAAAAAGTTTGCACTAGAATTCGTTTATTGTCGTCTTTATGATCCAACCTGCATTGTTTCCATATTGTGAGGGGTTTTTTGCATGTTAAAATTGCAAAATTGTTGCTTTTCCGTACAAAGGAAATGTTGCAAAGCATTGTATGGACTAAATGATAGACCATTGTGAGCTTCTTATTTGACTTTTCATTTGGTTTTGTGCCAGCCATACGTCACTTCACTCTGGGTCATTGTAAACCAAGGACCTGTCTCGTTGCATACCCATGCGCTATCAGCTCTAAAAATATCAGCTGATATTATGCAATAAAATAAAACAAAAAGTCTTGGAATATGTTTGGGAAACTGAAAGTTAAATATTATGCGATTTATGAAGTCTAAGACAGTCAGATTAATCAATTAAAGTGTGAAAGAATAATGCTGTGTTAATGCTCATTTATTTTTATTAGAAAAAAGAAAAAAAAGCAACGTTGGGCGCAGAGAGCCAAGTCCTGAGAGTAAACCCAAATCGTCGCACATTTTGGTCATCGGTGTTGTGTTGCAAGTTGTCAGCGTGTGCTGCCTGAGTTTAATGTAGTAGTAATGTTGTTGAGCTCACATTGCTGCCGCTATCTCCATCGCCAGAACCATTCTCTCCTCAAACCAGTTCACCCATTATGCCATTGTTTCGCAACACATCATATCAGAAAGTCGTCAACATCGCCATCTTCATATCTCTTTCGGAGTGTATATGAATAGAATGTCCTTCGTCTTTCACAGGGGCAGTGCTCTTGTCCAGCTCGCTAGTGAGCCAGGCGGCCTCCTCGGCGCTACCCTACTACCACACTCTGTACTCCAAACCTCAGGGCGCGAAAAAAGTGCACGCCACCACGTTCGTACCTGAGGTTGGCGTTTTCAAGGGCCCTTCAGTCAAGCTCATGGGTAAAGCCACCACAGCATCAACCACGTTGGTTGTGACTTCCTCCACCGCATCCTCATGGCATGCTAGTTCAGATTTTCCTCTGCGCGCGGAGCCCCGTCCTCTGAGCGTCGCGGTGAGCCCGAGACCCAGTGACGGCACGCCCTCGCCGTCTCTGCTATCGCCGGGTCGGGAGGTTGGGTCCCTCCTTACCAGCCCCTCGCACCGCATGCCCAGCCCTGGTGTGAGTCCCAGCGTGAGCCACATCTCTGTGGAGACGCCTCTCAACATCGAGACCGCCAGCAGCGTAGACTCGGCAAGCATTTGCTCTCACTCTGGTCCCAGTGGCCGCTCGCATTCTGTGGCCAGTGCTCACTCTGGGTTAGAACTCAATGATTCGGACGACACATCAGGGAACGAGGAAAATACCCTGGTCATCGACGACGATGACTCCACGGAGGAAGCGAACGATACGTCCAACTCGAAACAAGCTGCTTTAGCTAGTCGCCATGAGAAGCTTTTCCGTTCCGATCTCACATCTTCTCGAGGCGGCGCCGAGGACAATGAAAGCCACAGAGGTTCTGGTTGTCACACACAACACGATACCTCGTCAAGGTTGTCTAGCACCATTTCTTTACCGCGTAAAGTCTCCCCGTCACCCAAAATGAGACACAAAAAATGTTTTGCACCTACCTATTTCCAAACTGAACCTGCCGAATCAAGTCTGTCTAACTATAGTTGCAAAAAGATCAACCCTGCGCTAGGCGTAACGGAAAGGAACGGTGCAAGCTCTTCTCCGAGGAAGATCGGCTCGCATGGCTTACCTCTATCTCGCATGAGGCATGCGGCAACTAGTACAGATTTGAAGAAAAACGTCACTGATCAGAAGATGCTTGTGTCTCGTCGAGCCCTGCCTCAAGCCAAAGGTGATGCAAGGATTGTAAAAGTTACGGTTTCAGATCCAGACGTCTCCCGATGCATTTCGGCACCACCCTCTGGTGTGGACTCGCCAAGTCACATGCTCCATAAGGCAGTGGTTTCCCATCATGTTGGATCATTGAAAGAGGACAAGCCGGAAAATTCCACGGAGCAAACAGGAGGCAAGTAGACAAAGTTCATTGTGCTTGTTTATTGTAATGGATATAGTAATTGTCGAGGCGTTAATGGCATACTATGATACGAGCAATGAGTATGGTCTGCGTATTTCAACAGACCAGAAGTTGCCCAAGTTACGGGAGGAAAGTTAGTCTAATCTAGTCTACTAGTTGTTTTTTTTTTAATTAAGGTCTTGAAATTTCTTTGATATGTCGAAAGGAAAGCAGGCCCTCTTGTAGAATA
Organism: Elysia crispata; assembly: GCA_033675545.1. Classification (NCBI taxonomy): domain Eukaryota; kingdom Metazoa; phylum Mollusca; class Gastropoda; family Plakobranchidae; genus Elysia; species Elysia crispata. Next base: position 284,984 of record JAWDGP010002514.1, read on the forward strand.
GAGTTAAATCAATCTACGCGACTAGAGCTAGGTAATTGCAGTTGTTCAGACAACGTAAGAGAAGAAGCACAGTAAAGCAGGTCTTGTAATATCTTGGAGATGACGAGAGGACACTGTCAAGATGGCCGAAGGTGAGCTAACCTGGAAGTCGATTTGGCGGGTCTTGTAGTTGCCATGGTGAAGAGAGGCAATTGAAGTTGGTAATGTGACCTTTGTTAAGCTAGTGTAGACTTTGTTGAATTGATGTGTGACAAGTATGTGTTACAGTTATCAAACTAGTGTGGAAGTTTGTCGAGTTGATGGTTGACAATTATGTCTGATAAAGTTGTCAAATTAACCTGGAAGATGTCGAGTTGATGGTTGACAATTGTATCTCATAAAGTTTTCAAACTAACCTGGAAGATGTCGAGTTGATGGTTGACAATTATGTCTGATAAAGTTATCAAACTAACCTGGAAGATGTCGAGTTGATGAGTGACAATTGTGTATTATAAAGTTATCAAACTGTTCTGGAAGATGTTGAGTTGATGGGTGAAAAGTATGTCTTATAAAGTTATCAAAATAGCCTGGAAGTTGTTGAGCTGATGTGGTATAAGAAAGACTTAGACTTGTTCTGATAGTTATCGAGGTGACGGGAGATGAACTAGATCTTGCAGAAATGACAGATTTGGAATGGAAGACGGTTATAAAAGTTAATATAGAATAATTGTAATAGTAGCAAAAAAAAAAAAAAAAAAAAAATGCCTCATACCTGTCAAGGTGATCTGGTTGCTAATTATTTATTAAACCTGAATGGTATAGTCTTACTCTACGGTGACTGGCTCGAGGCAAGTAGATTAGTTCAGTTTTACAATAATATGGGACCCTCGCTGAATACAATAAGACCGGCAGTTTTACCTTACCAAGGCAAGGAGATTCAGATGTTCATACGACTTGAAACTTTAGCCAGCCCTCTCTCAGGTGGTCACAGGTTCTCTCGAAATTGCAGAGCTAAACTAGAGAAAATGATTCCAGTCACTATTAAGTTGAAATGCTATTTTTGGTTCAATTTATTAAGGTTATAGGTTACGTTATGTGGTTCTCTTGTGTGTCGTTTTGAATTCTTTTTATGAACATTTTCAAAATGCCCAGTTCATGATTATTATTTTATTCTGTTCATTTTAACTTTCTTGTCTAATGCTCTATACGGTGGAACATTTCGGTTTTTTTCCCATGATTATTTTAGAATTCAACGCACTCGTTCGTTTTTTCCTTTTCTTTCCTCTTGTTTTTTTTAAACCCCTTGCTGTGAAGATGCTGTTGCCGTCATTGTTACTGTGTGAATCCTGAATCAACTTTCAGATCAACGCCAAGGAATTATGTTTGAAACAGTGGTAGACCTCTCCCTTTTTGTCAGGATTTCTCAGAACTTTTGAAGTGAAAGACACACACAAGCGCGCGCACACACACGTATCTCTTATCGGGTATAAATTTTCAGCCTTTGCTAAGTTTTCCAGATTATCGGAGGGTTCAGAGTGCAAATTATAGAAACCTTGTGTTGCTTAAACTTTTCTGTTTCCTTCCCTGAACCCTGGGAAGAGTGCACGGAATTGCCTCTCACAGAGAATTACTGTCATCTAATCCTCAACAAAAACTCTTTGTCTTTAGGGGTCTTTTTCTGATGTTATGACAAGTTTATAATATTGTTTTTAACACGCTCTTATTCAAAACTGCAAACCCACATAGCTCCTGCTGGCATTTTTACTATAATGTCTGTATGACTCATGCTGCTGATATCCCCAGGATATCAGAGCATGACGTCACAGGTCTTTCGTAAATCAAGATCTCAGCTTAATTTTTTTTTTTTTTTGGATGGATGTCGCCCTGAAGAGACAAAAAAAAAAATATTCTCAGTTCTATGTGTTTGCATCTTTAAGTGCGGTAACTCGCCCTCCCACTGCTCTTTTTGTCTTCTTTTTTTCCCTTACCACCACTTCACTTTATACTCTTTTTTTGCGGCCATCCTCCTCCTTCTTTTTCACCTTTTCCTATTGAAATTCCCCCTCCTATACATCATCCCCCCTCTCTCTTTGTCTCTGGCTCTCTCTCTTTCTCTCTCTCTCTCTCTCTCTCTCTCTCTCTCTCTCTCTCTCTCTCTCTCTCTCTCTCTCTCTCTCTCTCCATGTTACGTATATATACCCATGCACAATTCACCCGCTATGTTTCCATATCTCATAATTATGCTTTGGATGAAAGTACCCGAGAATGCGCTGATGTTAGTAGTGACCAATATTACCAGTGATTGAATGACTGGGAAGCCTACTTAGTCCTGTCTGACCACCAGTCCTGTAAAACCCGCTAATGAGGCGTCTCTTTCGTTAGGATATCTTCGGCAAATGAGTCGAAACAAACGTCCCGGATCAACTCTCTTAACTTGCAACTTAGTTATATCATCTACTCAGGAATTTGAAACGGATTTGTTGATACTTTATTGAGTGACGTAGTCTGTATAGTACATACATCTCTGCATCTATCGGCCATTTGGCGAACCCAACTTCCGAAGAAAAGTTTGCACACTAGAAGGCGGCCTCTTTAACAACGGGCACCCAGTTATATGAAACAACTTTTTATGATGGCGGGAGAGCGCCTAGAGCATCGTCAGCCCACCTCTTCCGTAAATCAGAAGGCTTCAGATTGTTGTTCGTGGGTGGGCTCTGTCTAGAGCATAAACCAGGGTATAACTTTCAAATCAGCCTTTGTCTGATCCCGCGTATTGCATGGACAAGATAACAGACTTTGCAACAGAGCAGGCGTGGATGAGTTTCTTGACATTTTAATGGGGAGGAAAAACAAATAGCAAAAACGATTGAGTTCAATTCCTCGCTTTTTTTTCTGTTTTCATTTTTCTTATCGACGAAAATATGACGCTGTGTGTCAGGAATCTGGGATGGGGCAAAGCTGTCTTGTTTGATTTTTTTTTAAGGTAGCTCGGATATATTTTTTGTTTGTTTTTGTTTTTGCTCTCAAGTTCTTGCATGACCTTGGTTGTCGATTCGTCTGACGTAGAGATATAACTAGTTTTGGTGCTGTTGATACATTAGGGTAAATATCAGATCCGAAAGTATTCAGTAGTGAGTCTGCTAAAAGCTGAAAGAAAGTCAGCAAAAATATCTCCTCCTCCTCCTCCTCTCTCTCTCTCTCTCTCTCTCTCTCTCTCTCTCTCTCTCTCTCTCTCTCTCTCTCTCTCTCTCTCTCTCTCTCTCTCTCTCTCTCTCTCTCTCTCTCTCTCTCTCTCTCTCTCTCTCTCTCTCTCTCTCTCTCTCTCTCTCTCTCTCTCTCTCTCTCTCTCTCTCTCTCTCTCCCCCTCCCCCCTCGCCCTCTCTCGCCCTCTCTCTATATATATCATTATGAACGCTCCTCTTTGTCGAGCACTATAACAGAATGCTAGACTAACTATCAAGCATAATGTCTATTTATCTCTATCTCTTTATATCTGATTATCTATCTATCTCTTAGTGTGGACTTACCTCATTTTCAGTGATATTATTGAGATTTTGGTGTACGTGAACTCAAACTTTAAAATGATAAAACATTTCTGCCTTGAAAAATACAGTCTGCTCGATCGAACCATGAGTGCAAGAAAAAATTACAGAGGCAGATAACAGTAACCTTTTATTTTATTAAGATGCACTATCAATAGGCCTATTTTGTTCTCGCGAGAAAGAGAACAGGTAATATTCTTTGAAAAAGGAAAACAACCTCCTCCCCGCCCCCACCCAAAAAGAAAAAAGAAGAAGAAAATCTCGGTTGTAAACAAAGTCGATGGTGAAACTCGTCCACCTATAAATCTATGAAATGATTTCAGAAATGATTTTAGGCACTTCGGCGTGGGTTCTCCCAAATGATATTACTTTCCATTTTTTTTTGGGTCGCCTACTTTTTCACTCCATGTGAATGAGAATTGGGGGAAAAATAAGAGGAAAATCACTATTTAAATTCAGCGTTGATATTGATATATACTTCTGTGTCTTTCCAGGTGCCTACATATTCTCAAGTCTTCTGTGTTGTTCAGAGTGACACCAGACTAGAACGTATTGGTCTCACGAGCCAACTCAACACTAAATGGTGTTAGACCTAAGCTTATTCAGCTCGAATTGTAGCATTGCTCTTGGTAGCGATCAGTGCTCTCTCTCTATTTCTAAACATATGCTGGGATCATAATGATATAGCTATGATGTAAGGCGGCATTGACACAGTATCCCTGCCTCGCACTTGAGATTAATCAAAATCTGTTGTCTTTCTGGCTGAGATTAATCAAAATCTATTGTCTTTCTGGCTGAGATTAATCAAAATCTATTGTCTTTCTGACTGAGAGTAATCAAAATCTGTTGTCTTTCTGACTGAGATTAATCAAAATCTGTTGTCTTTCTGGCTGAGATTAATCAAAATCTATTGTCTTTCTGACTGAGAGTAATCAAAATCTGTTGTCTTTCTGACTGAGATTAATCAAAATCTGTTGTCTTTCTAACTGAGATTAATCAAAATCTGTTGCCTTTCTGACTGAGATTAATCAAAATCTGTTGCCTTTCTGACTGAGATTAATCAAAATCTGTTGTCTTTATAACTGAGATTAATCAAAATCTGTTGCCTTTCTAACTGAGATTAATCAAAATCTGTTGCATTTCTGACTTAGATTAATCAAAATCTGTTGTTTTTCTGACTGAGATGAATCAAAATCTGTTGTCTTTCTGACTGAGATTAATCAAAATCTGTTGTCTTTCTGACTGAGATTAATCAAAATCTGTTGTCTTTCTAACTGAGATTAATCAAAATCTGTTGCCTTTCTGACTGAGATTAATCAAAATCTGTTGTCTTTCTGACAGAGATTAATCAAAATCTGTTATCTTTCTAACTGATATTAATCAAAATCTGTTGTCTTTCTGACTTGCTTGTTCCCACAATGTTTCGTGGTTTGACCAGGAAGTTTGATCGTATAGAAAACATTATCATGTAATCTCCAGAATTCTATTTTGTGTATGGAAAACATGTACTCTCCATAATTGTATATGGCGGAAAGCAAAAACTCTCAGGTGGCAATTTACAAGTATCTATGGCACATGTTGATGTATTGTTTTTTTCTTTTTTTGTTTGTTTGCTTGTTTGTTTTATTGTTGTTCTTTTCCACGCGGGATATTTTTCATGTTTTGGTTTTGAAAAAAAAGAGGCGGTACTGTTTTGATTTGTTTATGTTATAAATTTATATATTTTTTGTATTAACTTGGATATATGTGCTATTTTTTTTTTTTTTTTTGTAAAATCCTAGGTTAAAATCCTCACAGGAATTTTGATGACTGCATGCAAAGTCTCTCTTACGCCAGTGCAAGTCGCTCCGTTATACACATGTAGACCTTTTTTTTTTTATGATTTTCAACGTGCAAATAGGAGCAATTGAAATAATGCCAACATTCAAGATCTCCACTCGTGTCTCATGCGTGTAATATGGACACGGTTTTGTGAGAATATGAAAGAACCAGAATGGTTTGAAGAGCTTTTAACAGTGTAAAACATGCATTGGGCTCTTTGCGGTTTGTGTGGATAATATCCCACCGTGTCAAGTTGTTTGCCCAGCAGACCTTATGAAGTTTTATCGTTCACCGTAAGACTAGTGTGTCTTAGTTCATCAAGTGCAAAATGGTAATTGTCAGCTGATCTTCTTCCTTATTTGCTGTTATGTTATTATTTTACTATCTGCTGAAAGAATCGGGAAACACTGGGAAAGATCAAAAGGGAGAAGGAAAGAATGGAACATCGATACAGTCCACCAGTAGACAGGCAGGCCTACAAAGATGACTAGACTTTTAGTATTTATTGGTCTGTAACATGATTAATATGGTGATTCTTTTTGAATCCGTCATTTTATCTTTTTTTTTTTTGGTTATATCTCACCGAACACTCACCAGAATCGATGTCAAGCAAAACAGGTGGAGAAGATTCCTATCTCTCCCATCTATAAAACGGCTGTGTTACCAGGCGATCAGTGCTGTTTTGGTTACAGCAAGATAAAATTATCAGATAGATTGTGATATTTGCAACAGTAAACTTTAGTGAAGACAAAAAATAAGTGTGAGCGAAAATACTCTGATGATGAACCCAAAGTAGAAAGACATAAAATAAAACAGAAGTACCCTCTTTATAACAATAAGGGTATAAAATGGAGACAGAAAGTTTCATCTCTGAAATTGATTCTAGGAAAAAGGATGGATGCATCGTTTTCGACGTTATTAGAAAGTGAATGTTTGTAGTTTTTATTCCAAGCTCAGGTCGCTGAGCAAGTAGAATTTCATCTTCAGCCAGCAAAAAAAAAAAAATGTTTATAGTTAATTTTCAGATATTGTCTCGGCTTTTTTTTATCTTCTTATATTTCAGTTGATTTCAGGCTATTTAAATTAATCGTTTCGAATCCAGTGATGTGGATGTAAAATTACAGCCAAAATCTATGCCGGCTCTGCAAAATCATTTTTTTAAAAACCATTTGGATAAATCTGCAACCGTAAAATTAATAACCGGTTTTTATATCTTCTTGGTATGTTAGTCACGTTTTATACCTGTTGCTGCACCGGGGAAAGATCGTTCAGGTTGCATCCCAAAGCTTTTAAAAACATCTTCAACGAGAAAGCAAGCAAGCAAGACAAATCGATCTCTCTCTCCCTCTCTCTCTCTCTCTCTCTCTCTCTCTCTCTCTCTCTCTCTCTCTCTCTCTCTCTCTCTCTCGTCCAGTTTTGCTTTTTGATGTTTTTTTTGTTTGTTTGTTTGTTTTGTTTATTTATATTTATCTTGAGATCCCTCCAATCTACCTTAGGATTACACGAACCTGTCAGATTATCAGGCTTAGGGAAATATCTCAGGTCATATAGAAAGGATAAAAATGATTTTTTTTTTTTAAATCGTATGTCAGTTTTTTCCCCCCTTATCAAACCACTGCCTACACCAGACCCTGAGACCACTTGTAACGGCGTTCTAAAATTTAAAAAGTTCATCCGATTATGTCTCTTGATGTTAATATGATATTAAACCGTTGAAGTGTAAGGTGCTCCTGACATGGTTAATGTGACCTGTGTCGCACGCCCTTTTCTGGTTTGTAGCTGTGCTCTACCCCGGCAGTAGTAAAGCCACAATGACCGTCGGACCGCAAGAATATCTAAGAGGACTATCAGAAAAATGTAAAAAAAAAAACCAAAAAAACAACTAGCAATAAAATCTTACGTAACACATGATTTATGGTTGTCCAAGAAATGGACCAGGATTTGATGTCAATTCATATCTAAGTTGCTGTGATATGAGAACATTGAGGGGTTCTTAATTGCCAAGAAGAATATAATGGGAGACAATCGGAGTCATATTAGAATCTCAGTAACATCAAACAAGTGTGTACAAAATTAATATCGAATATCTACGTTTCAATTGCAGCTATGGACAGGTCTTGCGTACACAAAGTAATATGGTATTATTTACAACAAATCACAGATAGATGATCAAATTATATGCCTGGTAACCAAAATTGTGTTCTAAGAGAAAGCACCTCCTTTAATATTTTCAAATTATAGCATCTGGACTTGAGGCCTTGAAGCGATCTCACATTGATGAGGCCCTCTTGCAGGTAGATGAAAATATCATTGTGATTTTTATGCAGTTTCCAAATTGAAGTTTTCACCTTATCTAAGCTTAAATAAAGACAGCCATGATGAACTAAAGGGAGAAGCTAGGATATTCAAACGCATTAATAGTTATGGAGATTTCGTTCGCCTTTTATATTGCTGATAATTATTGAATATCATATTCGTATACTTCATTGACTAAGGCTTATAGATTGAAACCAAATTAAGGCATTGGAAGTATTCAACACTGCTTTATGAATTTTGGACGCTTTGTTAAACCTAACCAAAATCACCATTCCAATTTTGGGAATGTGTAATGTAAAATTAGAAAGATACGTTTTATCGAGGTGAACAATAGTGGTTTGTCTTTATCAACGAGTCGTTCATCACTGTGCATGTTTTTGTTAAGTTCTTGTCTAATTAAAATGTGGATGTTATTTATTCATGAAAAATTAGAACAGCGGGGTTGCAACCGATTGTTTCGTGTCTGTTTGAGAACTATGGTTATATAATAAGGCGGTGTCTTGGCAGTTGCACAATTTGTAGAGTTTAATACAAAAATCCGGACTATGTCACGAGGCACGAAACGTGTAACAGGTAGAGCAACACGTGGCGCCATCTACCGGTCAAACTCAGGTCAGGATTCAGCAACATTGGCTAGGCGGATTTTTTTTTTTTACCTTATTGTTATTTACTTTAACTAAATCACTATACAATGCAGACGTTCTTTGACAGAATGAATAGGTGGGTGTCAAGTTTTCATTTTACAGCTATCATCTTACTCAATCATCTGAAAAAGTGGAAGTTACATCCAAATTGAATGACACATAATTTTTCAAAAAACTTTTGGCCCACTAAGTGTCTTGCTAAGAGAAAAATTTAAGATAATTATTTCCTTTCTCAGGTTCAATACCAGTTGGAATTGCGGTTGCTCAGATCAGACCCCATCATGTCCATCAGCCAAGAGGTAAGAGTTTAAACCTTACACTTGTATAGGCGGCCAAATTTGTTTTCCAAATTATCAAAATATTTGACAAAAATACCTTTGTGAGAATGTTTGCTGTCTTTGCGTATTTACCTTTATGCATCAGTTCCTCTTTCCAACATAAATCAAAACTCCCGATTTTAAATATATGAAATTCTTTAAAAGTGAATCAAAATTAAATCAATATAATTCTGAAGAAATAATTACAGTGTCATTCATTAATGTTGAAACATGTCTGGAAATAAATCTGAGGGTAAAACGATCATAAATGACAGGATCGGTTACCGTCTTCTCGCACGTTCAGACAAAATTAAAAATGGTGTAAGTCAACAGCTGTAGAGAGTAGTTAACTTCGAATGGCCGGCTATTAAGTGTCATTATGTCTCATTTAATATCGCCAAAGGTTACTTAAGTAGCTAAGTACTCAGTCAATCATAGAGTCCGAGCAGGGAGATTTATATTTTATATCAATATAAATAAAAGATAAATCGATGATTATTAATGTATTCCCATCGTTTTGAAAAGTAGTGTTTGAGAAAATGTTCAGGTCTCTAGAGCTTCTATTGGGGCCTACTCCATTTCTTTCTCTACCTTGCCTTTGAATATTGTTTTTGCTCAACTTCAGGCAGGATCATGATCTTGGTTATGTCAGTTAAAAAAAAACCAAAAAACAACACAAAAAAAAAACAAACAAAAACAGTCTACTATCTTCAACTTGTGTAAATAGAGAGACTTGTCAGCATGTGAAATTGCTCCATACACTTTATAGATACACTGATAGATACTTACCAGAGACCTATTTTGTAGATTTTGTTTAAACAATAGTGTTCTTTCATATAGACTAGAATGACGTAGATATTTCTTCATCACGATTATCACCTGTGATCGGCTGGGAGAAGATGATCTGCGAGTGCAGTGCATGAGAGTTTAAGGAATCTCGATAAATTTACTTACAGTACTGCTAATAAAACTCAACAAAGAACTTCCTCATTCCTTACTCGACTTAACAAAGAAAAAAGAAAAAAAACGACACCTTCCATTGTTCAGGATTGTGAACGCTTTGTGACTCTCAGCAAGCGGGTTACAAAGATTATCGAGGAGTCTTACTCTGATGACATGTGCCTGCTAGGCAAATGAGTATGGAACTTGTTATATTTATAGAGACAAAAAACGGAATTGCGTCTCTTCACCGCCAATTCATTATGTGTAGATCTAGAACTTAAGATGAAGGTGAGGAAGGATGATGTTGGTAATCGAGAGTTATGCTTCGAGAACTATCCTCGTTCTATCTTGTACTTGTATTTCGATAGATATACCCGCTATTAGACCATTGTCGGTTAGCCAGGAACCCTACCGGCATATGACTTAAGCACCCGCGTTCATTAGAACTAGATACATGCCGACGGGAATTTTTTTTAAATGTGAAGCGCTTATGACCAAAATTTGAGCCACGAAAAGGAATGAACATTGAAGGAGAAAACCAGAATAATAGAAATTAACTTTGTTTTTTTTTTTTTTTTTCATCTTGCAGATCACGTATCCATCAGTGGGGCAAACCGAGAGCAGGGCGTCAGGTAACTTTTATCTAAAACATTGATCATCATGAGACTAAATGCTGGATGGGAACTGGCATGGACTATTCTACCACTTTATTTTAACAATTATACTCTTATCATTCTGTAGATTCATTTCAATTTGAAACGGGTCAAGGATTTGCAATAAGTTTTTTTTTTCCTCACCCACACATGAAATAAAGACTGAAAGAAATTTTCTTTCTAACATCACAAATGATCTCTTAAACTTGGACGAGATGCGCGCAAACCCAGTAATTTTGCATGCTCTAAGTCTTGTTCTCGTGATAGCGGCCAATTGAATCCAATATGCAATCCACTATTTTCAGACATGCCAGTCCGACAGGAGCGAGCCGACCCAAGCCTCCACCAGCCAGTCACTTGGCCAGAGCTAGCGACACCCACCAAGCCGCACGCTCGCGGGGTGAGACGCCAATATAAGCCCAATAAGATAACCGCCACCCCTTGCAATTTCGTTTTAAAATGCTATCTATGGATTACAAAAAAAAAAAAATAAAATAAAATGGAAAAATATTTTTAAAAAATGTTCCCTTTTTTCTCTTTCTTGTTTTGGTATAAGAAAATGACATGACACGGTTCTCTTATTTAGACCAGCTTAGCCTAATTATAGCAGATTGACGTCTGTTGATCGATATGCTTATGGTTGTTGTCTCTCAGTCACCCAGGCCCTTTCTTACGTCATTCCCCTTGTTTCTCTCACCCGGGTTTCTACTCCCTCTGTAAATTCCAAATCTCCCCCCCCCCCTCTCTCTCTCCCTCTCTCTCTCTCTCTCTCTCTCTCTCTCTCTCTCTCTCCCCCCTCTCTCTCTATCTCTCTTTCTCTCTCTCTCTCTATTTCTCTTTCTCTCTCTCTCTCTCGCTATTTCTCTCTCTCTCTCTCTCTCTCTCTCTCTCTCTCTCTCTCTCGCTTTATCTGTACTCTGTATCTTTCTCCCCCTTTCTGTCCCTGCCTGCCCCCTCTCGTTCATGCTTAAGTTTCCTAATTAAAGCTCAATTAAATAAAATTTGTATTGTTTACACAGAAAATACATGCTCCCAGACAGGCGCTTTATATGGGAATATATAATTATATAAGTAGTATATAATTTATAATGTGTGTGTATGTGTAAGATCGTTCTTGTTTTCTTAATTTGGAAGAGAGAAGAGTTATTTTGTTATGGAAAAGTCCCCTTTTTCCTGTGACGATTTTTCGATTTCCCGTTACATTAACTGGAAACAAAAGAAATCAGAAAAGCCTATCACTTGAATTGAACGTGCTCCTTGAATGACAGATGTCGGAGGTCAATGACTTGAGAATTTCAGAGGGGCCAGTTGAGAAGGACAAGTGTTCTGTTTACAATCATTACTGTATAGAATGTTTTCAGTGGTCATGTCATCTAACCAATATTTCTTGTTGTTCCTTCATGCTGATCTCTTAAAGGAGCTAAGTCAGTCACTTAAAGGATTTAACCACTTTAGTTCGGGGTTGGGTTTTGTCAACACTCTATAATGAGGAGGAGGGGAGGAGGGGGATAGCAAGTTTTACAAGAAAAAAAAAATAAGGATGATGGTAGTGTTGTGAGCCGAAATTTTGCTTCTCTCTACAGTGCGCGAAAAATGGAACATTTGATATGACTTTAATGCCATGTTTTATACAAAGCTAAATCTAGTTTATGATGCTTCTCCAACTTTGATATCTTGGTGATGGGCCACATGGCTGTAGAGCGAGCTAGTAAGCTTTCTCACGTTGTTCCCGGTAATAACAGGTTCATTTTTTCGTTTCTCATTATAAATGCTTCTCACACTTTCCCTTTCTCTCTCTCTCTCTCTCTCTCTCTCTCTCTCTCTCTCTCTCTCTCTCTCCCTCTCTCCCTCTCTCTCTCTCTATCTCTCTGTCTCTATCTATCTATCTATCTATCTATCTATTCTCTCTCTCCCTTTATATATATATATATATATATATATATATATATATATATATATATATATATATAAAAATTTGTCTATCTATAGGTCACAATGTGCCACCATCAGCATGGGTCCATCAGGATCAATCCCAGTTCCCTCCTGGTCAGTCTCAAGGTCGGGCATCGGCAAGACCACGCTACCCTGTCTCTGCTCCTGCAGGCTTCAAGTTCACAGTCGACCCATCCACTGGTCAAGTCTTTCTTGTCCATTCCGAAGGTGAGTAGATCAGCTGCACAACTTTAAAGATATTGATGATTTTTACTATTCCAATACTCTGCTGAAATTTTAGGCTAATGTTGTATTCTTATATTTTTACACAATAGTGAAGAAAAATCCGGCTGTATAATTAACATTTTTTACTTAGTTCAAAAGTACTTAAGAAATTCTTTGTAAGACTCATCAGATCATGTGACTTAAACTTGCGTATTGCCTGGACTTTGAACTCCCTTTGAAGTAGAAAGTAAACTTTCAAATTTATTGTAAATTTTAAACCCCAAAGTATCGTCACTCTTTGTCTAAAGCTTTCAATTTAAATTTTCAGACTTGCAAGAGCCCCGGAGTGTGTGGTCAGTGCCCAGTCTGCCATTGCCACCTGGGGAAAGCCCTGGCCAGGTCAAACAAAATACATCTTTGCCAAAGGTCACAGTCCACAGCCCAGAACCAACGCAGGTGAGTCCTGGGGTCAACATTTTAAGTTGACTAGTGATGTTTTAGCTATACTGATGTAGTAAACTTTTGTTCAAATGCACTTCAACAATTTAAAGGGACACTTGCTCAAAGACAATTAAGATACATAAATTGAATCTTGCTTATAAATGTTTCTCTTTGCAATATGATTTTTAAAAATGAAAATATTGTTGGTTCTGTTGTTGCAAAGCTCTTTTCCGAAAAAAAAAAAGAAAAGAAAAAGCATTCTTTTCTTTTGGAATCTTTTTTACGCAACTAATAAAATGCCAGGTTTTCTTGTAAAAATTCATGCAGAAAATCGCAACAATCTATTTACCCTTGGTAATCATTTGATTTTATACAAATGTTTGTCTCTTTTCAGGAGCAACCTGGAGGTAACAGCGTTAGAAATGGTAAGTCTATCCATGTATGCAAAGATTGAAAAATGATAGTTTAATGGGAAAAAAAAATGTCTCTCACGTTTTTGTTTAGGCCGTATTCTTTGAAAAGAGATTAACTTAAACTTCAAATATGAACAAAGACTCATCTTAACAGTTGATGAGAAAAATCTGAATTCAGAGAAGAGAAATGCCTGACTGGTGCAAAAGAGGGGACAGAACAGGATAAAATTAGGCAAAATAGTTTGTCTAAATTGTTCAAGGTTTTGCAAGTTTATGTAATGTGGATAGAAACCACATCTATATTTAGATTTCAAGCCAATGATGAATAAAAAGAAAATATTAAACATTTGCTGTCCAAATATTCTGGAGTTTGTGTTCCTGTAGAAGGCCAAAATAAGGAGGATGACTAACCCAAGATGGCATTACTTTCAGATTTGTTTAAACTGCAAAATATTTGTCATGCAGTCATAGCAATGGGCACATTATAAAATATGATATTTATTAATCGTAATATATTATAAAAATGTGATTTCTAAGCTTTACTCACTTTTTAGGGAGGCTAAGATGAAGATACGTTGATGACACTGTCTAACTGCAGAAAATAAGAAAGATTTTCAATGATTATTAGACAGAAAGAATGGGTTGGATTAAACAGCAAAAATAATGGTAGTTGGTCAAAAGAATGAGTGTCCACAAACCAACATCTTTATCAACCGGAATAAAGTCAAGCAAAGAGATCAATTCTTGGGTAATTTAGTATCAAGCGATTGACACAACAAAAACTGAAATTGCATCAAGAATAGTAAAAAAAAAGAGTCACGAGTGAATGAAGTCAGTACCAACAAATAAATGTAAATACATTTACATCCACACAAAAAGAAGAGCCCTGAAATGCTATGTTGAACCCGTTGTGGTGTTTGGATGCAAAGCCTGGATAATTTCCAAACAGTTACAAAACAGTGCTACGGGAGGCCAAGACATGATTACTGATAAATAGAATACATGAAAGTCAGACAACATTTTTTGGTCATTGATGACAAGAGTGAAACTAGAACATCTTGTGACAACTGGATTGATGAAATGAAAATGCAGCAGGGGAAATTAGCTAGAAAAGATGTTGTACAAACGAAAAGGCTAAGTGTAGGACGAGTGACAGATGCACTAAAAGCGACCAGGGATAAAGATGTGTGGAAGGTCATGATAGCCAAGGCTAAAGAGCAAGGCACCTGATGGATTGATTGATTGAAGATGAAGATTGTCAATTATTGAACAAATAAGCAAAATGTTTAGCTTGCCTCAGGCAGGATGCAAATTCTATAATTAAATGATTTGCACGAGTTCATAATTTTTTTTGTGGCTACTAAGAGAACTGATTTTTATTGTTCATGTGTCAAATTTTAATAATTTTCTTTTCATCTTCAGGATCCTCTTCACAGCTATCATCACTGAAAGCACGTCAGGAATCCTGTTACAAACCTGAAACCCCCGGCAACAGTGTTGTTTCCTCTATACCAGTAGCAGCCGAATCTACTGGCTTTCTGTGGCCAAACTTCCAGTCAAGAGGTTGCTCTCCCATCCTATGTGAGGACCTCTCTTCCCCATTGTCATTATTGTCTACACTGTCCTCCCTCTCCTCCAGGAAACCAACCACCTGCAATGTTGGCATTCAGGTAGGGGAGGTGCTGGGTCGAGGCAGAAAAAAGCGGGACTCTGCATTAAAACATTTAAGCTTAGACCGGGAAGTCCAGACATCACCATCACCACTGGCAGCTGCATCATCTTCACATCCTCATGTCCCACAGGCATCATCATCGTCATCATCATCTTCAACATCTGCCCCATCTTCATCCAGTAAAGCACTCAATCCGCTCCCTGCTCACTGCCAGCCTCTTGAGGTAAAAATAGGAGAGGATGGAAGTGGGGAGGCCACATCCAGCTTGTATAACCCATTCACGGACCCACAGATTCTGCAGGCAGCTCATGGTCTGGAGCTCCTTAGCACCCTGGCGGAGAAAAGGCCGAAGTGCTCCTCATCCTCTGCAGCATCTTCCCTGGATGATCCCAAGCACATCTACCCCTCTCCCAGCGACTCGTACGAGACACTGTCCCCAACTGCAGATCCATCAGTGGATTCTGTGGGTGGTAAGAGTGGTCACCCTCGCCGGGAAGTCAGAAGGGAGTTGTCTCCCAAATGGACAAGGCCCAAAAAGGAACCGCAAGATGGTACACCTTCTGGAGACTTCAAACCTCCCCCGGGTAAGCATGCTTACTTCCGCTGATTATATAGGAAAGTCAAATCTTTTCAAGTACATTTTGCCAGAGGACCACTATTTATGAACAACAATATGGCTTATGCTCTTACTTAAAAATATTTTTCATACTTAGATAATATTTAAGATCATGATTGTCACATTTCTATACATTGAACTTAATAACAGGATATTTTTTAAAGTTGTACATGCTCATAATTAGCAAAATTTGTATTTCCTTCTACTGTGTTGACAAGACATTCTTTTCTCAAGAAAGGCAAGCAAGCTCATTTTAGTCCATTTTTGGTTGTAAAATTTTAGATTATATTTTAAGTCTTCTTCACTCTTCACTTTTGCCAAGTATGAACAGCATATAGTGAGAGAAAGAGTTGGTTATAACAATTTTTCAATCAAACCTTCACCATTTCTCATAGAACTGGAGTTAGCCCATGACCTTGATGTGCGGTTCAAGCTGGTGGAGGTCCAGCGCCAGTACAAAGAGAAGCAACGTGAGCTAGCCAAACTCCAGAGCAAGAAACTTGAGTGAGTCATAGCGCTTTAACTTCTTACTGGCTACTTGCCACAGTAGCGCCAGCTCTAAGAGGCAGCACCTGAACGAAAAGAGTTTTTAAAAATTTCAAAAGTATAATGCAAAAGCAAAACTTTATGTCATAGTGTCGATGAGAATTTATTTTTGGACTCATAAATGTATAGTGAAGTCGAACTTGAAGCTAATTGTCTAAGGATAAGGTTATTCCATTTTGACAGAAACTAATGGCATTGAAATTGTTTATCAGTTACATCAGTTTTGCAAATCTGAGTTCTCATCTTGACATTATTATCATTTAGACTGGTGGCTTTAGAATGCTCAAAATGAAAAATTTTCATCAAATTATATTCAGAAAGAGAAGGAGTGTAATTAATCAAACTTCATGACAATGATTATCAGAAGAAATATAAATTATTATGGTGATAAGAGCTTACAATGGAAGAGAGTGAGACTATGATCTCTCAACCTCTCCCATTACTTTCTATTTACTCGTTATTTCAAGATAATTTCCTTACTGCGATGGCTCAAAGGCTCTGTTGCTTGTTTCAGTGCAAGTGGAGCAAAGTCGTGGAAAAGAGGACCTGGCAGACCACCCAAAAAGAAAGCTCAACTGAAAAAATCTGATGATGACAGGTAATACCTCTACAATTTACAGAGAATGTAGAGAGGATGCTATATTTCAATTGTCATGGTGAAGTTAATTCCATTCACTCCTTTTTACAACCTTATTCAGATCCTAACGCTACTGATTTTCTAAACCTAGTAAGAGACCTGAATTTTTGTAGTATTTTAGCTATCTTTGCATTTGTAATTTTTCAATAAACAAGAAGAGCTAAATTAAAATCTGATTTCAATTTTACACCCTTACATCAGTTAAAATGCTACATAATAGTGTTTTTAATACACTACACAGTATGCCAACTTTAATCTACTGTAAAATAAAGTGTTTTTGGCATCTTCATAAACAACAGGCCAATGAATCTCATGTGAATTGATTGAAAGTAAATGTTATGTTGTAGATACCATTTTAACTTTTATAACTCATTCATATTATTTTCAAATGCTTTGTGTTACCCTTTAATGTGCCTTCTAAGGAAATAATAAAAGTCTAAACTCTATATGAGACCCCTGTATGCTTTAATTTTTTTTGCTGGCATGCTCTCTTCCTGTTATTGTGTAAAGCAGTGTATCTGTTGTACCTTTTTATTCCAGTTCCAGCAGCTCCTCCAAGCCAAAAGACAGCCACCACCAGCAGCAGAAGAAGAAGCGTCCTGCCGAAGAACTGGTGGATCGCATCTACAGAAAGGTAATGTCTTCTTATTTTCAATACTGCTGTTTAACAAATCCATTCATTTTGCTCCTGTGTGGATAGTTTCTAAATTTTTAACTTTAAGTGCAATAAATTTGTTTTACATTATTTTATTTCCAATTGAGGAGCTCAAAATACTTGTTTTTCTAATGTCAATACTATGAATATGCAATTCATGGCATTCAACTATTTTGAACTGAGTTTAAGATTTATGAGATTTATGTGATATATTTCATTGATATCATTCTTAGCAGTTCACCTATTTATATGTGCCATTTTTAATCTGTTCATGAACTTTTTTCCAGCTTGCCCCTGACAAGCCAAATAAAGTTAGCCGGTCCATCCATTACGTTAAGAGCAAGACTGGTCCATTTTTTAGGCGGAAATCTGCTTCCAAATCAGTCAAAAGAAATAAAGGTAAATCTATATTTACTTAAAGCTTAATTACCAGACTATTTTTAGAATTAAGTTTCAAGTAAGTTAGAGGATGTGATAAGGATCTTTGTTCTATTTTAATTTATTTGTAGATGGAATGAGTTTTAAACAGCGATACAACATTTGGGGAGTATTGATATAGCACATTCTATCATGAAAAAGTTAAAATTTGCAAATGTCCAAATTCCAACTGCTTTTGATAAGGCGATCATCACATCTGAAGGTATGACTGTAAATTTTTGCAACATTTGTTACTCCACTCGTGATATCTAGCTCTTTTGGCAATAGTTTTGATCTGCAACTCAAATCATTTTTGTTAAACCATGCACATGCTTTTTTCAAATTAAGTGAGTTAGGTGGTTTTAGCTGCTGAAGAATCCATGGTATATACTGTTTACACTTATGTATTGGGAAAATATAAAGAAAGGAAGACAACAAAACTGATGAAATTATAAGACAGCAAACAATTTTTGCATTTATTTTCATACCAGATTTATTTGGAATTGATCCCAGTACTTGGCCCAGCTACTCAGAGAGGAAACACCAGGAAAAAGTGAAGCATGGTAAGCTATGGTTACTTGAGACAGAAGGTTTTGTAAGATTGTATTTCAGGATGAATGTATTTTCAGTCTCTTAAGATTCAACTTGCTGTCTAAAAATGTACTAGGTAAATATTGATGAAATTTAGATTCGTGTTAAATTGGCCTTTTAAGGGATAGCTAATTTTGCACTCAAACTTTTTTTTTTACAGATGTCAGCTTATTTTGTCTTGAAACCAGTTCTAATAAATTTAATGTTGGGAATTTGAATTTTTAAAAAATTTCAATTAAAAATAGATATAAATACTCTTTTTCTTACTATTTGAAAAGGCCTTAAAGTATAAGTTTTGAAAGAATCTTCTTCGTGAAGCTAAGCTATAAGTAAAATGCTTTACTCTTAATATTAACACTCTAAAATGTAATTTAGGGGACATGCGACTTATTTGGACTTAGCTAGCTCCAGACATTGCAACAAAATTGGCAAAAACTCTTCCTTTGCTCCAATATAAAATGTCAAAGATCAAGATTATGAAACTACCTGAGGAAGGATCCGGATCTTAAATAAGGTCTTTGTAGATTTAGATTTATGTTTATTACATCGAGCTCACTGCCTTTGCACAGTAAACGGCCTGAGGTTGGGTTCTTTACCTGAATCAATGCAAAATGAATGGTGCTTGGTAAATATCTTGCCTAAATCTAGATTGCATGTAGAACCTTAGACTTTCCTGAATTGCATAATCCATACTCTCCTTGAACATTAAATCCTCGTTTGTGCGATTTATAGAATGGTAGTGGTTTAGGGAGCTTCATCTATAAATGAATTAGGCCTTCCAAATAATTATAGTCACTTAAACCTTTTTAACGACTGATATTTTTTAATACAAAGATTTCTCCATCTATTCTCTTGGTTTCTGTGATATTCTAATAAACTTTTGTTTTTCTGTTTCATGTATTTCAGGGAAAGACAAATACAAGACAAGTTTTGTAGGACCTCTAGACTCTGATCATAAGAGTCACTTTTCTTTCAAAAGCAAAGGCCACAAAATGACCCTTGTTAAAGGTAAACACTATTTGTAATTTGACTTATACTATTTGATTCAATATTTATTTGCCTTCGTACTTATGGTAGGAGAAGTATTGTGTTCAAATTTGTTTTCATAGAGTGGTAGCTTCTTTTAGAAATAATAAAGGATTAATTTTCAGTATTTTTTTAATTTTATAAATTTAAACTCTTTTTTTTTTTTAATTTCTGGGGTAAGGTATCCTCAGGAAATTTATTTAGGTTTGTCAGCTCAACTGCCAGCCATCATGCCTAATCAGACATGTCAGGTTTATTTTCCCATGGCGACACACACAAAACATACATATGACTCGCTGTACAAAGAAATGCAGAAAACCTTCAAGTATAGATCATTATTGTCATTTGACTACTTTCATCTGGATTGGTCTTTCTGTACAGTTTGATTTTCTTTCATTACAGCAATAATGCAAATTTTATGATTTTGCAATTGATTAACTCATGCATACTCGTGCATATATTTCACACATAACCTTCCCTAAAGCACACGTGAAGAATTCTATACTTATTGGTAACAGCATCATGAGAGACAAAAAAAAATGAAGTAATATTATAACGAAAAGTGCCTGGTAATTTTAAAGCATTTCTATAAAGCACTAAAACTATCCAAAGCATACAAAAGTTCCCCAAAAAGTCATATTAAGTCAATGTTTCTTCTTTAAATTCACGTAGGAGCAGCTAACAGTGCTAGTAACAGATTGATATTCTAGCTTAGCATTTGTATCTTCAAATTTCAAAACCTTAGCGATTCACTCATTTTAGTCCCGAACGAGGTAGAGAGAACAAGTGTAAAGAGCATTTTTTCAATTATTTAACGTCCCACCTAGTTTGACTAGAGTTCAAGCCATATCTTATGATCCTGGAGCTTAGAGCCCACCTTATTGAGTATATGTAAAAAAGGAAAAAAAATAATCTCTCAAAAAATACAAGAATAAGTTTTATTATTATTTTCATAAAGCGAATCACACAATAGAATCCAACATATTACTATCCATTTTCTATAAATGTACAGGATATCCATGTAAAAAGAGTCCTTTTTAGTACATCAACTTATAACCTTCTTGTAGTGCGTGTTCAGATTAGGATCATGCTGATTTCAATATTGCTGATTGTCATTAAGCAAGTTTGGTTATTGTAAAAAGGGCCGTTTTTTCATACCGGTAAATTGATCAAATAGAATAATTGTAAGAAAAGTGTTTTATTTCAAGCCACAAGTGTTAAGATTAATGATGGAATCAACCATTTGTAATAGCGATTTTTTTCTAGGTTTTTTGGGAGGCTTTTTTTTTACTACTGAGGCATGTTTTATTCTACATTTAAATAAAGTTTCAATATCTTTTTTTTTTTAAAAGTTGATTTATCTTCTATGACAAAGAAAAAGAAAAACTTGACTACTGGTGAAGCAAATACATGTACAAGGTGTTTGCTACCGGGCCAACCACTAGCAAGAGAGCAAGAATGTTAATTGTCCTTGTCATTCAAACAGCACTGCGAGTATGCTTATTTCACTTTAAGAAGATTCTCCTACCCAAATCTTACCTATGTCATCATATTTTACATTTCTCTAATTTTTATGTTTCTCACAGAAACGGGAAACATTTTTGCCAATCTGCAGAAGTCATGCACAGGTTTGGAATTTTCTGAGTCAGACTCACGGCCATCCAAGTCCAAGCTGCCAAAGTCTGAGAATGGCCACTGCAGCCTGGACCTCTCACCTGGCCTACTAGCCTCTGTGGGAACCATCAAAGCAGGTCAGTAGATTAGATTTTTCTGTTTTACAATAGCCCAAGGGGATAGAGCATTGGACTGACAATACTCAGTGCTGGCTTCAACTATCTGGTGGTAGCAACGATCTCAGATCTTACGTACAGCTCGATCACGAGATTTTTTGGCAGTGGTATAATTTCAATGTGCCTGTACAGATCAATACAACATTGCACTGGGCTGTTGCCTCTAGGGCTGAAAATAAGCATTCGTATCCCCATGTTTTAATCACCAATTACATCTCCATGTTTCATGCACCAGTTGCAGCTTTAATACCTTATCACCTCAAAAGAATGCATGCCTCGAAAAACAATGACAACAACCACATCGCTTTGTGACCTTCACAGTTAAAAAGACCATTACATTACAGTGAAGCCAAGGATAAGGCTTGCAGACGTTAGTTAGTCTCTTACATTATTCAATAAAGAATAGTACCAGAATTTACGTTTTGGTTGCTAGTGCTATATTTCCTGAGATGAAAGGATATTGAGATTTTCAGTCTATAATTCCTCTCTTTTAATTAACTATCGTTAATAACAACCCTGACTAAGTGAGTCACATTATACAGCATACCAAACTCCTTCCTGAATGTCAAAAGTTGTGTCATTATGCACCATTTATCTTCTCGTAATCTAGCAAGGATTCAAATGTTTCAAATCGTCATGTTTCCAACACTGACCGCAGTCAATTGTCTTTTTTCCTCCACAAGTCTATAGGCAATTTTGAATGGACTGGTTTTGTATGAAAGTTCATGAGTTTCTCATTGAATAATGGACTTTATTAATTCCCTCTTTTTAGAATCTGCCGGGGTTTGTAATTTTCATTCAATGCCCTTCTTTGAGGTTTCTTATAAATTGATATTTTATGCTGCACTGAAAATTAATAAATATATATGTGAATAAGTCTTGATTCATGTAAAAAGATTATAATGCTAACCTGACATACTCCTTGTCTCATTAATTTTTTTTTTTACTACATTACGTTCATTCAATAGCAATTGACAATAAGACTGAGCCTCTCCTCAAAGCATGAATATTGTAAAATTTGATTAAAGTCTCTCATTGGAAAACATTTTTAAGATGTAGAGTATATTCTACAACAAAGTATCATCTATTATTGAATACATCTTCTACACGCTTTTGATTTGTTTAGCAGAGCTTTACACTTTGTTTCGTGTATTAGTGTAATCTCATTCCTGTTGATGTATTTAGCAATGCGGTTGTCTTTTTCTGTGCTTCCTAAAAGCATTACACTGGATCTATGCGCAGAATCTCTTTCATGAGTGTAATGGGGAAAAAAATGTGCAGACTTAGGCAGATAATGCTTTCACAACACAGATGTTTTCAGATAGGTTATTAAAACAACTGCATTTAAGAAAGAGCAAGTGAAACCTTTTGATCCAGGTTCTCAAGATCATATGAAAGTTGTCATTCATGTGCTTGAGCCTACACTTGCATGTTGAGTGATGACCTTGACACGTGAAAAATTAAAACGAATAATTGGCATAAAAAAAGAGGAGGAAAAAAGCACATACACAACGTCCCCATTTTTTTACCGGTGACGTTGCTCCGTATCATGGCAGTTATGGCTTTGATTATGGCCATGGTGACGTTAATTTGGGATCAGTGGATCATTGACAGATGCACGATACATTTCGAACATTCCTGTCTAATTTATTATTGTGGGAAATCTGAAATCGCGCTTTGCATTGCATATGTTAAATCTCAATCTTTGATTTTCTCAACCATCTAGTATCTATCTAAACTTTACTTTCACAACCATGGTTATGATTCTTAAAGGCAACCTATAATCCCCTCATTAAAAAGTAATTGTATTCTTATATCTCATCCAATGCTAGAATTGCTAGAAAACCACATGTGCAAGTGTTCAAAGTTGATTGGTGTATTGGTGATTCCAACTGATATGCATGAAGAGACTGAGAAAAGCTTTTGCAGCAGCGCAATAATACGTTATAGCTCTACGAAGGGTTGCCGACAAAAGTGAATAATAATAATTATAATAATAATAATAATAACAACAACAACAACAACAACAACAATAATAATAATAATAATAATAATGATAATAATAATAATGGTGATGGTGATGATGATCAATAATAGTAATAATAATGATAGGAACAACAGTATTACAACAATAATGAAACATTAGCCTTTTTCCTATTGAATAAAAAACGTATCTCTCCCTCCCCCTTCCTCAACTTTTTAATCCGGTGCTTCATAAAGTATGATGAGTTGACAGGGCTCTTTGAGCTATTGTGTCTGCACTCGCACTCCAGTTCGTGAAATCGAGCTCTTGAGTGTTATCATTGGTGGAAATGCGTTAGTGATATTCCATACTTTGACCCGCAAGTGACCTGGTGCTGGTAAATTTGTGTTTCATTAGGCTATCAATTGATCCTGATTATTATATAAAATAGAGAATAAAAAAAACTACGGCGACGATCTGTCTTGAAATGATGGTCTCGAATAAATTTATGTAATTAAGGCCAAGTTTCAATATATAAACAGTTAGAAGTTCTGGTTTGTGTATGCGATTACCTAAATATCGTTTTCCTCTCTCGTTGCAAGAAAGTGTAGGACGTTTGTGAATCCTGCATTTCATCCTAGTGTCAGTGTGTCACCCTTTTTGTGCATTGTGGCCCGGGGATAAAAAAAGAAAAAAAAATTGGAATGAAGTTTGTAATGCAACTAGCAGTTAAGCAGGATGTTTTTTTTTTTTTTTTTGTTTTTGTTTTGTGAATACTCGAAGATAACGTTAAGATGATACAGTGCAAATATTTGTCAGACAAAACAGATCCTCGAAGGTAGTCAAAGCGTAGTCTAGTTTATTATAAAACAATGCAAAAAAAAAAAGACGTTCCCAGGAATATCTCTCTCTCTCTCTCTCTCTCTCTCTCTCTCTCTCTCTCTCTCTCTCTCTCTCTCTCTCTCTCTCTCTCTCTCTCTCTCTCTCTCTCTCTCTCTCTCTCTCTCTCTCTCTCATGCCCCACTTAGACCGTTATCTGGGTCATGCAAATGTCAACACGAGTAACACTGGGAGAAGGATAACTGGTACAAAACGTCTACTAAAACAGTGGAAGGCTCAGTCTAGTAGTAATGGAAATGAGCCTGCACCACGGTTAGGCAAGCCCAGCCCAGGAGCTGAGAGTGTGTAGTTGGTCGCTCAGCCAGACATTCTCTTGACAATCGCCCTGATCCTGCCTTTTCGTTGCACTACTACTTTCTAGATCTAGATCAAGCACATTACCGTTTGCAGCACTAACTTTTTCCTGTTTAAGTCCAAGGTCAGCAGCGCACGCCACAGTATATTGTAGTTTGAATTGGCTTTCCTAATGGACCACCCTTTAGCCTTATACCAGACAGAGCCACGCCTTTGTGACAACGTGTGCTGGAAATTATTTCTGCTTTTTTGTCTTTTTCAACACTAAGACTTGTGTGCTGGATGAAGCATCTGGGGTTAGGTTTTCGGTCTCTGTCAGGGTTTTTCCGGCAGATGGATAGATAATTTAAGATGCAACAAGTGGGGTAAGTGATTTTAACTCACTACAAACTATGTTGAATCACACTAGCGGCAAGTTTTCTTTTTTGCTGGGCTTGTAGCCTGGCAAATGAAATACTTGCAAAATCTGTAGAGGGAGGTCTGCGAAATCGTTTTGGCGCCAGGAGCGAATAATCATTCTCATGAAAAGTGCCGCTTCAAGTCGGCATGCTTTGTCTGAGTTTGTTTATCTAACCCTTTCTCCTGAAAACGGTTCAGTAAAGTTCAAAACTGTCAACATGCTTTAGTTTGGATCGTTAAACTGTGTGCTGTAGATTTGTTTGTTTTTGTTTTTTTTTTAATTTAACGAGGAGCTAAGTCTTACTTCTTATTTCTTTCCCCAATTTTTATTGATCTGAACAAGAAAAGCAATTTGGATTAAATTCGATTTCCGGCAAATCGGCCGTTTCAACTTTACACTTGTGCTTTAAGTTAGCTAAAACGTTTGACGATCCCCGTGATGGGACGCGAAACAATTCATAGATTTGTCCACTAAATAGCAGTCCGTACGGACCGTATGTTTTTCAGAGTCAGGTACCACAAGCTCTGCTTCTCAACTGTCTGGTCTTGGTCTTTTGGCCAAGTTTGCACTGACCACCGCAGGTCCGTCTCCGGTTATCCCTGCGTCGGCCGCGGTGACCATCTCTTCCTCGCCGCTCACAACCCAACCCTCTGCCTCAGGCGGTGAGCCCAGCAGCAGCACGGCGTTCCTCCCGCACACACCGTCCTCCTCCTCCTCCTCCTCCTTGACCTCCTCCGAGCTGTCCAGTCAGACCATGAGTTGCTTCATCTCGTCGCCTGGCCTCACCAGCGGACTCTATAGCAGCAGCACCACCACCATCAACACTCCCAGCATGACCACCACTTTCGGTTCCATCAGCTCGTTCATGGCAGGCCAGAGCGTCAGCCTCTTTAACACCAGCAACACTAGCAACGGCCCCGATAAGAACAGAGCCAGCTCGTCTCTCTCTAGCCGGCCGCTCCTTGATAGTGGCAGCACCGCGGCTCCTGAAACAACCAGCACCGCTACCACAGTGTCCACTGCCCTCAATACCGGTATAACAACCACAGTGACCGTGACCAGCAGCTTAGACACAACAATCGCCACCAGCTCTGCAAGCACCCCAGCCGTGGTGGTCAGCTCTCCAAGGTCTGGATTATTTCTCGCTCAACCCCAGCAGCGGGGATCCAGCTCAGCCCAGCAAACGAGCGAGTCAAGCAGTCTAGAGCATGAGGAAGCATCAAATGGTACCACGGCCACTGAGAGCAGCTCCTCTAAGAGAAAGGCTGACGATGGTGGGTGGTCCGTGTGATGGCTATTTTTTGTTTTAATTATGAGCTCGAAATATTTTTAAAATTTGGTAGAAGTCCTTCCAATTAGATATGTATATTAAGATATGCTATAGGATATATGATGTCATAGGTTGTTTTTTTTTTATTGGGAGTCAAATTCTTTCTTTTTTATTTCTCATATATATAAAAAAATAATCAAGCCCAATCTTTTTCTGTGGTCCGATCAAACGAATACCACTTAGTATGATAGAGTTACAGTATCATTTGGAAGTTCTTTTGACATTGACCAATTCGTAAAGGGTCGGTAGGTTAATAGTTTTTCTATAGTCACTTCTCTTCTCTCGTTTTGTCCCAACACTTCTAGACGCTCTCTCTCTCTCTCTCTCTCTCTCTCTCTATATATATATATATATATATATATATATATATATATATCCCCCACACACATTTTTTCTGTCTACCCGTATTCACTGTCCACTCTGTTCTCATTTTTAACCACCTTAGTTCCCTTTGATTTTTCTAGCATTTAAATCGTAAATTTTTATATCGGTTGATGAGTCAAGAATATGATGCGTTAATACACAGCACATTAATACCTGTATGCTTTTTTTTTTATAGATAAAAAATGGATGATAATTTTTAAAAGCTTGAGACCAAAGTTACACATTCTACCTGTCAGTCTACCAATAAACCAGACCATGAATCAATTTTTTAAAATAAAATTAATTTTCCAGACTCTGATACAGACACAAGTGACACCAGCCCCAATAAGAAGAGAAAACCTGGCAGACCAAGGAAGATCAATCCAGATAAATCGTCCGGTGGCACAGGTAATTGTTAATATTTATACAATAATATATAATAATAATAATAATAATAATAATAATAATAATAATAATAATAATAATAATGATGATGATGATGTCAAAAATTACTACAATAAATATAAAATTGGTCAGCTAGGTTCTCTTGGCCAATTTTTCAAGTGTTTCAAGCCTGTGCAGCTCTCATTAGATGGTTGTAGATCATGAGCTAAGGTTGATGTTTGAAAGCAAGAAACATTTTTTATGGACGAAATAAGAATGGATCTTTAGTGATGGCACTCTAGTAAAAATTTGAAAGTTTTCTTCCAAATAAAGTGTGCATGCTTTTTTTTATTCTGTAAAACAGTACTTAGAGGTTGTTGAGATTTATTAAAGAATGCAAACATAATTATCAAACATAGCATTATATATATATATATATAATATATATATACATTAAAAGAAAAATTCCAAGTCTTTCCCAGTAACAACTAACAAGATGGCCCTTGATTTATTTAACCAGAAGATGGCAATGTAACAATATAAGATGACAATTCATTAAGAGTCCAAAATGATCTTTTATTGAAGACACCATCACAACTTAGAGGCTGAATATAAACAATGGACACACACATAAACATATATACGTGTGTGTGTATGTATGTATGTATGTGTGTGTATGTATATATAAAACAGTAACAGAAAAAAATAGGAACTAACAGACAAGAAACCTACAATGGACTCACAGACAACAGGTTCAAAACTAGATTTGATCTACAATAATTATCCTTTAAACTAGAACATAATAAATCAAACACGCCTCTAAATGAGCATATTTGGAACCTGAAGAATAAGAATGTGAAGTACAATGTACAATGGAAAATACAGAATCAATTGAAGCCTTACGCACCAAACAAAAAGGTCTGTTACCTATGCTTAGAAGAAAAGTTTAGAATATTAACAAAGAAACCAACACTGAAATGAAGAAAGGAAATCTACTCCTTCTGTGTAAATAAAAAACGTTTCCTGCTCAAGAATGTTGTCACTTCACCACAGCCGCATGATGAGCGCAACGCAGCTCGAAACAACAGTATCATGACAAGGCCTTTCGAGCTGCGTATATATATATATATATATATATATATATAAATATAATTTTGAATTACCTGTACTAAGGCCTTGTCATGATACTGTTGTTTCGAGTTTAAAGGATAATTATTGTAGATCAAATCTAGTTTTGAACCTGTTGTCTGTGAGTCCATTGTAGGTTTCTTGTCTGTTAGTTCCTATTTTTTTCTGTTACTGTTTTATATATACATACACATACATACATACATACATACATACATACACACACACGTATATATGTTTATGTGTGTGTCCATTGTTTATATTCAGCCTCTAAGTTGTGATGGTGTCTTCAATAAAAGATCATTTTGGACTCTTAATGAATTGTCATCTTATATTGTTACATTGCCATCTTCTGGTTAAATAAATCAAGGGCCATCTTGTTAGTTGTTACTGGGAAAGACTTGGAATTTTTCTTTTAATGTAATGGATGCTTGTTTTCTTTTTAACAGTTTTGCTACTCTTGAAATTGCATGTCTGTAGCTACTAGACCCAAATAGAAATCTTTGCCATGAAATGGTATTCCAATTCCATATATGTATGTGTCATTTTCTGTCAGATTGTGCTTACTTTGAGCATCGAAATGGATTTTTTTCTTTCTTGATACATATAAACTTAATTGAATTTTTTAATTGAGTGCACTTTAATAATTATTGTTTATATAGAGTAGTGACTTATAAAGCCAGTTGCTGTTTTTATTTCTTTTTTCAGTCACTTTTTTCATACAAGTTTGATTCAATATTTTCATTTCTATAGAAACAATTTGGGCAAAGAAATCATGTCATCTACCTGAAGGCAGCAACCAGAACGAGTCTCGAAGGGTGAGTCGTGTTTGCCTCGTGACTTTTGCTATCTTTTGCTTAAACCGTACTTGAGTTGGCATTCTGAATGTGATTATAAGATTATCCAGAATTGCAAGTCTCAAGTTTTTATTTTTTGTGTAAATTTTATTTCCAATAATAAAACTATGAGGTGACCCAAAATAATTGCAAAGCTGCAAGAAATTTTGCAGATGGTCATTAATGAAATTTTCATGTTGCATTATTTTTTTTTACATTTCATAAATTGTAAGTTAAATTTTAATTACATTTTGTTTGGCACAAGTTAAGGATATCCACAAATTTCTCATTAAGCTTTTATAATTTTTTAATATACAAATTCTAGCCTATTTGAACTCTAAATTTCATTTTTTTTCTTACTCAACCAGCCTGAATCTGATTTCAACACACCACTATTTCTAGATGATGAGTGGTCAAGACGGCGAAGTGAGCGCATATTTCTAAGTGAGTCTGGTCCCTCCATGAGCTTAGGAGTCTCAACCACAGGACTCTCCCTGTCAGCAGTGCCACCTAGTGCTGTCTCCCCTCGATCTAATAGCTCAGAGCAGCATGTGTGGAAGCTCTCTCACTTCATGCCAAAGAGCAAGAAACTCCAGGAATCTAAATCTTTGCAGGGCAGCAACAAAGGAGAATCATCTCAGAGCACAGATGTCAAGACTGAGCAGAAAGAGGACTCCGCATCCACGCCAAATAGTGGGAAACAGGGAAAACCCCTAGAGACTCCTGCCAAGAAGGGAATCACTCCGGCAAAAGAACCACAGCTTTTGGAATCCTCATTCTCATCATCAACTCCTCAGAAATCCAAGCGAGGTAGGAAGCCCAAAGACGACAAATCCAGTGTTAAAAAGGTCAAGAAAGAGAAAAAATCTACATCTTCATCATCTCCTTCTCCACCCAAACTGGTGAAGAAAGAAAAATTGAGTGATGATTTTGCAAGGAGGAAGCAACAAAAGTCAAAAAGTCTTCACAACATTACTCAAAGGGTTAAAAAGAAATTCTCTAAGACTAACAAACAGGTAGAAGAGGTGAGAAACATCATAGTGGCTGTTGTAATTTATTTGCTTCATATTCACATAATATTTTATTAAATCACATTATTCTTGACAAGTCATAATAGGAATCAAAGTCAAATGTTTGAAATATAAAAAAGAACAGATGAAGTTCACTCAAAGTCAAAATGCTTCATTCTTAGAACGATGCAGTTAAAAAAAGTCTTACTTTTCTTTACAGCCCTTCTACTTACTCTCTAAGTGATTATTTTCTCTCATTGTTACATGATTCGCCTTGGTTCTAGATAAATTATTTTTGTATAAGCATCCTTTATCTGATACTGGAACCAAATCAATATTTAAAGAAGTTAGTGCTTCATGGATATAACTTCATAAAGAGATATTTTTTTTTCAAGATTTCTCTCACTGTGTTTTCAGAATCCAAAGGGCAGACCCCCCAAAGACAGAAAGAAAAGCAAGGACAAAAAGAGAGGCAAAGACTTTGATCCTTTGGATGGAGAAGGCCCTCCTACCCCAGGTAAGGTTACAGTGATTCTAAATCTAGTTCCAGATCCAAACTGATATATAGTTTCAGTGTATCTCCACGGTTTGTGGAGTATTCCTGAATAAAGATCTGTCTGATCCTTTCAACAAAAATAAAAAAAAAAAAATAACTTTTTCAGATAAAGTGATAAATAAATATGAATCTTTCTATAAGTTTATCAATTACTTCTTATCAATTTAAGTGTAAAGAGAAAAGTTATCTCATGGGATTTCAAAACATTTATATGCCATTTACTTTATTTCAGATTTTATTCAAGCGAACTAATTTGAGAATCTGACACTAGATAATTTTTAAAAAATTTTTAAAATAGCTTTAGTTAATATTCTTTTCATATATATATCCTGTTTACTATTTGTGGGTCCAGAGCCTCGTTGCTGCAAGTTGCAGACCACTGACTTACGAGAGGGACTGAAAGTGCTCTATCTTAATGATGGACTCTTTTATGAGGGCACTGTCAAGGCTTTGCAACCACCTGATGTGTAAGTGAAGAAAAAGGATAAGAAATCTGATTGACAATACATATAGGATTTGAAATTTTATGCCTTCTCTTTTCACATTATTGCTTTCATTGTGATCGATTTGTCAAGTTGCTGACAAATTGGTCAAAAATTTCTTTTAGGGGCATATGACCTGTGCCACCAATTGCTATCTTTTCTCGTTAGATTTGTCAATCAGCTAAAAGTTGGAGTAGGGTTTAGAAATACTGTTTTACAGTGACCTAAAAGCAGGTTTCTTAGAAAAAGGCCAAACATTTCTATATCTAGACTTGATTTTTGTATAGAGTTTTGCAAATATTACATTATATTTTTGAATATGAGTATTGTGACATTCACCGAATGAAGTTCAATTCTGATCCGGTTATGATATCAATTGGAACTTTAGTGACAGGGATACAGTTTCACAGATATGATGAATATTAAATTTTGCTTTGCAAAAGGTCATGCAAATAAATTTTAAACTGTGTTGCATATAAATTGAACTAGTTTTCTAATCTTTACATCTTGGTAATAGGCTGAATCTCTTAAAAAAAATTTAAATAATAAAAAAAAAGTTTAGATATGTTTAAGTGCCTTATCTTTTAAAAGAGAACTCAATGTTGCAGTAGTGCTATATATCACAAAACTTTCCATTTATCTGATATAATCATTTTCAGATATGGTGTGCTAACTGCAGGTCAGAGAGGCAGTAGACCCCACATTCTGTGTCAAGAGGAAGTACTGAAAGATGCTGTAAGTGTCTTGTATTTACATTATATTCATATTCAAACATATCTCTGGGTTGTTTAAAAATTTCCTAAAACATTATCTTACTTTTTGAATTGTCAGTGAATCGTTTTATAGGGATATACCAATTACTGCAATCCAAATTCAATCAATTTTATCCCGGCATATTCCTTATTATCCATATCTACATGTATCCACTTTCTTAAGCCATTCTATACATTCAAAATCATCCTTGCAGGTTCTGGATGTTAGGCCTGGTAGTAAACGCTACTTGCCTGTGGGAACACGTGTATGTGCTTTCTGGAGCCAGCAGTTTTCGTGTCTTTATCCAGGGACTGTAGCAAAATGTAAGCCCACCTGCTATGCTTAATACCCATTGTTTCACAAACTTTTGCATAGGTCTTACTTGGATTTCGAAGAAAGTTTTGTGCATTTTTCATTAAAAGAAGAAAAAATATAAAAGCTCTTAGGTATTTGCAAATCTCGAAGTGTTTTCCTTTATAAGAAAACTTTAATTATATAGCCACATAAGACGAGTTGAAATGTGTCAATTTCAGAATGTCATAATTTAATTTTATTTGGTTTATTCTTCTGAAAAGCAATTTCATATTGATATAATTCAGAGGCTGTTATAGTTATAAGCTCATAGATTGATTGTTGGAAAAAAACTTTTTCATTACTAGCGCCATCAAGCAGCTCAGACTCGGCCAACTCTGTGAGTGTGGACTTTGATGACGAGGACACAGGGAGAATACCAATTGAACATATCCGTCTTCTCCCTGCAGACTTTCCTATCATTGGTTTGTGTATATTGTATTGCATATAAGTCCCTTATGTCCTTGACCACTGCATAATGTGTTAAAAATTTTCAATATGTTATTAAATCTATCAAATAGAGGGAGATTGAGAATATTGATCAAAGAATTGGGAAGGAATTTCTTCACAGATGAAAATGTACAGTTTCATTTTTTTTAAAGATGGGGACTAAATGAAAGAATATAATAAACAAAACTCGTGTTTCTCTCTCTATTCTCCCATTATTTATTCAGAGTACGAGCCTGACCCTCTGGAAAGTCTTCCCAAGAAACGGAGAGCCCGAACTCAATCAGATCTGTCAGAATGTGAAAACCCTCGGAGAAATAGAAATACAGGAAAGAAGAAGGCAGCAGACTCCGATGACGAGGCAGATGACAATGATGAAAGTGATAATGATGATGATGATAGAGATGAGAAGAGTGGAACAGAAGATTCATCTGATGGCACAGGTGGATATATTTTCCCCCCTGATTGTTGTTTTTATCTCTATGATCCAGCTCCATACTAATTAAAAATGAGATTGTCTTTTTCCTTCAAAAGATTTTTTTTGCTAGGTCTTCAGATTCAAATGTTTATAATTTATTTTAAAAGCGTTCATGATTGAGAGTAGCAAGACCTAGTGTATAGTAATGTAGAACATACCTTACTTTTAAAAGTTATAATAACTTTTCTTATCGCTCGTTAAATCAACTCTTGATCCAAAATGGTGCCATTCCTATGCTTACTGAGATGGAAATCAATTATTTTTCATGCTTGCCATCAATATATTTTAAAAGTTTTTAAGAACATTCTAATTTTCATCCTTTTCTGGGACAGATTCTTCCACGGAGCTAATCTACTGGCAGTGGCATGGCCCACCCGTGCGCAAGCCAGGCCAAAAAGGAAAAATTTTTGCCAAGGGCAAGCGTGTCTATTACAAAGCTATTGCCCGTGCCTCTGAGGTGATCAATGTTGGAGATGCTGCTATTTTTGTTTCAACCGGTCGGCCAGACTTTCCGTACATTGGCAACATAGAGAACTTGTGGCAGACAGCATCTGGCAATATGATGGTCAAAGTAAGGTGGTACTACCACCCTGAGGAGACAAAGTCGAGCAAAAAGCTTGGGGATCTCAAAGTAAATACCTTCTCCGCCCACCCACTCTGCTCTTTCTCTCTCTCTCTCTCTCTCTCTCTCTCTCTCTCTCTCTCTCTCTCACTCTCTCTCTCTATCTCTCTCTCTTTCTGTCTTTCTCAATCACACTCATACCATTTTAACTTCATTTCTCTTTCTTCTTTATTTCAAGTTAAAGGAGCTAGGTTTTAAGATAAACATGGACCATGGAAAGTGTATCTTTATGGTTATGTTTCAAATAGGTTGTAAGGCAATGATGCTAGAGCATACAAAGCTTTATGTAAATTTAAAAGTTCAAAGTGTGAGGTAAAGAAAATTTGGTTAGAAAGCTCTTCTTTATGAGTTCTATATAGCTGCTTAAGAGGTTGTAGTTGTTAACAGAAATATGTCCTGTTGCATCAATTAATTTTATACTAGCTGTATATTATGTATTATCTGCCTTTTTGTGATGATTAAAATTAAATTAATAAACATTCATTTGTTTTGTTTGAACTTATCAAACACTCTGCTTACTTCGTTTTATTCTTTATTGCTCCCATCTCTTTTTGTGCTCAGAATGCCCTTTTCACCTCTCAACATATGGATGAGAATGATGTCCAGACAATAGCCCACAAGTGTGAGGTCTTGACCCCTGCCCAGTTTCGCAAGCGTGGTCAGTCAGGAGAGTCTGATGTTTACTACTGCGCTGGTCATTATGACCCAGTTACAAATGCCCTCACACTTAATCCAGGAGTTTCGTGATGGTGGGAATCAACATAAGAGAGTTGTTGAGTCTTGTTAAAAATATCCCTGTTTTAAAAGATTGTTACTTGATTCTCTTTTGAATGAAAGATATCATCATCATGAATGAGAAGGATACGTTGTGTGGATGAGTGATATTCAAGATACAATATCATAAACTGTTCAAAGATGTAAAAGCTTAGAAGCTCTCAAACCAACAGCAAGCAATTGCTGCATTTTTTTCCCCATTGGCTGATGTAAAGGGAGAAAAAAATGTTTTCTTGAAGATGAATTTTTAGGTGAAGTAATTAAAATTTCTGAAAACATGCGAAGGCTTTGATTTCAAAGTTTGGATCTTTAATTTTCAGAGGCTTTGGATGCTGGGCTTTCAAAAAATATAAATTGAAAGACCAAATCTTGTAGAATTTTGCTCACAAGGTTTTTTACTTTGTAAAGAAATTCTGTAAACATTTCTTGAAACAATAAATTCAGAGTTGTTTTTTTTTTCTTTCATACATAATGAAATCTCAAATTTATCAGTTTCAAACATACTAAAGTATCAATCTTAATGTTTAATAATAATTTTAATGTTAAAGCATTAACTTGATTTATTCATTCCGTGAATAATATTTAGACTTCAATTGAAATTTCTTTTTTTTGGTTATAGAACATGGCTGACACAAATGATTTTGAAGGCCCCCCATCATCGATTTTCAGAACTATAATTGGACTTTTGCCTAAAAGATAGGCCTATATGCTTGCATTTACAAAAAAAATTGCCAATGTACATGTTTTTTTTTTTCTTTTTTGTTTGTTTTTTTTTTCTCCAAATAATAAAAGTACAACAGTTACTCAGAGATGGGAAAATAGATTTGAAGACTCTGCAACTCTTGAAACAGGAAAAATGATGTGAAGTCAGTGATTACAGAGTTAAGCCATTCATTAAAATGGAAGAATCTCAGGCATGTTTGACACTTGAGTGTGTGCTTATGTTGTCAGGAGTCCCAACAGATCGATTGTATATATAAAGCATATGATAAAGTGTGTGTTTTTAAACACATTTATGGATGATTAATTTTTCAATTTACAAAGTCTTCACTTTATATTACATTAAGCGTGTGATAGTTTTTAGTTGTGATATTTTCACATGATTGTTTATTCAAGCATCTTCCTCATCCTGTACTGCTTTCTGATAAATACATGAAGAAAATTCTGAGCTGCTTTCATTTCATTTCAGTTTGGATGAATATATATTTCTGATAATTTTACATTTCTTTTGTAAGTGAAATGCACAGATGTCTATTCTGGATGCTTTTTTTACTGGTTTTTTTTTTTTCAATTATTTTAAATTTGAAACGCAAAAAAAATGTAAGGTTCTGCTTCTTTTTTAGGTTAATGTTGAAAATCATCTGTAAATTAAAAAAAAAGCCGAAAGACATTTTGTATCCAATTCAAAAAAAATTTTTTTTTAATTTTTCTTTTAGAAGTTTTAATGCTCAGATTTGCTTTTGTGCTCATTTTGGTATCATATCGATGGCTCTTGGTAAAGAAGTTTTACAAATTTTGAGAATTGTAGCAATTGAAAGTTATGGTTCACTTATTTCAACAATGAGTTGTGGTTCTTTTATGGAATTGTAAACTGCGCATAACAGCAAATATTTGCCTATTCTTGTTCTTTATTTTGCCTCTACACTGAAGTCAAGTGCAATGACATCCATGTTTCATTTCGCATTTTCTTAAAATTTATTCTCATTGTACACTCATCAAAATCATTACATTTGTTTTAAAAAATCTGACATTTTTTTTGTTACTGAAAACTAGCAATATTGAAAGACAAATTGTGAATATTTTCTCATGTTGGAACATTTTCATTATTAGCTTCATCACTAAATATATCAAATTTAAGTAAAGCAAACATCTCACTGTTTGTCAAACTTTAACTTGAAAATTTTCAAAAAGAATCATTGGAATATAATGGACTTAACGAATTATCCCTTTCATTCCATAATTCCCTTTCTGCCTTTACCTCTCCCTCTTTCATTATCATATTTTTACCTATATCACTCTTTAAACACCATGTCATTATAACCTTTAGGCTTAATGATCAATAAAAATGTGTTAAAATATCAATAGGCATAAGAATGATCCTTACATTTATGAATATTATCTTTTTGTTCTTTATAAGTTTTCTGTGTTGACTTTCACAGTGCACCGAGTCCTGTGTAGACCAAACTTTTCTGTTGATGATCAAGCTACTATGGCTATCATTGGGGAAAATCATTGGAATGAATGTAGGTGGGGGAGGAGTGAGTTTGGCAAGAGATTTTTTTTGTTCAAAAGTATTGATTATTATATTTGCAAATATACTATATCAGGCTTGTGAGATCAAAATATGCAAATTAGATTCGTTAAGTTTAATGCTCGACAGGTGATGTATTTTTATTTTGCTGTTATTTCTCTGGATCTTATTTTTGTGGTCAAGTAGATGACCTTAGTGAAATGAAAGAAAAAAAAATTGATGTTGAATTTTAAAACAGAATACTTTCTCACACAGGGAAGTTTCAATGCTAGACACATCCTAAGGTCGTGCCATTCTGAAGTTTCTTGTATCATTAAGATAAATCAACCACACATCTTTGCTAGTATGCTCAAAATTGCATCTTGCATATTGTTGTTAAGATTACATTTGCTGTTGATTGTGTGTTAACATTCTAAGACTTTATGGAAATCATATAGAACCGTTATATTTTACACTGCTATTGCCTTGCAAACTTTATACACATGTTGCTTTCCTTATCTTGCATTTTACACTACCTGATTTCAAAATTTCCCCTTTTTTTTGCCCATTGTTGAATGAAGTCATGATTGGCTGGAGTCAAGAATTTAAATCAATTGTATTGTATATACTTTGACCATTTGTTGTACTGTATGCAACTTGTTAGAAATTTCCATTTATGGGGGGAAATAAATTTTGACAAAAGCCTTTTGTTATTTTTCTGGAAGTTGCCCATACTCAGATTTTGTGACGACGCAATTTTTTTTTTTAATAAGGTAGATTTTATCAAGAGAATTTTGATAAATGAAACTGTGTGCATTTCTCCCTTGTTATTCATTACTCTTCCCATTAAAACTCAACAAAGCAGTTTTAATAGTTGACAAATATGTTCAGGTAAAGAAAAAAAAGAACAAAAATCATGTGTAGTTGATGGCCTTTTCTGGTATAAATGCTTCCTACATTCTATATAATACCTCAACTTGTTTTGAGTGAGGGAAAATATGAAAAGGAAAAAAAAAAAGAGATTTTTCTTAAAACTTTTCTCTATTACTTAATGTTGCATTGTTTATGCTATATCCATTTTACCTCATGGATGCTCCATTTGAACTGCATCTTTTTCCTCCAAGATTGTTCTTCTAATGAAAGAAAGAAAACAGGTCTGTATTTTGTTGCAGATTATTCAATGTTTTCTATTTAATTTGGCAATGCCTGGAGGCAAATATATATTTTCATTATGGGCTTAGATTTATTCCGTTGAGTTTATGTTGATGTGATTGCAAAATTGCTGTTGCTTTTCATTGATTGTTTCAACTTTTTTTATGGATCTTAGTTGTATTTTTAATACATCTAAAGAGCTAAATCCAGCCACTTTTCTCTGAATAATTTTTTGAAATTTTATTTTAAGAGATTAAATAACAATTTGAACAATAAAATGATATAATGCTGTGAAATGCTAAGTGTTGGCTGCACACGCTATTTTGCATGGTTTTTCTTTGTTGTTTTTTATCTTGTTCAAAAGTATCTTCATAGTCTTCTTTATTCAGTCAAGGAATGAAATAGGCCAAGCCACATAGGAGATGTTTCCTAGACCCATTTTAGATTATTTGGCATAATCTTTTATTTTAAGTAGTAGTATTAGTAGTAGTAGTAGTAGTAGTAGTAGTAGTAGTAGTAGTAGTAGTGGTGGTAGTGGTAGTGGTAGTGATAGTGGTGGTTGTAGTAGTAGTAGTAGTAGTGGTAGTAGTAGTAGTAGTTGTAGTAATAGCTGCGGTGGTGAAACTCTTGTTGTAATTATAAAGATTGTAGGAAAATATCTGCTAAATTATTCTTTTTTTTAGGAATATAATGTGGAAAGGTGAAAAGTCAAACTCTGAAATGCCAATGGGACCAAACTAAACTTCACTACCAGTTGTAGTTGTATGCTTCTAAAATGATAGCTTTCATTTTTCATTTTTCTCACTGTTACTCAATATTTTCCACAACTTTTCCTTAATGTAGCCTTAGATAGTGGCAAAAAAACCCTTATAGAAGAAGATGAAAGAGATTTTTGTGAATAAATACCACTTGCAGCCCTGTCCTTTAGACCCAACTCCCTCTTCTTGAAAAAAAGTAATAGTCCTGTGTCCTTGTTGATTTTTAAATTAATGTGCAGAGGCAGTTGAATTTGAGTTAAATCTGGATTTACTTTAAGCTGAGACTCTTATTTGGTTTAAAACCCCTAGGTTTGTGTATTAAAATCTCATTTGCATATATTTTTGTTGTAGGCCTCTATAAATTCTTGAAAAACAAAGAAATGTTTTTTTTTTCTCCATCTCTTAAAATAATTTCCAGCCTCTTCTTACTCTTTATTGATAGTTGGGCTTTACATTTGTTCTGGATGTTTTCTAAAGAGGTACATACTGATTTCATAGCAACGAAATAGGGTGAAGAAAGGAACTCCATTACAGAAATTAACAGACTGTACTCTCGATAGGTAGGTTTTGGATTTAGGTATTTAAATACATGGTAATTGGTAGTCAAGAAATGGAAGGTTCATATTAAGAAGCGAGTTTGTCAGGTTTTGTTGAGCGAGGAGAAAATATATAATATTGTATTATACAGGATGACTATTTGAGTTTATGGAAGTTTTATTTATTTTAAATGTTTTAAACTACTCATTTATTCCCATTAAAGTG
The DNA here is from genome assembly GCA_033675545.1 of Elysia crispata. NCBI lineage: Eukaryota > Metazoa > Mollusca > Gastropoda > Plakobranchidae > Elysia > Elysia crispata. Next base: position 324,132 of record JAWDGP010002514.1, read on the forward strand.
TCTAAATCACTATGAAACCCTGACGAGCGTAATAGAATTCTGGTTTAGTTTCTCTCAGTGAGTGTATTTTGGCAAAATTATAAAATTGGCTATTGAAAATATTATTTTCTGTAAATAGGCCTAATGATAAGAGGTTTATCGGTCCCAAACCCGGTACTGAATTTTTTAAGTTGAATATGTTGTTTTTAATTTTATGATTTAATTTAGCTGTGTCAAGAGCATGTACTCTCCAACCATTAATTATTTTCGTTTTTCATTTCTCTAAAGCTCTAAAGTTCTTGTACAAAACGCTTGAATCTTCAAACTTCAAAATGTCCTCATATTTCCGCACAAAAAATTAAGCAGCCTGTAGACAGTAATAAAGAGTTTGTGCCTAGGCATGGCCAACAAGATGGAAAGCAATGATTTTTTTAATTGGATCTGTATATACAATCCAGTCAACTTTCTGTCGCTCATGTACTGGATCGGATCAAAGAGAAACGATAAGGAGGGAGGTGGGATTACAAGAAAGAGAGAAATGGAAGAGTATGTAGTAAATTTGAGAGAGGAGACAAAAAAAAGAGGAAAAAGAAGAAAACGGTGACAAAATGAAGGTGGAGGAACATGAATATAAAACAAGATTGGTGAGTGGAAAGGGTAAACTTCGTGTTTAATATTTTTCACTCGGGGAATGCTAGCATGGTACATGTAAAATAATTTGAGTATATTTTTGTTGTCACAAAGGAGCTTGGATATCACACTATTATTACAACAATGTTTTCGACGCCATACAATAAAACAAGGGGCCCTTTAAATATTGGGTCAGAACAAATGACTGATCATTTTCAGAATGAAAAAAAGATGCCTCCTCAAAAAAGTAGTTCTATATGCTTTCGATTGAATTTGAAACAAAAAATAATTTCACATATAAAAAAAAGTGCAGCAATCGACTCTGTAAGTATGAGGCTGGGAAGGTAAGTAATTCCAGCGAAGAAACGTGTGATTGGTTGTCGCCCAATCAATATATTACTCTTCAGATCAACATGGATTAATTTAAATATTAATGGTGGGGAAACCAGTTATAACTGTAGAAACACAATGTAAGCTTAAAGGCAGAAGGCTTTTAATACAGGAGAGAGAGAGAGAGAGAGAGAGAGAGAGAGAGAGAGAGAGAGAGAGAGAGAGAGAGAGAGGAGTCGGAGACAGACAGACACAGAGAGAGAGGATTCTTCGATGGCAACCTTTATAACCGGTAGTAATCGAATACCACCGGCCGAGACACATCCAAGCGTAGGTTATGCAACACTCATCTATGAACGTCTCAATATCTCAGGCAACATACAGTAATTTTGTGGAGCGAAAGGGAAACACACATAAAGATTCTTTTCTTCATATTTTGAGTTTAGCAATAGGATATCTAGTCCATCACGCAGCCCTGAAACCTACAGGAAAATCAGATAATTTTCGTCAAAATCTTCGGACAATCTTATCCAAGGAAAAGGAATTTTACTTTGTGGTCTTATTTGCTTCATATCTGAGGAATTCGTCAGACCATTCTGCCAGCTAATTTTCTCTTGTCAAGATGGTGACAACTGCGACAGGCCGCCTGTCCGTCGTAATGTTTTCTGCTCATGATCTGAAACTAAAGGCTCAAATAAACAAGAAAATTAGGAGCGAATAGCCATGATGTCACTCTCCACTTGCAACTCATAATAGCCTGTCCTAAACAATCGTTCACCGTCGCAAAAGAAAGCGAATTATCTGAATTATAATTATGTAAAGGACTTTTGACTTACGATATTCTTGCTCGGAAAAGTTTAGTATTTGCTGCAAGCAACAGTTGAAGCAGATCGAGGGTGATTAGGCCTTGCCCATATTAATCTCGGTATGTGTAGAACCAGCAGAGATCTCACACTTTTAAACTCTTTTATTTGAATGATCGTCTTGTACGGTGTAGCATGACTGAGATTAATGTAGCCATTGCTGATAATGCTGTCACGGGCCTTTACAGACTATGCTCTTAAGAAATCTTTGTATGGGATCGGCTGATTGATTGTTGATAAACTTTGTTCTCCTAGTATGTTAATCTGACGGGGCTGTTGAAAGAATCTGAGAGACGGGGTTCAGGCGACTAAACCACGATCTAGCGTGACTGGCGGCAGTAAAAATAACATGCAGTCATTTAGGAGCACGGCCACAACGTTCCGTGGCTAATAGCCAACATGAAATGTTTATTGGCAAGCCTCGGTATGAAGTGTTTGAGTTCATAAGCGGAATTGCGATTAACATAGACCAGTATTGAAAATAATCATCTACTGAAATTTATGTTCCCATTTAAAACACACTCAAATAGGGAACTAATTGTGATTGTTCTTTACAAACACGCAAAAAAGCTACCTCGAGCACACGGGATTTTGGAAGTAAAGATAAACGTCAGGATGGTAGATCTTAACTAATAAATAAGGCAATCGGTCTAGTTTCTAATCTTTGAATTGTAGACCATCCCCGACATTGGTAGCGATGTCGTTGAGTATTAGGTCATCATGATAGTCTAGACACTTGGAGAGACTGAGGCTCGCCCTCACCGTGATATCCCCGAATACAGCCTGCGCCTGAGTGATCAGCCTGTCTCTGAACGACGTCCGGCTCTCCTCGGCCTCATCCCGCAACAGTGGGCAAGACAAGAAGGTCAGAGTAGAGTGCTCGCCTTCCACCAGACGCCATCGAATCTCACTGATCTGATCACGTGACAGAAAACCCGCGCCTAAAGGTATGCCGTTAAGCAGTCGCGGCAACTTCCGTATACATGAGCCCGGGATGGCATCGTCGCTGAACACAGTCCGCAGTTTAAGATGGATGAAGTAGCAATGACGGGCGTCGTGCGAATCCTGTGTTTTCACCATGGTGACAAGCTGGGCGGCATCGTACGGACTGATGCTGAACAGCGAAGCCGAGGATCCGAGGTGGCCGGGCAAGGGGGAGGGGCTTAGAGGAGAAGACAGGACACGCCCACACAGAGGAGACATGGGCGGTGTGTATGTGGTCGGACCTGACATGTTGGATGGCTCGCCCATTGACTCTGAAGACAAGATTTTTGTTGAGAAATTTGAATGTTGAAGATAGGCAACCTTCTGCCCCTCAGAGCTGACGCTGGTCAAGGTTTTGGGTTTATTTGGTGCTGCGGATGTAACCGTTGAGCGATGAGCACTAGAAGTTACTGGGCTGTTTGGTTGAAGTAAATCGCGTGTGGCAAGGCATGATGGTCTGTGTTGGATGCAGCTGTTATCTCCTATTGAAATGTTCAAACTTTCACATTGGTATATCTCAGGCTTAGGTGCCGCTACTGGGCCACGTACATCGGAATCGAAAGCTTCGTGACGAACATTGGTCGGTTGGCGCGCACCAGCCGCCGTATGCCGCGGAATGCAAATTTGGCTTCTGGCATCTGCTGCAGATCCACTTAGGTTGGAGCACACAACAGTTCTATGTAGGTTCGATTGCGGTTTCTTTTTAAAGATCTGAGGATAATACAAAACTTTTTTTTAACACGAGACAGGTTATGAATATTTCCTTGCTGATCCTCAATAGTAGCTAGAGACGCACATTAAAAAACAAAAACACAAAACAATCAAAACAAAACAAAAAAAACCTGAAAACTAGCCTATGACAATACACAATTGCATATGTATTGATCTACACGAAAATACAATATTCCACTTAAGCTCGGCCTAAGAGTTACGGATAAAATAAGAAAATTTTGAAGAATAGAAAGGAGAAATTACAAAATATTAGAGAAATTATTTACCAAAGTATACTGTAAAACAAAATGATTTGTTTATTGGTTTTCTTGCAAATGACTGAGATCATCTAAGTATTAATATAAGCGTTGAGATTTCCCTCTATTTAATCTCATTTCAACAATGATACGCGTTGTTGAATAGATTAAGGAAGAAAATATTTAATTGACCAAATCTGCAAAATTTAAAATATTTTTGGGGCCATTCACTTTCTTTTAAACCCAAAGAGCTGTTATTGCATCAGTCAGGTTTAATAAGCAAGAGATTTCACATCATAAAAAAAAATTAATAATAGCACGCTCACGCACACACACACCAACGCATAAAATGTAACGCATTATTCTGCGTAAGATTCCATTATACATTTCTTCTTTTATAGACTTATTCGAGTTTTACCTGCTGCAGATGTTGACTTCTTTGTGATCTTAACCCTTCCGTGACCTCCGTCAGACCAACACACGGTAACGGGTAGTTCTGAAACTGGCGCCAATTAGCCACTGTGGAAGTCTGAAAAAAAAAAGATAATAATATTAAAGGCACACCCTTAAATTTCCTAAGCAGCTTAATCGGGCCACAGCTCTTTCTAATTAATAGCTTATTTTGATAAGCGTTCCTTTACAAAGTCATCGCAATTAATGATTGTTTGGATTCAGAAAGACAAGTAAATAGAAAACAGTCGCAGCCTGCCTGACCAAGGACAATTCAGTATTAACCTCGTTATAATCACGAATGGATGTGTTTGTTGATCAAACTAAAATCCACAATGGTGGAATCCTATCTTCGCCCAGTGTTTTAATCTTTCGTCAGGCGTTTTAATCTTACACGCTATATCACAATTATCTTAGCAATTGCTCAAATACGAATATCTGTGAATGGAGATTAATTTATTTATAAGTAGCCATTTCATTCTGTGGAAACTCAAATTTGTCGCTTGCGCTACTCTTGATGCAATGTCGATGTTGGTGCGTCCATCACTTGATATTAACTTACCCATGTATTGAATTGATCCCTTTGCTTGAGTTTATTCCCTATGATAAAGATTTTTATTTTTGGACACTCATTGTTTCGGTTGACGACCATTATTTTTATCTTTTTTGTTGTTCAATTCCAACCCTTTCTTTCTGGTTTCTCTTTCAACAATCTCTACTTATCGTTGCAAGGCTTCTTCATTTTCTGCAGTAATACACGTTCACATAATATAGTGACCCACAGTTTCAAAGAAATGCCTGCATCATATCGACATGCGAGATGTCCCTAGCATACTTCTTCATTCTACGTGTATCTTGATTAAGTATACACGCATATTGCTGGGGTAGTTGCTGCAGCTCGGTCATTTCTAGTTGTGTTTAGGTTAGTTGGTCAAGTCGACAGTCGACTTCAAATCGCCCTGTGGCACTCTCTGACCAGTTGCTATGGCCCAGGTTGATTTGTTAAGCTGTAACGTGATGCTCGTCACATTTCTCGACGCTGCCTTGTTTTTCACACCCTTGAGGAATGTGAGTGAAAATAGTTCTAAATTGTAGATCAACGAAAACTCTCTCAAATCCGGAAAAGAAAGATGGGGTCTATTCTGTCCTCATCTGTTAAATTAAAAATAAAATTCTAAATAGCTATGACACCCCTTAACTACAGTACAAGTATCATAAAACATAGATACTAAGAAAAAAAATTTTTTTTTAATTATTCTGTGTGTTTGTGTGGGTGTGAATTCAATACCAATGCAAATAATTGTGAGTTTTGACCGGAATTTTGGCAAATTGAACGTAACTATGTGATTCGAAATATACGCAGGGCACAAAAAGAACTTTAACATATATTTATGTAAATTTTTTTTCTGGGGATGGAAAATTCATATCAGAAGCTGCGTAAAACTTATAAACCAATAAACTGAATTTTCCTTTGAAACAAAAAAAAAAAATCACAATGAAAGAAGAAATTTAACAAAAGCTTTTCAAAATCATTTTTGTTTAGTTTAAAATTATTTAAATATTTTCGCTTTTGGAAATAACAAGCTATAAAATTACTTCAAAGTACGAACCATATAACTTTTAAACTATAAACCAAAACGAATTTGAAAAAAAAAAGGAACTTCAGAAAAGTGTACAAATATTTTGATTAAAACACAAATTTTAAAAAGGGCGATTGGCGAGAAAGAAAGAGTGAGAGAGAGAGAGAGAGAGAGAGAGAGAGAGAGAGAGAGAGAGAGAGAGAGAGAGAGAGAGAGAGAGAGAGAGAGAGAGACTGCCTTTATTTGCAGTGTTCAATATAACGGTTCTAACTTAATTTTTATATTACTTTGTGTAGAAGAGATAAATCTATCCATTTATTGATAGAATTTCCGTAAGTTTAAACGGCTTGGTCAAATGATTAATCGATTAGTTGATTTCCAAACACGCTTTTTTTTCCAGCCAATGGAAACTCATTTTGATTTTCTAAATGTGTTCGAGAAAAACAAACCAATAAACAATACTAAGTCGGAATTGTTATTAGACAATGATCGGAGGCCTGGAAAATCGAGCGAGTTATAAAGCTTATTAGCTTAAGAGGGAATCTAGTGCACTACACTCAAGGCGTAAGCGGTGAGTTTCATTCTTTACTGCCACCAGGACACTTGGTGTTGAATGCAGTTCCGTCATGATATTTGCAGGTTTGTCTTTAGTTCCATACAGTAACAAAGCTGGCTGGAGACCGGATATTTTTTTTTTCTTTTGAAATTGTATATCGATACCGAAGAAATATGAGTAAAAATCTTTTGATCACAGGCTTTATTATAATTCTTTGTCTTCGGACGGCTCACTAGGGGGGCACTGAGTCTAATTCAAGCAATTAAAAGAACATTTTTTATTTGTTACACTTTTTTGACAAAGGCCCGCAAAGCTTCCCTTCCGCATGCATGTGTCCCTTTATCTCTCTGCACGAAGGCTTTGAAAGATTCTTCTTTCTGAGTGTTGATTAACCAAACGAGACCCTGGATACGGTCCCTGTTACTATGGTGGACTTTCACGGACAATAGAAACGTCTTAACTCCAATTTATAATTTAAAAAAAAAAATTAAAATAAAAAAGCCATACATATAATTATTAAACTATTGCAAGGCTCTTTGAAGGTCTTTACTCGCATATTATATTATAGGCCGCCTCTTTCTTATCCATTCTAGCTGTTTAGTTTTACAGAATAATTCTTTTTAGCTCTTTACTATTACATAATAATGCTTCATTCAGTTGTCGTTGTCTTAAACTTCATTAAACTTAAATGATCCAGGTTTTTGTAAATTATTGTGTGTATTCTATAAGTCTTATTCAGAGTTTTTCTCTTTCTTATTTTCCTTATCTTTTGTCTGAGAAATTTAACACTCAGCGTTGGAGCTAAAGACATAAACACAATTAGTGCGAGACAAATAATTGTGTGCACATTGATTTGTCATATCGACCTATATGTTCTTGCGAGAAAAGAAATCTCTCAGCTAGAAGCATTCATAAATGTGAAACACATCTTGCTATCCCTTCATTTTTTGTACTTAATATGTACCCTTTCTTCTTCTTCTTCTTCTTCTTCTTCTTCTTCTTCTTCTTCTTCTTCTTCTTCTTCTTCTTCTTCTTCTTCTTCTTCTTCTTCTTCTTCTTCTTCTTCTTCTTCTTCTTCTTCTTCTTCTTCTTCTTCTTCTTCTTCTTCTTCTTCTTCTTCTTCTTCTTCTTCTTCTTCTTCTTCTTCTTCTTCTTCTTCTTCTTCTTCTTCTTCTTCTTCTTCTTCTTCTTCTTCTTCTTCTTCTTCTTCTTCTTCTTCTTCTTCTTCTTCTTCTTCTTCTTCTTCTTCTTCTTCTTCTTCTTCTTCTTCTTCTTCTTCTTCTTCTTCTTCTTCTTCTTCTTCTTCTTCTTCTTCTTCTTCTTCTTCTTCTTCTTCTTCTTCTTCTTCTTCTTCTTCTTCTTCTTCTTCTTCTTCTTCTTCTTCTTCTTCTTCTTCTTCTTCTTCTTCTTCTTCTTCTTCTTCTTCTTCTTCTTCTTCTTCTTCTTCTTCTTCTTCTTCTTCTTCTTCTTCTTCTTCTTCTTCTTCTTCTTCTTCTTCTTCTTCTTCTTCTTCTTCTTCTTCTTCTTCTTCTTCTTCTTCTTCTTCTTCTTCTTCTTCTTCTTCTTCTTCTTCTTCTTCTTCTTCTTCTTCTTCTTCTTCTTCTTCTTCTTCTTCTTCTTCTTCTTCTTCTTCTTCTTCTTCTTCTTCTTCTTCTTCTTCTTCTTCTTCTTCTTCTTCTTCTTCTTCTTCTTCTTCTTCTTCTTCTTCTTCTTCTTCTTCTTCTTCTTCTTCTTCTTCTTCTTCTTCTTCTTCTTCTTCTTCTTCTTCTTCTTCTTCTTCTTCTTCTTCTTCTTCTTCTTCTTCTTCTTCTTCTTCTTCTTCTTCTTCTTCTTCTTCTTCTTCTTCTTCTTCTTCTTCTTCTTCTTCTTCTTCTTCTTCTTCTTCTTCTTCTTCTTCTTCTTCTTCTTCTTCTTCTTCTTCTTCTTCTTCTTCTTCTTCTTCTTCTTCTTCTTCTTCTTCTTCTTCTTCTTCTTCTTCTTCTTCTTCTTCTTCTTCTTCTTCTTCTTCTTCTTCTTCTTCTTCTTCTTC